>CM076575.1:1356095946-1356239754 GCA_034641835.2 Pinus albicaulis
AAGAAAGTGCATTGGGTGGCTGCAAAAGATATTTTTTGTTACTTGCAAGGGACTATGGATTATGGTTTGGATTATAGGCAGGGTGATGGAGTGAGACTGGAAGGGTACACAGATTCAAATTGGGCAGGTTGTACTTTTGATAGGAGGAGTACTTTAGGGTGTTGTTTTGGGTTGTAGAAATTTGAATAATAGATGAGTTATTCACCGAGATTATCCTGATTACACACTATTTGAGCTTCATGCATAATACATAACCTCTTCTACCATTGATCATCAATTTGCGGAATTAAAAGCAATCACATGCGCACATTGAAACATTAATCAATCACACATATCAACACAGTATGTAATGGGGAAATCTTACAACGGAAAACCCCCAAATATCTTTATATTATAATGATAAAGAACATGTAACAATACATAGCACAAATTCCTCACAAGCTCTCAGCACTATCTCCAATTGTTACACACTACACAAGCTCAGATATGAACAAGTCACAAGTTCAAATTTCCTCCACCTGTTAGCCTGCCTCTACTGCGCAATCCAAGATGGTTAATTGTAAGATCCAAGTTTGAATCCCCTTGGCTTGTACTGCACAATCCTCATTGGCAATCTCAATCAATGTGTGTGCAAATCTCATGCACAGCTATAGTCACAACTGGTAGTAGACTCACCCTTTCACCCACCTCTAACACTGGTCTCCACTGAACTGTCCATGCACTGCAGTTAACTGATGTATTATTTAGTTGATTTATGAGTTAATAATTAGTGAATTAATTAATAATTAACTCACACCACTCATCACTAGTGTATTTATCAGCTAGACTAAATACAGCTAGTTCAAATAAGTTAAACCGAACACAACTCCATCAACTGTCTCATCAACTCCACCAAACTCTGCCACATGAGTTCTAACTGAAGTCAACCATGCAATAGCTCAACTAAACCCTAGGAATAGCGTAATTCCTTCTATCAGCTGCATGTGCCACATCTGTAGCTTGAACTGAAGTGCTGCAAGAGGATAAGATAATGCTTATAGTCCAAATATTATTAAGAGCTAATAATATTCGACTGATCTATTTTTAGACTGACAGTCTAAAAATACACTCCGCCCAGTATGTCTAAAAATAGAGGTCCATCTATTTTTACCAACTTGACCAACCATCCATAAATTGCATCCTGCAACTCATAGACCATGATACATATGTCTAAAAATAGACATAGTCTAAAAATAGACTTTGCGCCAAAAATAGCCTGCGGGCCCACTTAGTGAAGGCGACTTCTTTTCACTAAGCTCCATCATCTTGTTACATTCTCAACACTCCCTCTCGATAAGATATGGATTTTCTGCAACCCCTATCCTGCCTCTGTGGTAGAATTTTCTCCTAGTGAGAGCCTTCGTCAAGATATCAGCATCCTGATCCTCCGTGGGAATGTATGAAAGTAACATGATCCTCCTCTGCACACAATCTCTGATATGATGGTACCTGATGTCGATGTGTTTGGATCTATCATGAAATATTGGATTAGCCGAGAGTTTAATGAAACTCTGGTTATCACAATAAATCACAGTAGGCTCCAAGTGTGACCCGAACAACCCAACTAGGATCTTCCTCATCCATATAGCCTCGCATGCAGCCAAGCTTGCTGCCATATATTCGGCCTCTGCTGAATTGAGTGCCACGGATCTCTTCTTCCTGCTGTACCAAGAAAATGTTGTTGACCCGATACTGAAGATCCCTCCAGATGTGCTCTTTCTGTCCATTGGGCTCCCTGCCCAATCTGCATCCGTGAAGCCACATAGCTTCACCTCATCCTCCTGTCTGTACCACAATCCATATCCCAATGTGCCTCTAAGATAACACAATACATGCTTGCCTGCCTTCCAAAAGAGCTTGGTTGGCTTAACCATAGCTTGTGAAAGCTGGTTAACAGCATAGCATATATCGGGTTGTGTATTGACCAGATACATAAGCGACCCCACCAACTGTCGATAGACAGTGGCATCCACTACCTCCGCTGAAGTATCATCCTCCTTCCTCCAACCTCCAGGAAGAGGAGTATCAATAGGCTTGTAGCCATGCATGTTGAACTTCTCCAGTATCTCCCGGGCATACTTACCCTGAGAAACAAATAGTCCATCATTGCGCTGCCAGATTTCCAATCCCAAGAAATAATGAAGGAGGCCCAACTCCTTCATCTCAAACTCTCTAGCAAGATCCTCCTTGCATGAAAGTATCAACAGCTCATCACCTGTCAGAATCAAATCATCTACATAAAGTACAATGATCAGCAACTTACCCTCCACCACAATCTGGTATAGGTTACGATCTGCCTCACTCTTGGAGAATCCAAGTCTGGTGAAATAACTATCTATTCATGTGTACCAAGAATGAGGTGCTTGTTTCAACCCATACAGTGCTCTCTTGAGCCTGCACACATGCAACTCGCTACTAAAGATCTTGAAACCTTCGGGCTACTCTATGTACACCTCCTCCTCAATGACTCTGTTGAGGAACACAGTCTTCACATCCATCTGATGAATGTGCCACCCCATCTGCGCTGAGAGAGAAAGAATAATCCGTATGGAAGAATACCTTGTGACAGGTGCAAAGGCCTCCTCATAATTGATCCCCTCTATCTGTGAGAAGCCTCGGGAAACAAATCTTGCCTTGTACTTCTCCACACTCCCGTCAGCTGCCTGCTTCACTTTGTAGATCCATCTCAAACCCACCACTGATTTCCCTTCTGGCCTTGGGACAATCTCCCATGCACTATTTCTGACAATAGAATCATAATCTTCCACCATGGCATCTGCCCATGCAGGGTCCTCTACAGCTTCATCGAAAGAGGATGGCTCTGTCACGACACATTTTCTCACAAGAGCCATGTATCCAGTGTACCGGTCCGGTGACTGTCTCTGTCTGCGCTATGCTGTAGGTGGTCCTACAACCTTCTCTGCATCTTAAGCCAGTCCTTCAGCTTCTGTAGTGCTCTTCTGCCCTCTGATGGTTGGCGCTGCATGAGTGGTCTCTTCCACTCCATGAACTTCCTCTTGTGGCTGATCCACATCCTGAAGCTCATCCTTAGGAACTAATAGCTCCTCCTTTGCATGCAAGTGTCGCTCCCTCTCAAGCGAACACTTCATGGCTTTCTCCTCCTGAAATTTGATATCCCGTCACACAACAGTCTTGTGACTGTCTGGCAAATACACACGATAATTGTGGGGTGTATCAGTGCACCCCACAAATATCCCAACCTCTGTGGTTGGCTCCAGCTTCTTCCTGGAATCCTTCATCACATAAATGTAAACAGGTGAACCAAAAATCCTCAAATGGGAAATATCAGGCTTCTTACCAGAAAACGCCTCCTCGGGTGTACTCATGCCAAGTATCCTAAGAGGACAACGGTTCTGCACATATACTGTAGTATTGCATGCCTCCACCCACAAGTGAATGGGTAGGCCCTGATCATGCAACATCACTCGTGCAACACCCACGATCGTTCTGTTCTTTCGCTCAACAACCCCGTTTTGCTGTGGGTTATGAGGTTCTATGAGCTCTCTTCGAATTCCTTCTGCGCTGCAAAATTCCTTGAATTTTCCAGAGATGAATTCACCACCATTGTCGCTCCTAAGAGCCTTCACCTGCTTCCCCGATTCCTTCTCAACCAATGCCTTGAACTCATAGAACTTTGAGCATGTCTCGCTCATCTTCTGCATGAAGACGATCCAGCACTTCCGAGAATAATCATCAACAAAGATCACATAGTACCTGTGCTTTGCTGTCAAAGCTACTGAGAAAGGTCCACACATGTATGTGTGAATTCTCTCAAGGATCGTCATGGCGCGACTATCCTTCTCGTGAAAGGTGGCTTTCACAAATTTTCCCAAGGTACATCCCTTGCACTAATCTGACTGCGCAAGAGTACCCTTAGGAAGCCCAGTAGAAATCTATTGCAGTATCTTCAAAGCTCCATGGTGAAGGTGGCCCAATCTCTGGTGCCACAGCTCGCCATCATCCCGACTCACCACTCCTTTTTCCTTGCATGCCATTTCTGCGCAACCATCTACTTGCAATTGATAAAGGTTCTTGACTCGAACCCCTATCTTCCGGGTTTCTCCAGTTGTCTTAATGCGCAGGAAAGCCTTTCCCTCGCTGAAGACAACATCATATCCCTTGTCTTCTAACATCGCCACAGAGATAAGATTATTCTTCAATCCTAGAACATGCATCACTTCCTTCAATACAAAGGGTTTACCAGACTCCCTCTCAAAGGAAATGGTACCGATACCGGTTGCACTGTATCTACCATCATCGCCCATCTGGATGTCCACTCCAAGATCTTTCTCATCCAAATCAGAAAACAAATCTCGATCTCCTGTCATGTGAAAAGATGCACCACTGTCCAGAAACCACACTGAACCCATCACACTTGAGACCAAGCATGCGATTAGCAAAAAATCCAGCTCAAACTACGAGGCTAAGGCCTCTCCTGCTGCAGATCTAGCATCCTGCTTATTTTTCTTCTTCTGCGGACAATTTGTGGCATAATGTTCGTGCTGGTGACAGTAAAAGCACTTCAGCGTGGACATGTCCTGCTTCTTTCCTTTCGCACCGGATTGAGAAGATTTCTTGCTCTTCCCCTTCTTTGCTTTGGCAGCCAAAGCGCAATTTTCTTCATCATATGCCTTTGGTGAAGATTCGTCCCTGGTACTCCGCCTTATCTCCTCTTGCACAAGATTCGACCAAAGTAGCTCTCATCCTGGCAATTTCTCCCGACCATTGACAGAGTCCCGATAAGAATGCCAACTCTTCAGAAGCCCAAGGAGATCCAAGCTCACCAATTCCACATCATCTATAGTCACCCCCACACTTCCTAGCTCATCCCTGCATTGGGTGAACTTCGTGAGGTACTTGGGCATACTGTCTCCTTTCTCCATATTAATGTTTCTGAGTTTATCCTTGAGCACCAACTTCCTCTGGTCGCTCTTGCTTTGGAATAAATCTATCAACGCTTTCCACATCAAGTATGGAGAAGCTTTTCCATGCAGGCTGGACACTATGTGATCCTTCACGCCCTCCAACAGAATCCTTCGACACTTTGCTATCTTCTTTTGCCAAGCCTCAACCAAGGCTCCATCACTAGGCTTTGGAACTTCAACATCTATGAACTCCTTTAGCCCATTGTCATTGAGCACCGCCTCCATCCTGTCCTTCCATGCAATATAATTCGAGCTACCCTCAAGGGCATACTCAAATCGCAATCTGTTGAAAGACATCTCAACTTCGACAGCAAGAAAACACTGCTGCAAATTCAAATTCCACCGGCTCAAAACTCAACTTCTTCTGATCTGAAATTGTGAGAACAAGGTATTTCTAGTACAGAGATATAATGTAGGGGAATTTACTGTATTTTTCATCTTTCCACGAAAGGATGAATCCAGAGGCTACCTGGCCCTCTTACAGACTCTGTCTAAAGAAATAAAATGTAATCACTATAATAGATCCGATGATAAACTTTTTCTCTGATACCATGTAGAAATTTGAATAATAGATGAGTTATTCACCGAGATTATCCTGATTACACACTATTTGAGCTTCATGCATAATACATAACCTCTTCTACCATTTATCATCAATTTGCGGAATTAAAAGCAATCGCATGCGCACATTGAAACATTAATCAATCACACATATCAACACAGTATGTAATGGGGAAAGCTTACAGCTGAAAACCTCCAACTATCTGTATATTATAATGATAGAGAACATGTAACAATACATAGCAAAAACTCCTCACAAGCTCTCAGCACTATCTCCAATTGTTACACACTACACAAGCTCAGATATGAACAAGTCACAAGTTCAAATCTCCTCCACCTATTAGCCTGCCTCTACTGCGCAATCCAAGATGGTTAATTGTAAGATCCAAGTTCGAATCCCCTTGGCTTGTACTGTGCAATCCTCATTGGCAATCTCAATCAATGTGTGTGCAAATCTCATGCACAGCTATAGTCACAACTGATATTAGACTCACCCTTTCACCCACCTCTAACACTGGTCTCCACTGAACTGTCCATGCACTGCAGTTAACTGATGTATTCTTTAGTTGATTTATGAGTTAATAATTAGTGAATTAATTAATAATTAATTCACACCACTCATCACTAGTGTATTTATCAGTTAGACTAAATACAACTAGTTCAACTAAGTTAAACCGAACACAACTCCATCAACTGCCTCATCAACTCCACCAAACTCTGCCACATGAGTTCTAACTGAAGTCAACCATGCAATAGCTCAACTAAACCCTAGGAATAACGTAATTCCTTCTGTCAGCTGCATGTGCCACATCCGTAGCTCGAACTGAAGTGCTGCAAGAGGATAAGATAACGTTTATAGTCCAAATATTATTAAGAGCTAATAATATTTGACTGATCTATTTTTAGACTTGCAGTCTAAAAATAGACTCCGCCCAGTATGTCTAAAAATAGAGGTCCATATATTTTTACCAACTTGACCAACCATCCATAAATAGCATCCTGCAACTCATAGACCATGATCCATATGTCTAAAAATAGACATAGTCTAAAAATAGACTTTGTGCCAAAAATAGCCTGCGGGCCCACTTAGTGAAGGCGACTTCTTTTCACTAACCTCCATCATCTTGTTGCATTCTCAACATGGGTTGGGTTTGGTAGTTGTGTCATGGTTCTATCGGAAACAAAATTCATTTGCATTGAGCTGAGCTGAGGCAAAGTATATGGCTGCTAGTTTGGCTAGTTGTGAGGCCATAGGGCTTCATAAGATGTTATTTGTTCTATTTGGTCAGGCATTGAGACCTTTAGTGATTTACTGTGATAATCAGAGTTGCATAAAACTCATGGAGAATCTAGTTTTTCATGATAGGTCAAATAATATTGGGATCAAATATCATTTCTTTCAAGACTATGTCCAAAAGGGAGCAGTCAAGCTTCAGTATGTTTCAACAGGTGAGCAAGTAGTAGACATCTTGACCAAAGCCTTACCAAGGGGAAAACATTTCTACTTTAGAGACAAGATGGGAGTGGTGAGGAACAATTTCCTCGGTAAGAGGGAGTGTTAAAATTTGAGTACCAGAGGACAAATGGTTCCCTAACGCTTTTATCTTTGGCCTAGGGAAAATTGTCCAAATTTATTTTTACTTTTCTCATAAAGTGACTTTATAAGTGACAAATTCAAATATAGTTTTAAAGTGACTTTATAAGTGGCAAAGGTACATTCTAATTTTAAAATGACTTTATTAAAGTCAATGAAAAATGAGAAAGTGAAAAAGTGACTATGGAAATAAAAGGCTATGTGGGTCTTTATTTAAGTGGGTGAGTTAAAAGATAGAAAGTGAGAATTAAATGCACATTTATTCTCATCCATAGATCTAAATTAATCTATTGAGAAAGAGAAGAGAGACCAAGGAGAAAAATTCTAAGCAGTGAGAAGTTGAAGGAGGGCAGCAAGGAGACTTCCAGCAAATCTGTACAACAACATTTATTGGCATGCATCCCAAGGAAAAATATGTACAACAAGATTTTGGCATGATTTCCAAGGAGGAAAGGCATCAAAATCAAGGAGGATATAGCAACATATTGAAGGAACAAATTTTGAGGCTATTAGGCACGTTTTTTTAGGAAGCATGGTACACATTTCAAGGAGGAAGTAAAATTGTACTTTTCCCTACAACCCATATGGCCGTATAGCTATGTTTTGAGAACAATTCTCAAGGAAAACCATAAAACATTTAATGTTGTAATTTTATACTTGTTGTTGGCACATTTTATGAGGCAGAGTTCAAGCACGTAAATCAAGATAATTTGTAAATTTTGGTTGTTGGAATTTTACTGTGTATTTTAGTCTCCTTGTAAAAGAATTTTCAGAAATAAAGAAGAGCTCTCAAACTTGTTTTCCCAAAGAGTTTTAGGGGGTTTTTCGAGGGTCACCTTGACCAAAAATATCTGTGTTATTTTTTGTGTGTGGCTGTCATATCTTACTGTGTTTTATTTTTGCATTTTCCAGCAGTTGTGAAATCTCCAAATTTGTGTTTTCAGAAATTTCTATTATTTCCATATTTTAGTATTTTTTTCATGCATGGATTTAAAAATATATGCATGGAGTGATAAGGAAAACTGATAACCGGAGTGGGAGTTGAAATTTCTTCAAAATGGGTTTTTTTTTTTCATCTTTTGAAGCTTTGTAGAAACAAATATATAACGAAAAAATTCCACTGTGACTTGTTTGGGAGCATATATGAGCTTTATTCTTATAGAGTTGAGAGGGGCTTATATAGTGAAAGTTGAAGGATACATTTAATATTTTAACACATTATTAATTGTTAATTCTAATTCATAAATATTTTGTATTTTTTTTTGTTATGCCCTAAGGAAGATGCACTACCTAAATATATTAGGATTTTTAACGAGATGTAGGAGTTTTACGGGTGCATAGTGGCTTGAAGACCTTCATTAGAATAGTATCTCCATAAAATATGGAAAGAGACCCTTAATATTAATTTAGGTGCCTAGAAATAATGGAAATATGCCAAGTCACCTTCTTTTGTGGTTTTAGCCCACCAACTAAGGATTTTACCTGTAAACTCACTTATCTCTCTAACCAGGAGGAACCATGTGGCATACCACATATCACCAGAAAGATATCTTCGAGGAAAATTCAATGACATGGATCTCCAAGCCAAAATAAATTATTTGACTCTTCAAAAACCCTTGACGAAGTCGAGTTACATTCCTAGTCCAGAGAACCCAAACCCTAGTACTTGGGTTTTCGACCATCCAATAGTGTAGCTGTTATCTAGATGTAATCCAAAAATTACTAAGAATCGTTCATTATCCATTAAACATCAATGATTGGTGTTTTTAGTCAAATTGAAACCCAATAAAATACATGGGTTGACATCAATGACAACACCATCTAACAAAAATGCATCGAAATGAAAAAATAAGAATGTGTGGCAGGGAGTGTCAGTGAATTCAAGTGTACCAAGGCAAGCCAAAGATTTCGATAAGGGGATCGACAAAGAATTTTTAGACAAAGGGAGATTTTTTTCTAGGCACAACACTATTTTTCCTTTATCTATTATTTTTATATGACATGTGGCAAACTTTGGCCAAATTCTCAAGTTTTAAAATATTTTAGAAAATTTTATATTATACATTGTTGTGTATAAATTTTGGGGCACTTGACATATGACAACTTATATCTTGTGTGTCTTGTGTATCTTGTGGTTCTGGAAAAATCTCAGTTAATGCTCTATTTTTTATATAAAATGGAAAGACATGTGAAATATTTCATATATAAGCTATGTTGCTTAGTTGTTTTATGGCCATGGCTAGATGTGATCCTTGTCTTGGTAATTTCTTAAGTGGGACAACTTTAGCTTGGACATGAGTGGTCTAAGATGAGGTATAGATAGTTCTTAGGTGAACAAGGCATAATATACTTGTATTAAGTGCAGTTGTTCAAGTTTTTGTGGTTGAAGCAAGCTAATATCACATTAACTGCAATAGCTAAGGACTTGATTAGGTTCCCAAGTTGTGAAACAATTTAAGGCTAGTTGTGAGGGCATGAGTGCCAAGCAATGCTAGGGAATGCTAACATGTTTTGGATAGTTGAATGGCATGTCAAATATGTTAAACTGTGTCAAGTGATAAGGCATGCCAAGATGTGAAAGGGTGTGATAATACATGTCAGGGACTATCATCCAATAAAAAGTATAAACAAGTTAAACTAAAAGGAAATGAACACATAAGAGGGTGAATAATTCATCAATAAACCTTTTCCAGGAGGGGCATTCTAGGCACACCAACACTAGGTGGAAATAGGTGCCAAGTGCCAAGCGTTAGTGCATTGTAAGTGCCATATCATCCTCTGTTACTTCTCATTTACTTTACAATTATTGATCTCAAATAACTTTAATATTAAATCATGTCAAATCATACCAAGGCATCTTAATGAATGGTATAAATTCTAATACTTTCCAAGCGCCAACACGTGCGAAATGACAATGTATGTTAAGGAGTGATACAAATGTTATGAAGTGGAAGGGCATGTCGAAGAATGCTAAGGTGTGACAGAGTGTGCTAATGAATGTTGAGGAGAATTAGGGATTATTAGGGAAACACAAGGGATAACTAGGTAAAAATGCATAGAAGTGAATGAATATGAGGGTGTGTCAGGGAGTGAAAATGAGTGCTAGACATCATACCAAGAAGGGAGTGACAAGTTATGTTAACCACTAGTAAGGCACGTCAATAAGTTCCATAGTGTACTAGGGAGTTACAATTTGTGTTAACATGTGGCAAATAATTCCAATATATGCAATATGCTAAGGAATTCTAGGATATGCAGGGTGCTAGGGTATGACAATATGTGTCAAGGAGTATCAAGGAAAAAAAAAAACAAGCTAAAATGAAAGTAAATGAACATATAAGAGGGTTAATAAGTCAAGATTTTATCTTTTTCAAAAGGGGCATGCTAGGCAGACTAATAATAGGTTCCAATACATGCCAAGTACAAATGTGTGCAAAGTGCTCATGTATGTTAATGCATGCCAAAGTATTCTTCGTAATGCTAGGGACTACAAGGAATTCCAACACATGCTACAAGAGTGTTATGTTATTCTAAGGCCTACCAACATGTGTTTGGGTGTCCTAGTCATGGAAATATGTTGTAGGTACAAAGATGTTCTAAGAAATGTGAGGTGCCAAGGAATGTTAGTGTGTGCCAAATCATGTTAATATGTTCCAAGAGTGTTGAGGAGTGCTATATCTCTCTCATTAATAGAATTGACAAATCTTGATTATGTATTAAATAATATAGTTTCTACAAACACTAGTGGAACTTTAGCTAAAGGGAATTTGTTAGATAATAAACCTAATAGAGATTAATAATGTATTGCCTCATAGGAAAACTATATTCTCATTACTTGAGGGAAATGATACATACTAATTACTTCTTAACAAATTGGCTCACTCTAACCACTATATTTCCTTGGACACATAATGAAAAACACTCCAAAACAATGGTTTTAAATCATTATATTTTGACAGAAAATATAGTAACATGCACATAGCGTCATCAAAAAATCATTGGAATGATCAATGTTGACGAACATTTTTTGACTATCACCAAAAGTAACCAAAAATAGAATTGGTGAGGGTCAATAAAATATCATCACTATAAGTGTCACGAAAGAGAGAATTAGTGATGAGCCTTTAACAACCCTCACCAAAAGTGTCATTGAAAATAACTTTGGGGAAAAACCTTAAAGGACTGGCACTCTATGCACTTACAACAATGTTTTTTTAAGGACCTTCACCATATGTGACATTGGTGAAGAACCTTAAAGGTATGTCACAGGCATGACCCTCAACAATTTCCTTCTTTATTGTAGTGATATGAGTAATTTTGTCTCTATTTCAAACAATTTAAAATTTAATGTTGTTGTTGGCATTATCATTAGCAAGGAAATACGAAAAAAAACATATGTGAGATGTCAAGTAATGATTTTATTGTGGAGAATAAGGTAATATGAAGGGAAGGAAGAAAAATTTCAGGGAATCATTAAAATTATAAGAAGCATAGACTAAATCTAGAGGGAGGCTAGAATGTTGGCATTGTGGGAAGAAAGGACATAAGAAGAAATATTATTGGTATCTAAATGAAGAAAAAAGTGATGGACAAAAGGAGAATAATAAGGAAACAAATGTAGTAGGTGATGTGTTAAAATATGTTTTAATCCTTTAAACATATAACATTGTTTCTTCTTGGGTTATATTGATGCAGGGGCATTAGGCTCAAGAAAATACTTTGTATTTTAATAGACATACGGGGGTCTTTTGTTTTTTATTTTTAATGTAATTATTAATATTTTGAGTGATTCTAATTAAATATTGAGAAAAATTGTAAATGTTCCCAAATGATTGGAGAACATGAGGGAGTAGGCTAGTTGAGATAAGAGTTTTGATTTTTATTCCTAAAGTAGAATCAGTGCCATGGTTTTATGAGTTTGAAATGATTTTTAGGGATATTAGATAGATTTTAGGATTTCAGGATTTTAGGGAAATTATTGAGGAGCTAAAACTAAATCACTTCAGATTATTTTGTATAAAATAACTAGCCTCAAGGCAAAAAGAGAGAGAGATAGGAGTCATTCAGTTTTAGGGAAAACAGGGGTTTGTTCTTGTAAGCCTTCGAGCAAATCTGAAGAATGGCCACTGATCAGAATATCAGGCCAAAGAGGAATTAATTGTAACTGTTCTAATTGTTTTTATAAGGGGAAATTCAATCCTAGATTGTGTAATTATGTGTGCATGGTTTGATTTATGTTTGAATCAGGGTTCCATAATATAAGCGTGAAGATATAATTTGAGAGAATCTGAGGTTGAAATTAGATTCTATAAAGATCAAATTCATAAAGAATTCAATCAATTCCCTTTAGAAAGGCAATACATTTTGAGGAATGTGTGGAATGACTCTATTTTATCTCATGTTTGAGGGTTACTATATTTAAATTTGATGGATTGGTTAAATGCAGTGACAGTTTGAAGTTGAATTCAGGTTTTTGTTGGATATACAGAAACAACGAGAGAGGGGATCGAATGCAATCGAAACTGTGAGTTAAATGAAAGCTAGAAAATATGAAATAAACCTCTCGAAAGGAGGAATGGTGTAGCTTTAAATAAGAAGGGAAAATTATGAATCTATTGAAAAAATGAAGAGCAACAGATCGATCGTTGGAAGGATCGATGGAATGGATTTGATGGACAACCAAAGAAATGTCGTGAAGAAAGGGTTAAGGCATAACCATTTAATGAATAGAGGAGCGAAACCGAGTTTTGAAACCAGTGGATTCACACAAGTTAAAAATGGTAACCGATATTCTCATGGATGAATGTGATATTTCTCATCAAGAAACGCGTGGCCTTAGACGGTATTTCAAAACCATTTTTGTCGCGTAAGTTTTTAAAACCAAGGAGTGTGCAGTTGTGTTATGCGATAATCATCTGATTGTCGGTGTTGAATATCCAATGACATTCGCTCTCGAAGGAGCAAGGAGGTTAATGCAAGGTAAGAACGTTGGGGCCCAACTAAAAAGTGTGTTGAATGGGTCTGATTTTTAATATGAAATGAATGTTTGTGTGAGCGCATGAATAAGGGTGGATTAAATTCCTTGAAATATGATGAATGGACCCGAAGCTATATGAGTTTATCCAAATTTGAATTCTAATGAGTTGATAAAGCTGTGGCCTAATATAATATTATGTTGAGGGTTTGATTTTGTATTCCAATTCAAATGTTTGCCGAATAGTGGAAGGTGAGTATATAGCATGACCATTATATATATAAGTGATTATATAATGAGTTTTTTTCCGAAAGTGAATGTTGATTTGAATCTTTATGAGATGGATTTTAGTATATGGTTCTTAACCATAAAGTTTTAAAACATAGAGATTTGAAAAGAATATAAGCTTCCGCATAAGAAATTGTAATATGGGTTGAATGGTTTTAATAACCATCAGATTTGTAGGAAAGTGCTACCACATTTTATTAAGCTAGCCAAATTGAGAATTTTTGGTTGATAAATGGCCTTGCATTTTAATATGCACTACAAAAGATAGAGAATGTGGGGAACAGCAGGGTGACCCTACTATCAGGTGGTATCAGAGCAGGTTAAGCTCTTTTGAAAATTAATTTTTTGGGATGCATGTGTGCTGAAGGCAATAAAGAAAGCTTTGGATTTTAATTCTGTTTGACAGTAATTTTAAATTTAAGATGATATTCAGTGAAGGTATTCAAATTTTCAGAATCTTAATTTGAAGGTAAATGTGATTTGAAGATTTTCCAGGTTATGTTTTGAAAGATGTAAACATAGGTATGATGGTGATGGAAAAATAGGAAGAGCGATCAGATTTAAATCTGACAGGACAACATGTAGTGTAGCAGAGTATTGGAGAATTTGCAGAAACAATTGCAAATAGATGTTGAAACAAACCTTGGAGGTGAGGTATTTTGATTTTATTTAAGGATTTTGTTTGCGGAATGCAGATTGCAGGAAATTGAGGATCATCTTAGAAAGAATATCACAGCTTGAAAAAGCAATGATGAAGGAAGCCAGTGAAGGTTTCTAAATAAAAAGAGGAGTGTGGTAGAACCTGGAAGAAATTCCAATAGAGGTTGGATGAAAAGAACAATTTTGTTCTTGAAAGGGTTTATAGGAGTGAAGCCTAAGGGAGCAGAGAGGAATGCTCATAAGGTTCCTAAATATAGAGGACCAATGCTTGCCAAAAGACCAAGTCTAGAGAGAGGATTGGTGAGGTAGGTTGTAACAAGGAGGACTTGTTATTGTAGAGGTTTCAGTGCAACCATGATGAATAAGTGAGAACTCATGAGAGAGAAAATGACTACTGATAGTCATAGAAGAGGTGGCAAAGGTTCTGAGAGAAACCACAACAGAATGAAGAAAGAGGATGCCAACACAAATGGCATGCAGAGACAGTTAAAGAAGGAAGAGTATGAAAGAGAGGTAGCTAAGATCAGAGAACAGTTTGAAAAACTGAAAATGATGATAGAAGACCAGAGATGAGATTTTCTTATAAGAAGAAAGGTAAAGTGGCATCAGCTACAGGTGAAGAAAGAGAAGATGATAAATGCTCAATTGAGAGAGGAATTACTCAGAATGAAAGAGTATTTGGAGAAGGACTTGAAGACTGAAACTTCAAGTGAGACCAAGAGGTCGAATGACTTTACATCTGATAATTTTTTTATGTTTGCAGGAAGAACATGTGGAGCAGGACAAACTGTCGATATTTTCATAGAGGAAGAAAATGAGACAGCCGGATCTTTTGAGAATGTCCATACACAGTCGGAGAAATTTTTTACTTTTCAATATATTGGAAGCAGAGGAAATTTAAATTATGATGATGGCCAGAAGTTGGAAATTGAGTAATCAATTGAAAAGCTTGAGGAGATTAAAGAGAATACCATTGAAGAATTTTTTAATTTTATAGAAATATTGGAACAACAAGAGGATTTGGTGATTAAATCATCAAATGAAACCATGAGGTCTTATGGTTTTACAACTGAAAAGTTATGTGTGAATACAGGTATTGGAGAAGGAAGTTCATGTGATGAAACTATATTCAATGAAGCTGAAATTTTCCAAGCAAAGTATGATGATGATTATATTTCAGAAGAAGATCAAATTGAATTATTGCAGCAAAAGGAGTTCATAAATTCCTTGTTTTGTGAAAGAAATTGCTTCAATGAAGTTGTTTTTTATGATGAGAAATTTGTTAATGATAATGAAAAATTTATTTAATTAAATGGCCAAATGAAAAGTGATGGACAGATAATTAAACCTTTTGCAAAGACGGAAGATTAGAATTATATTATGATAAAGGGTGAAGAGACAGTGATAGCAGGAAATATGACTTGTGAAGCTAATAAGGATTGTATAAATGTTTTCTCAAATGAGATGACAGTTTTGTGGCAGGAGTTAAGTATTCTGGAGCATAGGCTAGAAGAATAGAGAATAAGTGTTCAGATTGTAAAGGTAGAGATGAATGAGAATGGAAAGGTTCATTTTTATGAACAGGAGCAAAGAGACATCCTTGGGAAGGATGATGCAGAAGAGAGACTAGCTGACAGTCTCAAAAATGATTTGGAGGATTGGAATCAACATATCGATGTGCTGATGACAGAGCAGCAAATTAAAGTGTTGCCGGAGGAAGAGGAGACAGACATGTTTTATAAATTTGATGATTCTTTTATGATTGCATGTATTGATGAAAGGACTAAATAATGTTTGGTCCAGGAGAACAAATTGAAGCAGAGAAAAGAAGATGATAGTGACTGGAAATTTAAATACTAGTCCAAGGAATTGTTGAAGTTAGGAAATGAAGAAATTGTCATAAGTGACAATCAAAAAGAAGTTTTCCATTGCAGAAAACAAGGGGGAAAGGATGATAGGGTGGCAGTAAGAACTCAGCAAGTAGAAGTGAGAGTTCAGCAAGTAAAAGTAAGAGCTCAGCAACAGGAGCAGAAGCAAGAATTCGGCAATCAAGAGGAAGGAGTACTCAACAATCAGAAGACATATTAGACAGGGAAATTGAATTGATAATAAGGTTGTTGGTGAAAGTGTCTCAGAAGAAGACAACAACAAGAAAGCAAGGAAGTAGCAGCAATAAGAGGAAGACAATCACAAACTGTGAAAGCCTAGAAAGTGGAAAGATGCAGAATAAGATATGGAAGCCTGGAGAAGTACAACAGAAGAAAAATGCAACTTATGGACAACAACAAAACAGAGTGTGGGATCCAGGAAGACAGGGACTAAAAGCACATGATCAGGAGATCGTGATTATTTTAACCTTGGAGTCTGATGCAGGGGCATTATGCTCAAGAAAATACTTTGTATTTTAATAGACATAGGGGGGTCTTATGTTTTCTTTTATTTTTAATGTAATTATTAATATTTTGAGTGATTCGAATTAAATATTAAGAGAAATTGTAAATGTTCCCAGATGATTGGAGAACATGAGGGAGTAGGCTAGTTGAGATAAGAGTTTTGATTGTTATTCCTAAAGTAGAATCAGTGCCATGGTTTTATGAGTTTGAAAGTATTTTTAGGGATATTAGATAGATTTTAGGATTTCAGGATTTTAGGTAAATTATTGAGGATCTAAAACTAAATCAGTTCAGATTATTTTGTATAAAATAACCAGCCTCAAGGAAAAAAGAGAGAGAGGATAGGAGTAATTCATTTTTAGGGCAAATAGGGGTTTGTTCTTGTAAGCCTTCGAGAAAATATGAAGAATGGCCACTAATTAGAATATCAGGACAAAGAGGAATTAATTGTAACTATTCTGATTGTTTTTATATAAGGGAAAATTCGATCCTAAATTATGTAATTATGTGTGCATGGATTGATTTATGTTTGAATCAGGGTTCCATAATATAAGCATGTAGATATAATTTGAGAGAATCTGAGGTTTAAATAATATTCTATAAAGATCGAATTCTTAAATAATTCGATTGATTCCCTTTAGAAAGGCAATAAATTTTGAGGAATGTGTGGAATGACTCTATTTTATCTCATGTTTGAGGGTTACTGTATTTAAAGTTGATGGATTGGTTAAATGCAGTGATAGTTTGAAGTTGAATTCAGTTTTTTATTGGATATACAGAAACAATGAGAGAGGGGATCGAATGCAATTGAAACCGTGAGTTAAATGAAAGCTGTAAAATCTAAAATAAACCTCTTGAAAGGAAGAATTGCGCAGCTTTAAATAAGAAGGGAAAATTATGAAACTGTTGAAACAATGAAGAGAAATAGATCTATCATTGGAAGGATCGATGGAATGGATTCGATGGACAACCAAAGAAATGTCGTGAAGAAAGGGTTAAGGCAGAAGAATTTAATGAATAGAGGAGCAAAACTGATTTTTGAAACCAGTGAGTTCGCGCAAGTTAAAAATGGTAATTGGTATTCTCATGGATGAATGCGATATTTCTCATCAAGCAACACATGGCCTTAGACAGTATTTCAAAACCATTTTTGTCGCGTAAGTTTTTAAAACCAAAGACTGTGCAGTTGTGTTATGCGATAGTCATCTGATTGCTGGTGTTGAAGATCCAATGACATTTGCTCTCGAAGGAGCGAGGAGGTTAATTCAAGGTAAGAATGCTGGGGACCAGCTGAAAAGTGTGTTGAATGGGTCAGAGTTTTAATATGAAATGAATGTTTGTGTGAGCGCTTGAATAAGGGTGGATTAAAGTCCTTGAAATATGATGAATGGACCCTAAGCTATATGATCTTATCCAAATTTGAATTCTAATGAGTTGATAAAGTTGCGGACTAATATAGTATTATGTTGAGGGTTTGATTTTTTATTCCGATTCAAATGTTTGCCGAATATTGGAAGGTGAGTATATAGCATGACCATTATATATATATATATATAAATGATTATATAATGAGTTTTGTCTGAAAGTGAAAGTTGATTCGAATCTTTATGAGATGGATTTTAGTATATGGTTCTTAACCATAAAGTTTTAAAACACAGATATTTGAAAAGAATATAAACTTCCGCATAAGAAATTGTAATATGGGTTGAATGGTTTTAATAACCATCAGATTTGTAGGAAAGTGCTACCGCATTTTATTAAGTTAGCCAGATTGAGAATTTTTGTTTGATAAATGGCCTTGCATTTTAATATGAACTACAGAAGATAGAGAATGTGGGGAACAACAAGGTGAGCCTTCTATCATATATACTCAAGGGATTAATTTCATATGTAACATCCCTTATGTCACTATGTAATATTATCATGCAGGACATGTCTTGCTGAGAAATTATGTGAACATAAAACAAATTAAATGTAAATTTAATTAGTGGTTTTCCTAAATGGAGGGACACATGGATGTAAGGTTCTGAGGGGATTTCTTGCTGGTTACTTATGTTTACACATGTTGTATGCATGTTGTGTGTCTATTGTGTATGTGAGTAGGCCCATAGTTGAGAAGCATCAAGGTGGAAGAGTGGAGAAGGAATAATGGAATCCTTACCTTGAAGAAAATGGAGGTGGAATCATAGATTGATCCACCACCTAATAAATGGAAAATATGTGAGTGGACAAGGGAAAACACCTATGTCTTCTTCAATTCCGGTACATGACATAATGAAAGGGAAATATCTTGAGGAGAGAAAGGAGAGTGGAGAATAAATAATGACATCCTTACCTTCAAGAAAATGGAGGTGTTTTCATAGATCGATCCACCACCTAATACATGGAAAATATGTGACTAGACAAGGGAAAACACCTATGTCTTCTTCAATTCTGCTAGATGGCATAATAATAGGGCAACATCTTGAGGAGAGAAAGAAGATACCACATGGGGGAAAAGGACAATGTTTTCGATGATACAACAACCTCCAAAATTTTGGCCTACTTTCAAATTTAAGAGCCTACTTTGATTTCACATGTTTTCCATGCAAAAATTAAGACTCATTGCATGTGTTTTCTCTAAGTGTTATGCTCTTGTTTGTGAGAAAATCAAAGTGTCATCTTTTAGCATGTTAAGTGCCACACAATGTAAAAAAATCTTTTTTTGGTGTGTTTAGGGAGTAAATAATGTGCAAATGAGTTTTTATTACCATGTAAACATCTATCACACTCATTTCCAAAGTTTCAAGAATTACCACAGAAGTGTTGTCATGATCGTTGCAAAGTGTATCTTTGATGCCGCACTTGGTGTCAACCATCATAGAGTTGTCACATTGAGGAAAGTATGTTATTCATGTGTTATGAGTGTTCCTTGTTGTGTCATCAAGAAATCTGTAGAAATTACACCAATGGATTCAATTTGATCATGTAATATAATAAAACAAGATATTGAATCATTCTACAATATTTGTGGAAAATAAACACGATCGCACACTCACACTAAGTAAGATAAAGAAGAAAATCAGTCGCACAACACAGATATTTTTCATGGGGAAAGCTTGCTGCTAAAAACCCTTCTACCTTTATTGTATAATCAACCAAGGAATCATGAAACAATACAATGCACTCTTCTCACAAGAGTCTTCTGCACTCTACCAACTATCTCACACTGATCAGAACAAAATCGACCAACACTTAGCCAATTTATTTTCTTTGCTCGGCCTGCCTGCCTTATGAAATTCTAAGAACAATTGATTCCTATTAATTAGGAAATTCAACCTTCCAAAATTGAGCAATACATCATGGGCAATCCTATGGTTGTCTAATAGCACACTAAAAATTTACTAATAATACAATTGATAAATAACATCCCTTTCGCCTTTGTCTAAACTGGGTCTTCATCAAAACTGAAATGCATGCAGCTATTAATAGTAAATCATCAATCACTTGACAGATCACTACATGTGAATTAAATCTGATTTAATTCAATTGACCTCTCACTAATGCAACAATCAGTTACAACTAGTTAGACTCACTTTAACTCACTTAATTGAGTTATCTAATTTCTCATGCATTAAACTAATATATTAACTGAAACTTGGACTCTAAAACAAATAGAATCACTCTACAGGCCTCACCAACCACCCTCAACTCGAATTTCATGAGCTACCTAAGTCTATCACACTCAGTTAACTATTACAACTTATTATGAGATAAGATTACAATTTATTCTCCTATTTAATTAAGGTAAAATTAAATTAGACACACATTTCTTGTTTAATTTTCAGCAATCACTACCAACAAGAAAGGGATTATCAGCTACCCTGGTCCTGCCTCTGTGGTATTTGAATCTCCTCTTAGCAAGTTATTTCATCAGAATATCTTCATCTTGATCCTCCATGGGAGTGTAATGAAGTAACATAATGCATCTCTGAACATAATCTCTGAGATGGTGGTACCAGATGTCAATATGTTTGGACCTGTCATGGAATACTGGATTAATCAAGAGTTTTATGCAACTCTGTCTATCACAATGTATGAATGTCGGTTCCATTTGATAACCAAACAAACCAAAAAGTATCTTCCTCATCCAGATGGCCTCACATGATGCCTGATTGGCTGCCATGTACTTTTCCTTAGCTAAACTTAGTGCAACTGATCTCTGATTCCTACTATACTAAGAAACTACTGGCGATCCTATGTTGAAGATCCCTCCTGATGTGCTCTTCCTATCTGACAGAATTCCTGCGCAATCTGCATCAGTGAAGCCTTAAAACTTCAGTCCCTCTATCTTTTTGTACCATAATCCATAATATGTAGTGCCCCTGAGATATCTCAATACATGCTTCCCCACCTTCCAAAAGAGCTTGGTCAGCTTAAACATAGCTTGACTAAGCTAGTTAACTACGTAGCATATGTCTCGTCGTGTGTTCACCAAGTACATGAGTGAACCCACAAGCTGCCTGTAAATAGTAGCATCCACTACCTCACTTGAAGTAGCATCCTCCTTCCTCCAGTTTCCTGCAAGAGGAGTCTCCATGGATTTATTACTCTCCATGTGGAACTTCCTCAGAATATATTTCACATACTTTTCTTAAGAAAAAAATAGCTCCCCATCCCACTACCATATCTCCAAACCAAGGAAATAGTTAAGGAGTCCCATGTCCTTCATCTCAAACTACCTTGCAAGATCTTCTTTTCAAGAAATTATGTGTTTCCCATCACCTTTCATAATAATATCATAAACATAAAGTACGATAATCAAAATATTACCATCAACCACAATCTAGTATGGGTTTTCATCGGCTTCATTCTTTGTGAATCCCAAACCGGTGAAATAGTTGTCAATCCTGGTGTACTAAGCATGAGGTGCTTGCTTCAGCCCATACAATTCTCTCTTCAGTCTGCACATATGTGACTCCTTGTCAAACGTCTCAAAACATTTTGGCTACTCAATGTACACTTCTTCCTCAATAACCCCATTGAGAAATTCATTCTTCACATCCATCTGATGTATCTTGCACCCCATCTGCACTAAGAGTGCAAGGATAGATCTAATATATGAGTACCTTGCAATCGGTGCAAAATCTATTGGAAATATTGTCATTGATGGCAAAGGAGAAGACAAGAGTAGCACCTGAACTATTACTAAGGAAAAAGAACAAATAAGAACCAACAATAAGGCAAAGGAGAAGACAAGAGTAGCACCTGAATTATCATCAAGACAAAGGAGCACAAAGGAACAATAGCAACCAAGTTATAGAGGCAGTAGAGACATCAGAGGAAGCAAATGAAGCAGAGAAAGAAGCAGAGGCAGCAGAGATAGAAAAAGAGAATCAAGGAGCAACATTAGACAAGAAACAGAGGCAGCAAAGGCAGTGAATTGAAGAAAAAGAGTTGTTCAGAGCTATAGAGTGTGTGAGTGTTTCAGATGTGTGCAAATAGGGGTTTGTTCCTGTAAGCCTATGGGCAGTTGTAGAAGGGCCATCTAATTTGAAGATTAGGCTGAGGAAGCAGATTTTCCATGTATGGAAATTTTCCATGTAAGATTCACAGTGAATGCACATTTCTGTGAGAGAGTGTATGAGAAATTAATATGTTGATAGGTAGCAAAATTCAATACAAAAGTTGCTCATATATCTAAGAGGATCGATCACTAAAGGGATCGATCATCGTGGAGAAGGATTGAATTCGAATTTTTGATATAGGGTTGGCAATTGGCATATGGTAATGTTGTTTGAAAACACATACTGCGTAGAGATAGAGTGATACACCAGCGAAGATTTAATTAAATAGAGATAAATCTCTGTTTGCCAAAATGATGAAACCAAATGAAATGGAATAAATCTAGAGGATAAATGCATGAAACTTTATAAAGAACTAGCCATTCGAAAGAGGCAAGTTCATATATAACAACAGAGTCTACACAAACACTGGAGAAGGAACAACTGTTAACGCAATTGAGGAAATTAAAGTTAAGAGAAAAGAATGTATGCTGAGAGGGTTTGAATGTTCGATGAAACCCTGGGCCTGTCCGAGCTTTGATTTGTATCACACAGAACGAGGATTTAATTACATGCAATTATGCCAGCAGAAGATGCAAGCTAACTGTGTTATAAATTTTGATGCAACGACAAGACCGCATATACAGGAAAATGCGCTAGGTTATAGTGCAGACATGTCGAATTGAAGGGTTCTCATTGCATAGAGGAGCGATGATTGTGGAATACAAGCATGGAGGTAAGGCAGCATCATGAATTAAGCGATGTAGTTGAATGGAGTGTTTAATTCGTTTGATGAATTGACCAATTCATCAGGAGCTCAGGACCAAGTGTCGTAAAATGGTCAAAAATGAAGGTGCTCAGAACTAGTTTGAACCTGAACGACCGGATAGAGCTCGTCTTCTTGATTCCGGCGCCGCAAACGGTTCGAAAAACGGTCGCCGTATGAAGAAGTTATTCAAGTTTGAAGATTTCTCAATTTCCATAAAAAAATGCCAAATTTGACTTTGTGGAAAATTTTATTAAAAAAAGAATATTCCACAGAATATTCTGGGAATATTCTGTGGAATATTCCGCAGAATATTCTGGGGAATATTCCATTTTCAGCCAATGGAAGGGCGCCACGTGGCTAGCCCGGAGGTCGTCACGTGGCCCCAAGGTCGAGTTGAAATGGCGTGTTAAAAATTTTGTTGGGGCTCGGCCGGATTCGAACACAGGACCGGGCAGTTATTAACCACGCGACTTTACCAACGGGCCAATGCTTTATTGTTGTTTTATATTCCCAACGGGCATCTATTTATGGTGTATGGTATGTTGGGCGGGGCCCGAAAGGGGGCCAGCCCCTAAGGGCCAGCCCCCTCTACATAGAACCGAGGCCGAGAACCACCGCCATAGTTCATCGGCGCGCTTAACCGGGCGGATAAACATTGGTTACAAACTTTGGTTATGCGGTTTAATTAAATCGTTTAATATTTATTTCAAACAGTTGTAACCCCCGCCCATATGAACGCGGATAACATAATATTTATTTCCAGTTTAACCGTGACGCCATGTTTGGCAATTTTTTCGGTGGTTGTTCCAATTTTGGCGCCTTCACCTAATTTGGCGCCCTTATCTGCAGTCTTTCCACATTTAGTGGAGATTTTTTAGCCCAAACTGGCAGTTTAGTAAAGTGGGCATAACTTCTGCTAGGAGAGGCCTTTGAAGACGATTTTTTTTTTGATTTTGGGTCTCTTCGACCTTCTGAAGCCATTGGCACAGGTTTCACAGTCATCTGAGGTCGTTTGCAGGTGATTTTGCTTCGTGGAAGTTCCAGGAGCCACTATGGCCAAATCAGTTTGGGAGCTGCATTGGGAATTGTGCAGCCAGTGAATGTGGAACGAAGGTCATTCCTAAAGTTTATCAGCATTCTGAATCCATTTCTACAGTTCGTTTTTCATTTTGAGGAATTCTTCTCACTGTTTAGCTTCAGGGAAGCTTTCAGGGCCACCAGGGCCATTTCAGTGTTGGAGCTGTTTGGGTGCTATGTTCATCCATTTTTGGTGATTCAAAAGGTTGTTTCTGATATTTTCGACCTTCTGATTCTAATGGAAGAGGTTTCAGAACCAATTGAGGTCATCTTCACCTCGAAATTCTCCATGCAAGTCTAAAGGGCCACCAAGGACAATTGGGGAAAAGTACTATACAAGGTACAATTTCACTGTTTAGTGTTTGGGAAAGAGCATGTTTAGCTAATTCCTATCTTCTGATTCTGTATTTACAGTCAGATCTGTCTTTCGAGACACTCTTATTCTTGTATTAGCCTTTGTAGCATTTTTAATACAAGAGGACAAGCCTAATTTGAGAGGCTTGGTCCAGCAGATGTAGCCCAGAGAAGGGGGTGAACTGCTTATCATTTTGATGTCTTTATTTGCTGAAGATGATATGCTAAACAAAACTGATATAAAGTGATAAACAGCAAATATACATAACTTTCATACACACATAATCACCTACTCAGCTGCAGAAAGTTATTTGTCCTATTCCGCAAGACTTCAAACTTCAAGTATGTGTATGTCAAAGACTTCTAAGTGTTAACTTCATTATTTCTTTAGGCAGAGTCTGTAGAGGGCTAGGTAGCCTCTGGAACTCATCCTCTCTTTAGAGGTGACATGTCCGGTGAATGCCCCTACAGTCTATCTCTGTATAAGAAATAAGAAGTTTTCACATTTTCAGAGGTCACTTGGAGTGTATAGCTCAATTTGAAATTATGGGAAATGGATACCTTGCATCCTCAAACAAGTACATTCCATTTTCAGATCACCAATGTTGAAATTGTCTGGAGGAATTTGTTGAATGAAGCCAAGGAAGGACTTCATGTATGCCATTCAGATATATATAAGGGAATTACAATTGCGTGAGGTTACAAGGAACTGGGCCATCAGAGATTGGATCGAGTGCAATAGTAACACAGTTCAGAAAATGGAAGCAAATGTGAGTTAATGAGACAGAGTTAAAGGAAGTTGGAATTATAAATTGAAACGGAACATTGAACAACCGGGCAGATGGAACCGTGAGCAGCAACGCGGTTTTGAAGAAACCAACGAGTGGTCTAGCGCAAATTTTAAAATGGTAAGTGGAATTTCTAAAATGAACGTGATATCATCCATTGATGGACACGTGGAAAACGTGGTAAGGCTAATACCACTTTTATCATGTAATTTCTGAGAATTAAGTTTCATGATATTAATTTGCGCGATATCTATTAGATGTGCACCCAAAGTATTGTTGGAGAGCTAAGCAGATTTACCATCGGATCTCAAGCAAAGTCACATGGATGTTAATGCAAGGTAAGTGTTATGATATGCGGTGGGCCAGAAACGACAATTGTTGGCAATTGAGTTTTAATCCAAAGTCGAACTTTGGTGTCAATGAAATGTGAGTGGTGGCTCCATATGTGTTAAGCACTTTGTGGAAATTCAGCGAGTCCATTTAATAAAATTGATTTTAGATTTCAGTATGAAATGAGTGGGGATGAAGTTTTTTAATTGAATTAATATATGTTGCGGAACCATATTACAATTTGGGTTTTTAATCCAAAGTCCAAATACATTCAAAGTTATATAAAGTGAAAGCCGAAGTTCATTACTTTGGTTTTTTTTATCAAAGTCAAGCTTGGATATGAATTAAATGGTATGTGTGGGGTCGAGCCATGAAAAATTGGCATAAGGTAAAATATTATGTTTGATGTGAACCACGATTATATATTGGGTAACTGATTTGCTGTAGACCATTATGTAATGGGGTCTAAATGAAATTAAAGGTTCCGTGAGCCTCAAATTAAAAACCATTGATATGATAATTGTTATGCTATGGCACATTATATAGTGGGTTTAATGTGAGTTTATAGTGTTGTGACCGAATATATATATGCATTGAGATAATCATATGTGAGAGCCCAAGTTCATGCAGGATTCAAATAATGGATTTGAAGATTCAGAAAATGAAGTTAACCTTCGAATAAGAGTTGAAGAAATGAAATTAACTATGGTTTGAACAATGAAATAAGACAATCTTCTGTATGTAAATATTTCCGGATTGTGA
The DNA here is from genome assembly GCA_034641835.2 of Pinus albicaulis. Lineage (NCBI taxonomy): Eukaryota > Viridiplantae > Streptophyta > Pinopsida > Pinales > Pinaceae > Pinus > Pinus albicaulis. The sequence goes on from CM076575.1 coordinate 1,356,122,025, forward strand.
ATCTATTTGGGTAGGAATTTTCATGCATTTTATATGCAGCTTTGAGATTTGGGAATGTGGGTATGAGTTATAACAGAGATTTTTAACCTTTGATGGAAAATATTCAGCATCAATAAAGCTGCCAGATTTAGAACATAATTTGGGAAATACATTGTAGATGCATAGAAAGCAAGAGAGTATGCAGAACTGTTACATGACAGTAGCAGAAAAGACAAACACACAACGATTCAAGAACTGAATGGGTTGAATTGAAATTCTTATTGTAACTAAAAATGTAAAGTTTTATTTATTTTATATTGTTTATGATGCATTGGCAAGTCTCCGAAGGAAAAACAAAGCTCCATTGAAATAATGAAATATGTATATACTAGTATATTCCTCTGAATGAGCTGGACAAAGAAATGAGAAGGTGGAAGGCAAAGAGTCATGGCTATTCATTTCGAATTCCCTGTGGAATGCTAATAGTCATGAGGTAATCTCTATAAATGATATTACAAAGATATACATAGAGAGGTTAGAGAATGGAGAAATGAGGTAGAGAGGGTAAGAAGAAGGAGGAGCAGATAAAGAAGCTGTGAAGATTCAGATATGATTTAAGGCATATATGAAGGCTGGTGGATAGCAGTGAAGAAGGAACACAACATAGCTGGTATCCAAGTAAATCAACATGTGTTTTTTCTTGAAAGAGTGAGGAAGTTGGTGCTTCCATATCAAGTTGTAGCTTGATAGATGTCAGTTGTAGCTGGCTGAGGTAGGAGCCTCCTGTAGGTTGTAGCCTGCAGAAAATAGATGGGAGTTGGAGCTTCTTTGCAAGTTGTAGCTTACAGAATTGAGGTAGTAGCCTCCTGTGGGTTGGAGCCTATAGAAAATCAGCGGTTAGAGGGAGTTGGAGCTTGCCTTTGCATCACAACAATAATAAGATGTGGTTTTCTCCCTTTTTGGGTTTCCACTTATATCTGTTTTCTATGTACATGATGTTTATGTGTTGATATGGTTTATCTAATCTACTTAATACCTACTGCTCACATATTAATATTGATGTTACATTATGTAATAATTTGATCATGAAATGAAGGTGTAAATAAGTTTAAAGGAAATTTTTAAAATTACATGAATGTGTTAAACTGATTCACCCCCCCCCCCTCTCAGTTTAACTAAGGGTTCAAAAATTGGTATCAGAGCGGGTTCCTTTGGTTTAAGCCTAATAGCTTGAAGGAGATCTAGTTGAGTCATGGACTATCAAAATGTACCAGTGCTAAATACAACAAACTTTCTGGAATGGAGAGATAAGGTTAGAATAGATTTAATGGCTTATGAACCTGAGGTATGGAAACTTGTATGTGATGGTTACTGCACAGACTCTCCCTCGTTGCAAGAACAACAGTGGAATGCCATTGCAAAATGTGTGATATATAATAGTCTTCATAACAAGGATTTTGACTTAATAATGGATCTAACCTCTGAAAAGGAAATCTGGGACAGATTGCATTTCATGCATGAAGTAGACACTAGTGGATGCATTATCAAGAAGGAGAAGATAAACCAGAAGAAGAAGAAAAAATCTCGTCAAAAGGAAAAAGGTCAATCAAATGAGATACCTACCAGGGTCAATGGATGTGAGTACCATGAAGAAATTACATTTGAGGAAAAATCCAAACTTCACATAGCCTTGACTGAAATAGAAATATTGAAGAATGAAAAAAAATACCTTAAGACATTAGTGCAAATATGTGATGAGAGAGAATATGAAGATAAGGAAGAAATTGTTGGCCTGAAGGCACAACTTGAAGAAGCATGGAAAGTAGAAGACACTCGACTACAACAAATGAGAGAGAAAAGTATGGAATGTGGAAGATTGGAAGAACAGGTGATAAGCCTAAGGATGAAATTAGAAAAGGCCCAAATTGAACTAATTATGAATATTCCACAAATGAAAAGCTCTGGATAGTTGGACCAAATTCTAAATGCTCAAAGGTCTCCTCTCATAAATACTGGGATATGCTATGAAGGAGAAACAAGTAAGTACGAGGTAGAAGATAATAGGAATATCATTTTTGTAAAAGCTGTAAAGGATAATGAAGTAGCTCAAAAGATTCCTACAGAAGCAGAAGCCAAAAAGAACATGATTTGTAAAGAAACAAACAGAAACACGCAGCAACATGAAAAGACAGAGAATGAGAAGATGAAACAATCAACTGCTAAAGGCTCATATGCTCCTAAGGATGAATTGAAAAAATTCAGAAGATGTCAAAGGAGTTTCTTTCCTCCTATGAAAATATCACATGTTTCTCTTGTCATAAACCAGGACATATTGCAACACATTGTAAGACAAGGCATATCAACTTTAACCAGCAAAAGATGTAGCAAATGAGAAGACTACCTCAAGCAAACAAATGGAAAGGACAACCACTAACCAAGTACCTAAATCATTTCCATGGCTACCATTATGCATGCAATAATTTTGGACATAAACTTGTTGAATTTAAATTATGTTCAAAAGGGAGCATAAAATATTATACATCAGCTCAAACGTACCTTGGTAAAATAAGATGTTGTGTATGCCTCAATCTTGGTCACAAAGAAAAAGACTGTAAACTGCCATATACATTAAAGAACTCTAGACAGATGATGGAATCTAATCAAATCAAACAAAACTATGAATAAAAAAGAAGTGCAGACATTATGAATAACCCCAATAAAGTATGGAAGGAAAAGAGAAAGGGGGAGATTGTTATCTCAATAACATACTGAATCCATCATACTCTCAGGGGGAGCTGCTCTAGGAAGCAACACAAATATCCAACCAGTGATAGATATGAAGAAACATCCCAGGGGGAGAGCAGTTCATAAATAGTCCCCACAAAAGTAGTCTAAGAAGAGCTCCATGAAATAACAACAACTAAAAGTTCAGGAAGGGAGAGGAAAATTCCTCTAACAAAGAACTATAGAGGAAGAAGATTATATGAAGTATTCAATAGCTGATAGATTGATGGAAGAAGAGAAGGAAACAAGCATCCATAATGGAAGAAGGAACATCAACCATGAACATGTAAGCTAAGAAGACATCAACACATTAAGTGGTGAATGGTTAAAATCACAAAAATTATGTTTCGAGCTACAAAACTAGAAATACCCATAAAGGATGATCACATTGTGCATCATACTACTAGAATTAATGATGAATCACATTAAGAAGGATGAGTAAGAGAAGTGCCTATCATCATTATGTCATTACATCATTCATCTATGAAAAGTCCCCTTGGATGAATGCAGTTAAGAGAGTGATAAATCTCTGAGTGATCTGCACATGAAGATTCCAAGTAAAGAAATTGAAGATGTCTTCCTGAAGATCATTATGTTAGAACAGTTGAATTGTATATAAAGCAACAATGATTCTGGAGCAGTCCTAGAAAGGAAAATGTAGTGACTTTTTTTTTAAACCGGAATGACAGAATAAGCAAAAGGTTAATGATTCCAAGATCAAATTCAGTATATTGATGATTGTTGGTGTGAACAATTGAAAGCTCAATAGTAGAAACTATGAAGGTTGCCTTAACTATGGGTTCATGTGCTAGCTAAAGTGAAATCTCTGCATGGTTTATCAAAGTAGTATCAATTGGTATTTGGTACAAGCAGCATGCCTATCAACAGAATACCAAGTGTTATCAATGGAGCAGTGGTATGGTACAGGTCCTCGGAATCAAAGGATTATGGCAAGAGTACATCAAGGTAGTATCCCAGCGCTATTTGCATTACTAAAGCATGAAAAGGTCAATAACAGTTCTAAAGGATCATTATTTTGTTTACACTTGGAGTAGTATATTAAGCATTGAAGCTGTATCTATTTCTAGATATAACTGCATGCCTTCCTCAATTCAGTATATATATATCTTCAAGGCCTCTTTCTTAAGATCATTCATAAAACTATGTGAAATTTGTTGGCTGAGATATAAATTAAACAACTTGAAGATGTTTTTGTTGAAAATCATCATGACAGAATTGTTAAAGTATCTGAAGCATGAAGGACTAGTTGTGATTACCATTTGAAGCTCAAAAGTCTTTTATTAATTCATCTAAATCCTACTTCAGCATAAAGGATTTGCTGGTAATTCACCTTTAAAGAGAGATTGATCATTTACATACATACCCCCTTATGTCATAAATAAAATTGCATGGTTGATAAGTGAGACTGACCAATACATTGAATGTATCTAGCCTCAAGGGTTTGTTTTGAAAGTACATTGTACAAGAAGTAAAGTCATTTGGTCTCTTAGATTGAAAGATATCGTCTAATCTCACAATAAGTTGTAAGCTCTGGGTTGATTCTTTGTTCACATCAGTAACAAGGACCTTTCAGCTATTAAGTGTGATATCCTTGTCAGTAGAAAAGCTCACTTGAACACCAACAGGAAGTAAAGGTGAACCACATCTATAAAAGATATATTGGAATTTTCATATTTGAATATATGTGTACTACAGATATGCGTCTTATATGAATATCATAATATGGACTGAAGCATATTTAGAGTAGAATTTATGAGATAATCATAATATGTGCTACTAGATTATATCAGTCTAGTACAGTGTGTTCTATGAAGTGTCCTTATCATCACTTTCAGCTTTATATAAGTGCAAGAATTCTGAGCTTTGGGATGATATCAACTTAATGTGTATATACATACAAGTTCAAAGATTCTCAAAGTGTTCTCCCAACAACTCTTGTACACCAGTTTGGAGTAGCATGGTACAAAGTCAGAATAAGGCCTAAACACAACTCAGAGAGAGGAAATGAAGAGACAGAAAGCACACTAGGAAATGTGCAACCCTTTGCCATTGATGTAAAAGGGGGGGGAAAAGAAAGCAAAAGAATATAGGCAGAGGAAGACAAAACACACCTTTTAGAATGAAAGGGGGAGGAAGTCCTGAAGGAAGTATTGGAGTATTGGTGGAGTATTTCCATTAGTGCCAAAGGGGGAGACTGTTGGAAATATTTTCATTGATGGAAAAGGAGAAGACAGGAGTAGCACCTGAACTATCACTAAGGCAAAATAACAAAGAAGAACCAACAATAAGAAAAAGGAGAAGACAGGAGTAGCACCTGAATTATTATCAAGACAAAGGAGCACAAAGGAACAATAGCAACCAAGGTAGAGAGGCAGCAGAGACATCAGAGGAAACAAATGAAGCAGAGAAATAAGCAGAGGTAGCATAGATAGCAAAAGAGAAGCAAGGAGCAACATTAGACAAGAAACAGAGGCAACAAAGGCAGTGAATTGAAGAAGAAGAGCTGTTAAAAGCTGTAGAGTGTGTGAGTGTTTCAGATGTGTGAAAATATGTGTTTGTTCCTGTAAGCCTACAGGAAGTTGTAGAAGGGCCATCGAATTTGAAGATCAGGTTGAGGAAGAAGATTTTCCATGTATGGAAATTTTCCATGTAAGATTCACATTGAATGCAAATTTCTGTGAGAGAGTGTATGAAAAATTAATATGTTGATTGGTAGTGAAATTCAATACAAAAGTTGCTCATATATCTAAGAGGATCGATCACTAAAAGGATCGATCATCCTGGACAAGGATTGAATTCAAATTTTTAATACAGGGTTGGTAATTGGCATATGGTAATGTTGTTTGAAAACCCATATAATGCATAGAGCTGGAGTGATACACCATCAAAGTTTTAATTAAATAGAGATAAATCTCTATTTTCCAAAATGATGAAACGGAAAGAAATGGAATAAATCTAGAGGGTAAATGCACGAAACTGTATAAAGAACGAGCCATTCGAAAGAGGCAAGTTCATATATAACAACAGATTCTGCACAAACACTGGAGAAGGAACAACTGTTAACGCAATTGAGGAAATCAAAGTCGAGAACAAAGAATGTATGATGAGAGGGTTTAAATTTTCAATGAAACCCTGGGCCTGTCCGAGCTTTGATTTATATCACACGGAACGAGGATTTAATTACATGCAATTATGCCAGTGGAAGATGCAAGTTGACTATGTTATAAATTTTGATGCAACAAGAAGGCCGCATATACAAGAAAATGCATTGGGTTATAGTGCAGAGATGTCGAATTGAAGGGTGCACATTGCATAGAGGAGCGATGATTGCAGATTACAAGCATGGAGGTAAGGCAGCATCGTGAATTAACCGTTGTAGTTGAATGGAGTTTTTAATTCATTTGATCAATTGACCGATGTTGAAATTGTCTGGAGGAATCTATTGAATGAAGCCAAGGAAGGAATTCATGTATGCCATTCAGATATATATAAGGGAATTACAATTGCCTGAGGTTACAAGAAACTGGGCCATCAGAGATTGGATCGAGTGCAATAGTAACTTAGTTCAAAAAATGGAAGTAAATGCGAGTTAATGAAACATAGTTAAAGGAAGCCAGAATTATGAATTGAAACAGAACCTTGAACAAGCGGGCAAACGGAACAGTGAGAAAAAACGCGGTTTTGAAGAAACCAACGAGTGGTCTCGCGCAACTTTTAAAATGGTAAGTGGAATTTCTAAAATTAACGCGATATCATCCATTGATGAACATGTGGAAAAAGTGGTAAGGCTAATACCACTTTTATCGTGTAATTTCTAAGAATTAAGTTTCGTGCAGTTAATTTGCACGATATCCGTCAGATGTGCGCCCAAAGTATTGTTGGAGTGCGAAAGCGGATTGACCATCGGATCTCAAGCGAAGTCACACGGATGTTAATGCAAGACAAGTGTTATGATATGCGGTGGGTCCAAAACGACAATTGTTGGCAATTGAGTTTTAATCCAAAGTCGAAATTTGGTGTCAATGAAATGTGGGTGGTGGCTCCATATGTGTTAAGCACTTTGTGGAAATTCGATGAGTCCATTTAATAAAATGGATTTTAGATTTTGGTATGAAATGAGTGGGGATGAAGTTTTATAATTGAATTAATATATGTTGCAGAACCATATTACAATTTGGGCTTTTAAACCAAAGTCCAAATACATTCAGAGTTCTATAAAGTGAAAGCCAAAGTTCATTACTTTGGTTTTTTTTATCAAAGTCAAGCTCGGATATGAATTAAATGGTATGTGTGGGGTCGAGCAATGAAAAATGGGCAGAAGGTAAAACATTATGTTTGATGTGAACCGCGAGTATATATTGGGTAACTGATTTGCTGTAGACCATTATGTAATGGGGTCTAAATGAAATGAAAGGTTCTGCGAGCCTCAAATTAAAAACCATTGATATGATAATTGTTATGCTATGTCACATTATATAGTGGTTTTAATGTGAGTTGATAGTGCTGTGACCGAATATATATGTGCATTCAGATAATCATATGTGAGAGCCCAAGTTCATGCAGGATTTGAATAATGGATTCGAAGATTCAGAAAATGAGGTTAGCCTTCGATTAAGAGTTGAATAAATGAAATTGACTATGGTTTGAACCATGAAATAAGAAAATCTTCCATATGTAAATATTGCTAGATTGTGAATCTATTTGGGCAGGAATTTGCATGCATTTTATATGCAGCTTTGAGATTTGGGAATGTGGGTATGAGTTATAACAGAGATTTTTAACCTTTGATGGAAAAGCTTCAACATCAATAATGTTGCCAGATTTAGAACATAATTTGGGAAATACATTATACATGCATAGAAAGCAGGAGAGTATGCAGAACTGTTACATGATAGTAGCAGAAAGGACAAACGCACAGTGAGTCAAGAACTGAATGGGTTGAATTTAAATTCTTATTGTAACTAAAAATGTAAAGTTTTATTTATTTTATATTGTTTGTGATGCATTGGCAAGTCTCCGAAGGAAAAAAAAAACTCCACTGAAATACTGAAATATGTATATACTGTTATATTCCTCTGAATGAGTTGGACAAAGAAATGAGAAGGTGGAAGGCAAAGAGTAATGGCTGTTCATTTTGAATTCCCTGTGGAATGCTAACAGTCATGAGGTAATCTCTATAATTGATATTACAAATATATACATAGAGAGGTCAGAGAATGGAGAAATGAGGCAGAGAGGGTAAGAAGAAGGAGGAGTAGATAAAGAAGCTGTAAAGATTCAGAGATGATTTAAGGCAGATATGACGGCTAGTGGACGACAGTGAAGAAGGAAAAGAACACAGCTAATATCCAGGTAAATCAACATGCGTTTTTTTTGAAAGAGTGAGGAAGTTGGAGCTTGCCTTTGCATCACAACAATAATAAGATGTGGTTTTCTCCCTTTTTGGGTTTCCACTTATATCTGTTTTCTATGTGCATGATGTTTATGTGTTGATATGGTATATATAATCTACTTAATACCTACTGCTCACATATTAATATTTTTGTTACATTGTGTAATAATTTGATCATGAAATGAAGGTGTAGATAAGTTTTAAGGAAAGTTTTAAAAGTCCATGAATGTGTTAAATTGATTCACCCCCCCTCTCAGTTTAACTAAGGGTTCAACAAAAGCCTCCTCATAGTTAATCCCCTCAACCTGTGAAAATCCTCATGCTACAAATATAGCATTGTAATTCTCCACACTCTCATCTGCTGCCTGCTTCACCTTATAGATCCATCTGGATCCAACCATTGACTTCCTGACTGGGCTTGGGACAAAATCCAATGCACTGTTCATGACGATGGAGTAATACAACTCAACCATGGCGTCAACCCAAGTTGGTTGCCACACTTCTTCCTCAAAATAGGATGGTTCTATCAGAATACACTCGCTCATAAGAGAAATGTATCCAGTATACATGTTTGGTGATTGTCTCTGTCTGCACTGTGATGTAGGTGCTCCTACATGTTCTACCGCATCAAGTCTCAATCTGTCAGCCTCTATGGTGTGTCTCCTACCATGTCTGGTGGATGGCTCTACATGAGTGGTCTCTACCACTCCATGATCCTACTCATGTGGTTGCTCCACATCTTGAGGTTCATCCTTTGGAACCAAGAGTTCCTCATACGCATGAAAATAAAGCTCCCTCTTAAGGGACAATCGCATGGCTTTTTCCTCATCAAATTTTACATCCAATCTTACAACTTTCATCCTGTTGTTTGGAAAATAAACCCAATAGTTCTGGGGAGTATCAGTGTACCCCAAAAATATCCCATTCCTTGTTTTTGGTTCTATCTTCTTTCTAGAATATTTGGTCACATGGCAATAGACAGATGAGCCAAAAATTTTAGAATATGAAACATTAGGTTTCTTACCAGAAAGAGCCTCCTCTGGTTTACTCATGCCAAGTATCTGATGAGGACTACAATTTTGTAAAAATACCATTGTGTTGCATGCCTCTACCCATAAATGCAAGGATAGGCCTTGATCATGTAACATAGCTTGTGCCACACCCACAATTTTTCTATTATTTCTTTTTTCAACCCCATTTTGTTATGGGTTATGAGGCGCAATAAACTCTCTCTGAATTCCTTCTTTGGCACAAAATTTCTTGAATTCATTGGATATCTACTCACCACCATTATCGCTCCTCAGAGCCTTCACCTGCTTCCCTGTATCTTTCTCAACCAGTGCTTTGAACTCACAAAATTTTGAGAATGTCTAATCTTTCTTCTGCATGAAGTAGATCCAACACTTTCTAGAAAAATAATCAACAAAAATAACATAATACCCATGATTTGTTGTATAATCTATAGAGAATGGTCCAAACACATCTAAGTGAACTCTATCAAGGATTTCCACTGCTCGTTTCTCCTTCTTGTGAAAAGGTTCCTTTCTATACTTCGCCATGATACATCCCTTGCATGTGTCTTTTTGCACAAGAGTACCCTTTGGAAGCCCCGTAGAAATATTCTACATGACCTTCAAACCACTGTGGTGTAGATGGCCCAATATCCTGTGCCATAACTCACCCTCATCCTAGCTCACCACTTTGTCTGCTTTACTCATCAATGATGTGCACCAATGATGCGCACCATCTACATCAATTTTGTAGAGGTTCTTCACACGAACCCCAATCTTCTTAGCATGTCCTATGTATTTGTGATTAAGGAATGCTTTTCCTTCAATGAAAACCACATCATATCCTCTATCCTCCAACATAGAAACTAAAAATAAATTATTTTTCAAGAATGGTACATGCATGACATATTCTAATAAGAAAGGTTTACCTGACTGTCTCTGGAAAGTAATTGTACCAATACCGGTATCACTATACCTCTCATCGTCACCCATCACGATATGCATCTATATATCCTTCTCCTCCAATCTACTAAAGAGTTATTTATATCTCGTCATGTGGAAACATTCACCACTATACAAGTACCACACTAATCCCATCGCACTAGACACCATGCAAGCGATGAGTGAGAAGTCCAACTTGAAATGTGAAGCCAAAGCATCACTCGCTATAGATCTTTAAGCCTTCTTGTTGTTCTTATTCTTCTATGGATAATTAGTGGCATAATGTCCATGCTCATGATAGTGAAAACATTTCACTCTATACATGTCACACTTCTTGCCTTATTTTCAAATTTCATATTTGGAATAGGATTTCTTTCCATTCCCCTTCTTTACCTTACCAACCAATATGAAATTTTCCTCATCATCTATCTTGGATGAGGATCCATCCCTGGTATTCTGCCTAAATTCTTCTTGTACCAAATCCGACCAAATTCACTCCCATTCTGGTAGCTTCTCCCTCCCATTGGAAGAGTCCTGATAACTATGCTAGCTCTTGGGAAGGGCTAGAAGTGGTAGGTTCACCAAGTCATCATCCGCTACAAAATCTCAAAACTTCCAAGCTCATATCGACACTGGATGAATTTGGTGAAGTATTTAGGAATAGTGTTGTCTTTCTCCATTTTGATTTTCCTAAGCTTGTCCTTCAGTGCCAATTTTTTGTGGTCACTACTATTCTGAAATAGATTGGTCAAGGCCTTCCACATTGCATATTGATTCACCTTTTCATGGAGACTCGAGACAATGTGATCTCTACCTCCCTCTAATAAGATCCTCCTTTCCTTTGCAACCTTATTTCTCCAAGCATCAAGAAGACTGGCGTCTACTGCTGCGGGCCATGGAATATCAGTGTCGATAAATTATTTCAACCCATTGTTCTCCAGAACTACCTCCATTTTGTCTTTCCATGTAATATAATTAGAACTTCCCTCGAGTGCATATTCCAGTATTAATCCATTGAAATACATCTTGATCCCCCTATCACACAAAATAACACTTTTGCAAATTCAAATGTTGTTCAACCCAAAAACAATTTCTTCTCCACTATAGTGATTTCTGGCACTTTGATACCATGTAGAAATTACACCAATGGATTCAATCTGATCATGTAAAATACTAAAACAAGATACTGATTCTTCTACAATATTTGCAAAATATAAACATGATCTCACAATCACCGAAGTAAGAGAAATAAGAAAATCAATAGCACAACACAAATATTTTTCCTAGGGAGAGCTTGCTACCCAAAACCCCTCTATCTTTATTGTATAATAAACCAATGAATCATGAAACAATATAATGCACTCTTCTCACAAGATTCTGTTGTACTCTACCAACTGTCTCATAGAGATCCAGACAAAATTGACCAACACTTAGAAAATTTCCTACCTTTGCTCAGCCTGCCTACCTTATGCAATTCTAAGAACAATTTATCCCTATTAATTAGGAAATTACACCTTCCAAAAATATGCAATACATCATGGGAAATCCTATGGTTGTCTAATTGTGCGCCGAAAATTTACTAATAATACAACTGATAGATAACATTCCTTTAACCTCTATCTGAAATAGGTCTTCATCAGAATTGACATGCATGAATATATTAATAGTAAATCATCATTCAATTGACATATCACTGCATGTGAATTAAATCTGATTTAATTCACTTGACCTCTCACTGGTTCAACAATCAGCTATAACTAGTTAGACTAAATTTAACTCACTTAATTGAGTTAACTGATTTCTCATGCATTAAACTAATACATTAACTGCAACTTGAACTCTATGACAAATAGAATCACTATACATGCCTCACCAACAACCCTCAACTTGAATTTCATGAGATAACTCAGTCTATCACACTTAGTTAAGTATTACAAGTGAGTATGAGATAAGATTACAATTTATTGTCCAATTTAATTAAGGGAAAATTAAATTAGACACACAATTCTTGTTGACTTTTCAACATAATCTAAGTGTGAGATAATACTTATAATATTTTTTTTTAATATTCATTTCACTAATCCAACACTTATTCAAATTGAGAAAACTCCTCAATCGGGCCACTACTTAGTCAAATTGGGAAAACCCCTCAACCGGTCCACTACTTAGTCAAATTGGAAAACTCCTCAAACGGGCCACTACTTAGTCAAATTGGGAAAAATCCTTGACCGGGCCACTCAACCTCTTTTAGCCAGCTTGAACTGTGCATTATGTAGTCTCAACCCTTAAGCAAAAACCTTGTCTCTCGGCACTGCACACTTCGCAATATTAGTGTTCAATAGCAACCCATCAACTCCAAAAATACACAATATTTGCCTCCATCCATGCCTCATTTGTGCATTGTGTACTTATTCGTCAAGCTCGAGCCTTAAGCTTTTGAACTGCGTAATTGCGCAATCACCTGGCCTCCCTATCCCTCCATCACTACGTAGTGTGAAAATTGAGTGCTCAAGCCCTCAACGTAGCTCCTTTAATCCCTCAACTGTGAAACCGTCAAGCCTAGTCCAACTATAATTGTACATTGCACAGTCTCAAGGCTCATTCCTAACCACTGAATTCCTGAGTTGTTCAATTGTGGAATCCCTAAATCTCTCCCTCAACCTATCACCCAGTTCTAATTCAGTTATTGGATCATCATGAAACATCTTAGATTATGGGTTTATCAGAGTGATGTCTTATTGTCATGAGTGAATTGTAGATGTAGGTACTCTATCATGCTAAGATAGGATGATGAAGAAGGAGATGGAGAAGGAGACCATGCTAGAAGATACCTCTGTAGTTGCAAGTACAAGCTCATTAATTTGGAGGAAACAAAGGAACATAAGTTTGCGAAAAAAAAATCAATATCTAATAACACTGAAGATTCCTCATCTCTAAACCATATGGAGGTGGAAGAAGAGACCATACTCAAAAGGAAGGAAAGCAAGCCACCACAAATAATGACTTGAAATTTCCATGTCATCATGCATTCCATGTCATCAATTTCATGTCATGTCATGTCATGAGTAATCATGTTCCACATCATTTTGTGGGTTATTGTAAATTCTTATATGAAAAATTATTTGGAATTTGAATTCCAAAGGAAATGTACAAAATTTAGTCATGTTAAAGTTGAAAAGTCATAGGAATTTAAACAGTCATAGGAATTCAAACAGTCACCCCATTTGTTATTTATACATCCTCATTGTACAATCAAAGGAATTTTCGCCTTGTCTTCTCCCATAAGGCATATGAGAGAAAAGTTAGTACTTTTATGGAGAAAGTAGTGGGTCCAACACTCCACTATTGGAGCAAGTGATGTTCATTGTATTCATGCATCTTGGGATTTTTTATTAATATTTTAAGCCGGATGGCCAACACATTTTTCATGCATGGATTATGAATATGTTTAATATTTATTATGTAAATTTTTATGATTCATGTCTTCTTTCACTAGTACTATAGTAGTTGAACTATTTTGGTTATTTTTGTGCCTACCATATTCATAATGTGTTGTAATTGTTGTAATGATCATCACATCTTTATGGACTATTCCACTGGAATTTAGATGAAATATTCTTGTTTGTGTCTGTCTATACTAGGGTGGTATTATTACCTCTCTCTTAGAGGCTCACTTTCTTTCCCTTTAGTAGTGAAGAAACTTGAACCAACAACCAAGCATTCACCAAGAACAATTGCTTACTTTTCGAAGGCACATATGTTATTCTCTCTCTTACCGACAACTAAAGCTAAGGGAAATATTGAAGTAGGTGGTAACCGGGTGTGTTCTGGATGGGTGTCACACACCAAATAATGTGATGTCTAATTAGGACTGCATATTGGGGAGACCCCTTTGAATATTGGCAGGTAAAACACCGTCAAAATTTCTGGTGTTAGAAGGAGGGTGACTAAATTTTTATGGCTGATAACTCCACCCACCCACATCATACTTCTTCTGGACAAGACAAAAACATTCCTGTCACATCTTAAAGAATATGAGTCAAAGATGTGACAGGAATTTTTTTGTCTTGTCCAGAAGAAGTATGATGTGGGTGGGTGGAGTTATCAGCCATAAAAATTTAGTCACCCTCCTTCTAACACCAGAAATTTTGACGGTGTTTTACCTGCCAATATTCAAAGGGGTCTCCCCAATATGCAGTCCTAATTAGACATCACATTATTTGGTGTGTGACACCCATCCAGAACACACCCGGTTACCACCTACTTCAATATTTCCCTTAGCTTTAGTTGTCGGTAAGAGAGAGAATAACATATGTGCCTTCGAAAAGTAAGCAATTGTTCTTGGTGAATGCTTGGTTGTTGGTTCATCAAGTTTCTTCACTACTAAAGGGAAAGAAAGTGAGCCTCTAAGAGAGAGGTAATAATACCACCCTAGTATAGACAGACACAAACAAGAATATTTCGTCTAAATTCCAGTGGAATAGTCCATAAAGATGTGATGATCATTACAACAATTACAACACCTATAAGAAGATCCACCTACGAGGACATATAAGCAATTTGGCCTATAACTCGTCAGTTTGTGAAGGTTATTAGATTAATTACTAGATCACATAACCTTACTTATTTTTTGAAGAAGAAAGAAAAAATTCCTACCAAGATAGTGGTTTCTACGATGGAAGATATGTTTTTTTTTCGCTCTTGAAGATTTAGCATAATCTATAGGCAACACAAAACATCGAAAGTAGCTTTCACCTCACAAAAAAGGTCCGAAGGAAAATGTTATGCTCTCGAACTAAATTTTCCACAGGTTAGGCGATCACGAGGATGATTCCTTAGATTATGAAGAGGAGGAGGAGTGAAAATATGAGAAAATGGAAGAAAAATATATGGACCTTAGATGTCTTAGTGCCCAATTTCTCTTCTGAGTATTTTACATAAGATTCCAAGACACCCAAAAAATTTGTTAACTAAATATGACCCTGACAAGGCGACCAAAGTGGAAAAGAAGAATTTTTTTTTGATAGCTTCTACCTACACCTTCAAATGCTCAAGGTACATTATGATGATGTTGCATGTACACTATTTTTGTTGTACCTTGGATGGTACAAAAAAATTTGGTATCATAGTCTTCATGCAAATTCAATTCAGAATTGGAAGGGGTTTAATAAGTTGTTCCTTGAAATGTTTGTTGATGACAAAACCCCATCCATGTTATTAAAGGTGTTAGGGAATATTAATATGGAGGAGAAATAAAAAGTTGAAGATTTTAATTAGAGGTTCAATAAGATATTGAAAAAACTCCCCATGGATATAAAGCCTCATGACTCCATCATAATTGATTATTAAACTTCTTCCTTTTCCACAAGTATTCAGAAGTTCGTGAAGAAAACAAAGAAATGAAATTTCACATGTGATTTTGAAGAAGAAATTGTTGTTGAAAATGACTTGCGTGTGATTGGAGTCATTGTAGACGATGAATCATATAAAGGTTCCAAGGAGACTAGAAAAAGGTATCAGGTCTCTTAAAACAAGGCGAAATATAAAGAAGCTACTGATCTTGAAAGCTTGACCTAGACCATAAAGTCTCTTTCAAATGAGATGGAAAAGTTAGAAAAAAGGACAAGTGATACCACTCTTGGTAAAAAGCCCTCCAACTTCAACTTCTTGAGAAGGAATAACAAAAAAAAAAGCCATATAATTAGTCAGCTAAGTCTATCATAGAGCTCGAATGTCGTGTTGAATGTTGAAAGAATGGGCATAGATAAATATTGTCCTTTTAATCAAGAATATCATTCAAAAAAGACATAACCACACTGGAATCAAAACATGAAAACTCTTGTTGTGCAGATTATTTCTATAGGGTAATATGCTTGGGTGGAGATTATTGGGTATCCCTCTCAAGGATTTCCGATGCCTGAGGCATACTGTAAGATTAACTGTAAAGTTACAAAGGTATTGCATGCATGTTCATACTAATACATAATTGACAAAGAAATATTGGGATGATTATTTATTTGTGGACGGTATATCCTATGGAGAACACCAAGCGGCAGAGTAGGATTTCTTCTTCGCTGGCTCCAAATCTATATCCTGCAACCAATCAAAGCACCCATGAAATCTATATAATAGTATAGCTTTCTATCAGTTAAACTAGCATATAACTAACATTAAACACTGCATATATAAGCCATTCATATCATTCTACATAGATGATTGAACAACAATTGTGACACTAGTGCATCGAATGGAAAAAATAGATATAGTTCTATTGATTTATGAAAAAGAGGATTACAACCGTCAATTGCACCAAGCCCTCCTCAATCATCCAATTCCTCTCTCTATTTCTCTATCTCCGAGTGTGATGATGTTCAAGGCAGAAAGTTCTGAATGAACTTCGTCAATATTAAAGCCTCACACTACAACAACGAAATTCAGATCCACATATAATCAAACCTTTGACCTTAGACCAAGAACCCACAACTCCAATTTATAGGATATGGAGAAGGAAAACCTTGCCAACTCTTTCAAATAGTTCAAATCAGGAAATATCTATATGTGTCCTCAATTTCCCTTGCTCTTTCCTTCCATAGGAGTTTAGTTGTGTTTGGAAATTCCTAATAAAATATTTGTGCCATTTAGTTCCCATTTTGAAATGACTCTTTCTGAGAAAAAGCTAGAAATGCTAGTCAGTTTTCTGCAAGATATTTCCCTTTTCACATTCAAACATGGATAATGTTACTCCTTGGGCAAGACAGATTATTACCCTAGGAATTAACACTCTCTTTGCATGGCTCAGGTGCGTTATAACTCTTCCTAGATGTTTATGGGGTGCGTTACCTTGGCAAAAATGGGTCTTGTCTAGGTCATTTTCTTCCTTCCATGTTACCTTCTCTTCTGAGCTGATGAGGAGTTAATTTAGCCTGTCACAGATTCCCCATAAAGTGTGAAGTCAGAGATGAAGACGATGGCCAAAATAATTTATAACAAGTGTAGTAGAATGAGAGGAATTGGAGGAATGAGGAAAACCTAAAACAACAACATATGTCAGAAAATATAGTATTTGTCCTGAGTCAGGCATTCCCATGTTCAGTAGATAATCAAAATTATTTCTCTAGAATAAAGATATGAATAATGTGTCCACCAATAAGCATGATGTGGAAGCGTATGTCATAGCAGGATCAAATTGATAAGTTTTCTCGAAAAATAATATCACAACTTGGGAAAGGAAACACAGCTATAATGGTGTAAGCATCAACCCAAAGTCTTCATTGCCGCTTCACTAAATTGCATATTTCTATACATGTGAATGAATGAGTTGTAGTTGAACATGTGGGAAATCATCTAATTATCAGTAAATAATGAAAATTGTTAACTAACGCGAGGGCGACCACTGATAATGATGATGGTCCCCAAGATGCACAGTACAATCTAGCGAGTGTGAATAAAAGGAGTTGATGTCGAACACTCATAGAATTTTTCGATCCGGAGCCAATAATGACAACCCCTAACCAAACACAAGGTGACTTTCCACTGATGTATGCATGTACCCAGGTAGTGATGTGTTTCTGGATCAAATTCCTAGATAAGATGTTGAAGTCGATAGGAAGAGATCTGTCAAAAGGTAGGCAGTAAGGCATCCTACATTAGTCGACACGAAATGGGAAAAGATGATTTTGTTTTAGGAAATAATCAAGAGAAAATGTGAATAGCTGATGACAAATAATTTTTGGCACATGATGACTTGGCTGATACAAGGAGTAGTAGATAGTGATATCCTCTTGAACAATAGAAGAAACTCTAATAGGGTACTAGAACACTCAGGCTTGATGAACACCAAAGAGTATCAGGATTCACCAAATCAAGAATATTGGCATATGAAAGCTAAACTCATAGATGGTAGAGTTCAGCTAAATGAGAGAGATTTTTCTAGGAAGTGCCATGTTCAAGATTTTTTGCTGCCAAATTGACCTTTAAAATGTAATAGAATAAGTATCCACTTTGTCCAAATTTTTCCCCATCTGATTAAGTTTTATGAATCCAGAAAGGTAAAATCAGTGACCTTTTCATATTTAGAGAGTTTGAAAAACATCGTAAAAGACAAATCCAGTGGGTACCTTTGTCATGTTTGATAACCGAGCATGACGAAGGGAGAATAGTAAGCCCGAAATAGTTCATTTTTCGTGAGTTAGTCCATTGAATCTGGAAAAGTGAGAAACCTGTGTTCAATGGACATCTGCCTCATTTTTTTATGAGTAATAGGAGATGGATTAAACTCAATGTTCGTCATGAATTTTTAACGAGTGTGATGAAAGAAAAACTATGTGCTCTCCGTGAATTTTTAATGAGTCCTATAGAGAAAAACTCGGTTAATTTTTCTGTTTAATGAGATTTGAAAAAGATGGAAACAATGGCTCATATTTCTTTGTCATAGTAGTTTAGCGAGCCCAATGAAGATAAACTTGTGGTTTTTTTAGTTTTATGAGCTAGAAAAGGTCCCTAAAAATAAATCTTGAAACTAGGTCGAACACGGCCAAATCTGCACGTGAACACTAACAACTCATCAGAGCATCAGTAACATTTTAAAAACCAATAGTTGCGACACAATATAGCAGGAATTTACCAATTTTAACAGAATATATGAGTGAGTCTTACCTCTAGAATGGCTATAAGAAGGCAAGATACCTTCATTTTCACTGTTTTGAGTGTTGTGATAGAGCTCTGGAGCGAAAAAATGGTGAAACTTCGGCTGTTGATTGTGGACGAACTGGGCAACGGTTTTTGATTCCGCAAGATCTAGGTAAGAGCTTGAACCTTCCTCTATCTTTCCATTTTCATTTTAGTTATTTTTTCTGGCTAAAAATGTTACTTTTAGTAGGCCCTAAATATATTTAGCGGCTAACACGGGTGCCCAGTGTCTGGGTCGCGTTAAACGCAATGCACGTTAAGGGATAGTTCATTAGCACGCACTGATTTGCACTAGGGCCCGCTTTAGCTGGCATAAACTTTTTTTGAACTTGTTTCTCTTAATCCTAAAGTGTTTCGGCCTAAAACTAATCCATTGGAAATGTTTCTTGTGCAGGTGTGAAGCATTTTACCATGAGCATTTGGCGCGAAAGAGAGCATGAGTGGGAGGAACATGAAATGGTTACCGATGTTGCTACATTGCTAGTTCTCTGCAGATGCCTATTATTGAAGTATGATCATTTAGAGCTGATGAGAGGGCAGGAAGACCTTCTAAGATGGATCATCGAGAAATGGGATGACCAGCAGCATGTCTTTCACATTAGGGGTAATGAACTCTCGATCGAGAAATATGACATCTACTACTTGACTGGCCTATCATGCATAGGATCAAGGCCCAATATGAAACGTTCTAGGGATGATCCCCACACTACTTCGGATCTAATCCAAACTCACTACATAAACAATATTGTGGCAGTAAGTAACCAAGTGCCTATTACATGGGTGGCTACGAGACCGTTGAGGTCTCTCTTGTGGATGATAGTTCGCTTGGTAGGAGTCAAGAGTTAGCATGTGGCCACTAAGGCCTAGGTCTTGCTAGCACTGTATTGCATGCAACCTCAGGTTTTTGACTGGTGTGAAGGTGTTGTCTGTTGGGTTCGAGGAGAACTGACAACATGTAAGACTCAGACCTAAAGAGATTTTTGGTATGGCGCACTGATTGTGTCTTTCATACTAAAGTGGGTGCTTGCAATGAGGCCGAGAATGATCATGGATGCTTTGGGACCTGGGAGCCAAGATAAGCTCGTTGGTTAGCTTTGATATCACGGACTAGAGAGGATCGAATCCGTCATTGTTTTGATGATGCATTCTTTGAGTGGCTAGATGACTAGATCCTGATGATTGAATATTATCCTTATGCAGGGATGAAATACATAGGAGATTCAGAGTTGATACTAACATGGGGCAATCAGTGGGGTCCAGATGGTAAGAAATAACTTAATAATTATTTGAATTATTTTTTATCTTTTGAATGTTTATGAGACATTTTTGTTTAATGGGTGAAAATATTTTTGACGTGAAGCTTGTTGCTTCACACAAATGTGGCAACTGTCCGTCTAGCTAGATCCCCTCACTATGCAAGGCGAGTAATGCAGCTACCTAGGGCTGGCACAGTAGCAGAGGCCAAAAAAACCGCTGAAGAGGGTGATGACGCACGTAGTTTGCATGAGCTTGCTAGGAACTTTGAGGGTCCAAGCATGGGCATGTCGCCTCTTCCCATGAAGGAGATCCGAGTTCACCTACAACGACACATAGTGGGTGTGCGAAAGAGGTTCTTGGTGTCTCTTAGCAGGTTAACCATAGCATTTATCTGCTATTTTGAGGAGCAGGCTCAGGAGGAATAGTGGATGGATGTGTAAATGTCAGAGCGAGGCTTAGTAGAGCCAAATTTTTGTAAAACACCCAATTTTAGAGAATTTTTTTGATGTAACTTGATTGGACACGACATATATATATACATATACATATTTTGGTGATTTTGATTCTTGTTTTTTTATTTTTTATGTACTTTTATGGTAAAAAGTATACATTCACGTATGACCCTTTCTATAATAAATGTGCCAAATGCCAATCTAACACATAATTTTTCAATGAATCAGCTAATGTATTAAATTCTCTAGGGATTTGCTCAAATGAAATGGTTTTAAATTGACGTTCTGGAAGTCATACCCTTAAGTAATAACGTAATAATACTAGATGATAGACGTGATAATAATAGTTTAACTGCATAAAGACAAGTTGGGAATCTAACCTGACCACCAGATTGGAGATGTCGCGAGATGTAGCTTTCATGAGGAGTTGTATCACCGACATGTACTCAACAATATTTTTGGTGGCATTTCCTAGGAAAATTCCCTTAGAACCAAGGAGCTCCTACTTAGGTGTGTAGAGAACCCAAGCAGCTGACACAATGTGCTGAGTATGATGACTGGCACCATCTGCGTATCCAACATATGATAAAGATGACAAAGGCATATGTGTAAAAAGAAAAATAATTTATGAGAAAAACACTCAAAAAACCCAAAATATCTAGACACATCAAACAAAGACAAAACTGATATACATAAAATTACAAAGCATATGCCTAGTGGAACACTAGGCGAAATACTTATTTAGATAGAGCTTGTTGCGGGGCTCAGCGAGTGGGATTCCATTACAGTCCTAAAGTTTATAAGCTCCATTTGACAGGGCTTTTGTGATGATGTAAGGACCAAGCCATAATGGATGGAGTGTTCCTGCCCCCAAGAGGTCGTGTCTCTGATCATAGAGTAGAACGAGATCACCCTCTTGGAAAGAACAAGGCTTGACAGATTTTTCGTATTAAGCCTTTAATCGGTGCTTGTGAGCTTCGAGTGCCAGCATGGAATCTCGACGAGTTTCATCCAATTGATTGAGCAAGAGAAAGTGCTCTTCTTCGGCAGTGGTGCCAGGTAGGATTTCAACAACAATATTGAGTGATGGAATCTCACACTCGATTGGGAGTACTACTTCCAGGCCAAATGCAAGTCGGAATGGTGTGAAGCCTATAGCATTTTTTAATGACGTTCAGTATGCCCATAACACAGAATACAACTTTCGATGCCATGTGGTTTTATGGTTTCTGAATAACTGACGAATCATGGTTTTTAGGACACCATTCACGGCTTCGACTTGACCATTCGCTTGCGAATAGTAGGACAAAGACTTATATTCTCGAAAACCTAGCATGGAAGACAATTTCGTCATCATATAGTTCTGAAAATGTGACCCATGATATGTGACGATCGAAAGGGGCACACTGAAATGACAGATGACCTGATTGAACAGGAACAGAGCAGCGGTTTCTCCATCAACCTTAAAAGTGGGAATGGCTTCTACCCATTTGGTGAAGTAGTCGACCACAACTATAATGTAGTTGTGTCCATCTATAGAAGTGGGATTGCATGTAACGAATTCTATTCCCCATTTAGTGAAAGGACCAACGGAGACAACCAGATGAAGAGGTGTGGGGTAGGCACACATTTTCTTCATGGAAATATCACATGGATGACACTTCTTAACCACTACAATGCAATCTTTAAACAAAGTGGGCCAATAGTATCCTGCACGCAATATTTTTTGGGTAGTAGCTATGCTAGAAAGATGACCATCTCACGCCCCTGCGTGACAGTTATTTAAAATGTGTTTTTCCTCATTAAGAGTAATATAATGTAGAATAATAGTATCGACACCATGACAATATAGAGCATAGTTTAGCACAAGGAAGTGTTTCACTTGGTGACGAATACGACGACAGTCGTCTGACATGAGAGTTGGGTGGAAAAGTTGAGTTTAGAGGTAGATCACAATGTCTCCATACCAAAATTTAGAAGAATCGACTAGGTAGATAGATTCATCAGGAAATGGATCATGGGCTACATCTTCCGGGTAAATTCCGGGAAGGTCTGAAAAAAATTCGGCGAAGACTAGAGATTTCGTTACTTTGGCAACAGTGAAAACCAAATTGAACTGTTGGAGGATTACAATCCATTTGGAATATTATCCTCCAATAACTTGTCGAGACATGATGTGTTGCATGGGACTCTCCAAAGCAATTACGATAGTCTGCCGCAACAATATATATGTCAGAGTTAGGTGATAGCGAAGACAACTGCGAAAGATATTTTCTCCACATGTGAATATCATATTTTAGGCCTGATGAGACTTTTTGACAAATAATATATCGCATGTTCACTATCATCATCATGAACTTGAACGAAAACAATTCTTAACGAGGATGGTGAGGCTGCTAGGTAGAGGAGAAAGTTGCGCGAGTAGTTGGGGGCACTAAGAAGTGGGGCAGAAACGAGTGCTCATTTCAAGACATCAAATGACAGTTGAGCTTGGTCATCCCACAAATATAGTGTTCCTTTCTTCAGTAAGCACATAAAGCCTTTTGTCATCTCGGCATAGTTTACTATGAAACGACATAAAAAATTTTCCTTCCCCTGCAAATGTTGGAGTTGCAGAATGGATTGTGGCACGAGTAATTCAATGATCGCCTTAAACTTATCGATATCAACCCTAATCCCATGCTTGGAAAAAATAAATTCCAGAAGGCATCCAGACTCGACAAAAAATACACACTTATGCAGATTCAGACGTATATTGTATAACCTACATCGAGCGAAGATTTGTTTCAGATGTGCAAGGTGGTGGGTTCGCTTCTTGGAGTGAAACAGAAGGTCATCCAAGTAAGCTTGTAAAATGTTTCGAATATCGTGAAAGGAATAGTCCATAGCCCTTTGAAAATTTGCTCCCACATTCTTCAGACCGAATGGGAGTTTACGATATGAAAATGTGTCCCAAGGACAGAGTGTTAGGTCCCTATATCACTAGTATAGTCCCTTATTATTGTTAGTGTAAACCCCTTATTGTTATTATTTTACCCTTGTAACCCCCATTTTTTTATTATTGTGCCCTTAAATTATTATCATAGGGTCTACAGATTATCAAGGGCTCACTAGGATTACATTATGGCCCCATGGACTCCTATATATAGAAAGGAGGTTTTATAAATTGTATCATCCAAGAATTGTTCATTTATGTAATGTATTGGAGGTTGCCCCCTCGAAGTGGCTTATTTCTAAGGTGTTGATATCTTTTTCTTCTATTTTTGGAGCTGGTTACACAACATTTGGTATCAGAGCTTTGGATTCTAGGGTTTCGTTGCTCCAAACAGGTCATCGTGGAATTTTCGCTATAAATTTTTTTCTACAAATTTTCAGAAGTGCAAATGTTTAGGGTGCGAAGCTGAAATCCTGAGGAAGTTTGTCTAAAAATTTCAGAGCTTGGTTCGCAATATTTTCGAAGATATGATCTGTGGACGTTAGGTCTTTTTTTAGGCTCCTAAATAGGTCATCGTGGAATTTGTGCTATAACGTTTTTTCTACGAAGGTTCAGAATCTGAAATTCATATGGTGCCAAGCTGAAATCCTGAGGAAATTTTTCAAAAAAATTTCAGATCTTGGTTCGCAATATTTTTGGAGATATGATCTGTGGAAGGTAGTGCTTTTTCAGGCTCCTGAATTTCATCTCAAAGAGGTGATCGTGGGAAAAGTTCAATAACTCTCTCTCTGGGCATCGGATTGGAGTGTCGTAAAAATTGGTCACAAGTACACGGACTATAGTTTCGTGGCTATCAATTTTAGACACAAAGGATGAAAAAGTGACATGTGGAAAGTCGTACAAGTTTTCTCTACTGAACCAGTCCATAATTAGGTCATTGTGGGAGATTGGACACAAATTTGTCTTGAAGAATCCAAATCAGGTCAGACCTATGGAATTCAAAAGAGAATTTAGAGGGCTACTTCAGTGATGAATTTCAGATATTGAATATATGCAATCACAAAGATAATACAATTTCAATGTCGAGCTCCTCAAAGCAAGTAAAAGGTGTGTATTTTTTTTCCGAATTGCATAAGTCTTGTTTGAAGAATCAAGTTTAATTGATTGCAAGGGCATATTGTAGAATATATATCAATATTGGATTCTAAAATGGCCCCTAAAAAGAATTCAACACCCATTAAGCCTTTATAAGGCTCTACTATGACTCATGAAGACGAAGAATGGCAACATGACATATCAAAATTACAAGAGCAAGTGCAACAAATTTCGCTCTCGCAAAGAACAACAAAAAATGAAATGAAAGTTTTGAAGAAAGGCGTGGAAACTAAGATGGATGGTTTGAAGAAAGGCGTGGAAGCTAAGATGAATGGTTTGGAAGCTAAGATGGATGGCATGGAAGTGGGCATGGAAGCTAAGATGGATGACATGGAAGCTAAGATCGATGAAAAATGAAAGACAACATGGAAAACATGAAGAAGGATCTAAAAGTAGACATCAAAGGTTTGGAAAAGTTGATACAAGAAATGTTTCCTAATGGTGAAAAGATAGTAGAGGAAACTCACGATGAGAAAAAAATAAATGTTAATCATGATTTCATAAACTCTACTGTTGGAGGGAAGAACCACCATATTCCAAAAATGGATATGAGGAAGTTTGATGGAAAGGATCCTGTAACATGGATACTACAGATGGAGCAATATTTTGATCTCCATAATGTGAAAAACACGCAAAAGGTACGCATTGAAACTTTACATTTAGAACAAAATACATTTGTATGGTATCAATGGCTTTGCTCCCATAAAAAAATTGTCACTTGGTCAATTTTTACAGAGGAAATGGTAGCACATTATGAGGATACAAAGAGCAACACCTTCCTTAGCCAATTGATAAATTCGAACAAAAGGGTTTAGTGGGGCAGCACATTGAGGACTTCCAAAAATTGAATATAAGGGTAACTGATATTCCAAAGGAACACAGGATTGATCTCTTCATAGGCACTTTAAAGGATAACATCCAACATGAAGTTCGCGTTTTGGAACTTGATTCATTGGAGAAGGCATTCAGGTTGGCAAGAAAAGTTGAATGTAAAATTATGGCGACAAGGAAGCCTACCACTCAATTCTATAAAGAAGGAAGTGTTGCTACGCCTAGATTTCCACAACCTACAAGGTTGACACCACAACAATTGGAAGAAAAAAGAGCAAAAAGGGCTTTGCTACAGTTGTGATAGCAAATACACTAAAGGTCATAAGTGTGCTGAGAAGAAATTATTTTACATAGATTGTGAAGAAGAAGAAGAAAATGAACAAGAAGAGGATATACACCAAGAACCAGCCCTAGAAGAGGAAGAAATGAATTCGACCATATCGTGTAATGCACTGGCAGGAATTACCACTCCTCAAACTCTCAAGATAGAAGGACATATCAAGAAGAAAAGGGTAATAGTGTTGATTGATTCAGGTAGCACCCATAATTTTATTCATTGTAAGGTAGCCAAGGAATTAAATTATTTCCTATACCCAACACCAGAATGTCAAGTGATGGTTGCAAATGGAGGAACTATAAATTGCTCTGGAAAATGCCATAATATCAAGCTAACCATGGGGGAATATGTATTGACTAGTCCAATGGTTTCCATTCCTATGGGAGGTGTTGATGTTGTACTAGGAGTACAATGGTTACAATCTTTGGGGACGGTAGCTTTTAATTTTCAAGAACTTTTCTTGAAATTTTTTTCAGAAGGAAAGGAATTGGAATTACAAGGTATGGCGGGGAAGCCAGGAAGGATAATAAGCTCTAATGTCATGACAAAGCTTCTACAGAAAGAACAGCGAGACGTAATTGCACAATTATGCTCACTAGAAGTTCCAACATCAAAATCATCTATTCTTGCAGATCTCCAACAAGTCTTGGACAATCATTCCAAGGTGTTTGAAATTCCCAAAGGACTCCCACCTATTCGTGATCATGATCATGCTATTCATTTGATTCCAGGAAGTGTTCCTCCAAACATCAGGCCTTATAGATATCCTTACTGCCAAAAGAGCGAAATTGAACGTATGATTGCAGAAATGTTAGAGGCAGGTATAATTCAACCTAGTCAAAGTTCTTTCTCTGCTCCTGTAGTATTGGTACACAAGAAGGATGGATCATGGTGCATGTGTCCGGATTATAGGGAGCTCAATAAGCTCATCATTAAAGATAAATTTCCCATTCCTATGATTGATGAATTATTGGATGAATTACATGGAGCAATTTATTTTACCAAGTTGGATCTTCGTTCAGGATATCATCAAATTAGAATGAAGACTGAAGATATTCCAAAAACAACATTTCGAACTCATGAGGGTTATTATGAATTTTTGGTCATGCCTTTTGGCCTTACCAATGCACCTTCTACATTTCAAGGGTTGATGAATTCCATTTTCAAACCCTTCCTTAGAAAATGTGTGCTAGTATTTTTTGATGATATACTAATCTACAGCAAGTCTTGGAAGGATCATGTTGGACATGTTGACAGGGTGCTCAAACTATTGCAGGAGAAACAATTATATGCAAAAACATCCAAATTTTTCTTTGGAGTACAAGAGGTAGAATATCTGGGTCATATTGTATCTCACGAGGGTTTTAAAGTAGACCCTAACAAAATTAAAGCCATTAAGGAATGGAAAGTCCCCACAACCATAAAGCAGTTGCGAGGATTTCTCGGGTTAACAGGGTATTATCGCAAGTTTGTTAAGAATTATGGGAGAATAGCAGCACCTCTAACAACATTATTGAAGAAAGATGCATTTTCATGGATTCTTGAAGCAACTAAGGCCTTTGAACATCTTAAAGAGGCAATGTGCCTAGCACCGGTCTTAGCTACGCCAGACTTCACAAAAACCTTTATTGTGGAATGCGATGCCTCAGGAAATGGAATTGGTGCAGTTTTAATGCAGGAAGGAAGACCCATTGCTTTTGAAAGTCGTCCAATCAAAGGAAAGTATTTACAGAAACCTATTTATGAGAAGGAAATGTTGGCAATACTGCATGCACTAAAGAAATGGAGAACTTACCTAATGGGAAGACACTTCAAGGTAAAAACTGATCATGATAGTCTTAAACACTTTTTGGAACAAAGACTATCTTCAGAAGAGCAGCAAAAATGGGTCACAAAAATGTTGGGTTATGACTTTGAAATAATCTACAAAAAAGGAAAGCTTAATGTTGTTGCATATGCACTCTCAAGAAAGAATCAAGAGGTGGAAGCATTGCTTTGTGCCATTTCTATTATCCAACCAGATTGGATAACCGAAGCAAGAGATGAATGGAAGAAGGGAAAAGATGTATGGACACTCATTCAAAAGTTGCAGCAAGATCCTAGTACATCTGATACATTTAGTTGGAAAAATGATTCCTTATGGTACAAAGATCGCTTATATCTTTGTAAGAATTCCTAACTAAAACAAAAGATTCTTCTGGAATTGCACACTTCTCCTTTAGGAGGACACTCAGGATTTTTAAAAACTTACCACAGGGTGAAGAAAGATTTTTTTTGGGATGGCCTTAAATCTGATATTCAAAATTTTGTGGCGGAATGTTTATTTTTCCAACAGAATGAAGTTGAGACAATTAAGACTCGGGACTTCTACAACCTTTATCCATTCCAAGTCAACGTTGGGAGGAGATTTCAATGGATTTTATCACAGGTTTACCTAAGTCCGAAGGAAAGAGTGTCATCATGGTGGTAGTTGATAGACTTACCAAGTATGCACACTTTTGTGCATTATCTCATCCATTTAAAGCAAGTACAGCTGCTACTACATTTATGGACAGAATTCAAAAGCTACATGGAAGCCCAAGGGTTATTGTGAGCGACAGAGATCCCATTTTTACTGGAAATTTTTGGACGGAGTTATTTTCTTGTTTGGGTACTCAATTAGCTCATAGCTCCTCTTATCATCCTCAATCTGATGGTCAAACTGAGATAGTAAATAAATGTTTGGAAGGATATCTTCGTTGTTTTGTATCTGATAAACAAACACAATGGGTCAAGTGGTTACCTCTCGCCGAATGGTGGTATAACACTTCCTTCCATACTGCAGCAAAAATGACCCCATTTATGGAACTTTATGGATATCATCCACCATCCATCACATCATCTTTAACGGAAAATTCGAAGGTTCAAGCAGTGGAAGATCACATCGAGCATTAGCAAGAAGTTCTCCAACTCTTAAAGGATAACCTAAATTTGGCACAAAATCGAATGAAACAACAGGCAGATCAACATCGCAGCGAGAGAAGTTTTGATGTAGGAGATTGGGTATTTTTACTGCTACAACCATACAAACAAATGTCCCTCAAGCAAGCTAAGAAGGATAATAAATTATCGCCAAAGTACTATGGTCCTTACAAGGTGTTGCAAAAGATTGGTACTATGGCATACAAATTGGAGCTTCCTGCTTCTTCACGAATGCATCCATTTTTTCCATGTTTCATGTTTAAAGAAGGTTATAGGTGAAAATCTTCCAGTTCAAACAATATTGCCAGAACTTGATGAGGAAGTAAAAATCATATTGGAACCTGAAGCGGTCATGGAAACAAGAACTCGACAGCTACGGAATCGATCAATTTCAGAGTATCTCATCAAGTGGAAGAACTTACCCACTAAAGATTCTACATGGGAGGATGAGAATTTTATACAGAAGCACCCGGAGCTACTCAAGCATTGAGGACAACACTTTTTTGAAGGAGAGGGGCATGTTAGGTCCCTATATCACTAGTATTGTCCCTTATTATTGTTAGTGTAACCCCCTTATTGTTATTATTGTACCCTTGTAACCCCCATTTTGTTATTATTGTGCCCTTAAATTATTATTGTTAGGTCGGCTAGGATTACTTTGTGGCCCACTAGGATTACATTATGGCCCCATGGACTCCTATATATAGAAAGGAGGTTTTGTAAATTGTATCATCCAAGAATTGTTCATTTATGTAATGTATTGGAGGTTGCCCCCTCGAAGTGGCTCATTTCTAAGGCGTTGATATCTCTTTTCTTCTATTTTTGGAGCTGGTTACACAACACAGAGGAAGGCGGTTTTAAGCTGGTCATATTTTTTAATCGCTATCTGGTTATATCCCGAGAAAACCTCCATGAAGGAGAAAGATTCACATCCAGCGCAATTGTCGAGAATCTGATCTATAAACGGCGTAGGATAATTGTCTTTTGGAAAAGCGGCATTCAGATCGTGATAATCAACACAGACCCGAATGGTGCCTTGTCTTTTATCTACGGGACCAGGATTCGAAACCCATTCCATCAAAGGAACAAGATAGATGAAACCAATGTGTAAGAGTTTTTGGAATTCAGTCTTAATGGCAGCTACTTTGCAAGGGTGGAAAGGTCAGAGTCTTTGCTGGACAGGCTTGACATTGTCATAAAATTTGATTTCGTGCTCAACAATAGACGGATCTATGATGAGAATTTCATCCTAAGACCAAGAAAACACATCGCGGAATTCCTTAAAAAGGGATTTTAAGTGTGCAATTTCCTCGGGATTGCAATCGGCTCCAATCTGAATGTTTTCCACAACACCCGTTTTGACCGAGATATCTATGAGCATAGTCTTGCAAATATTGCCCATGTTCCCTTCCGAATTGATAGTTTGAATAGTCATGTAAGCGGAGGGAACGATCTTAGGTGGGTCAAAAGATGGGGTTTCAGTAGTGATCACGTCTGAATCAAACATTGAAGCATGATGATGGAACTCTCCCCAAGGTCATTCTTCTAGAGACATGACCTCTCGAATAGCTTCATCCATAGGTAGGACTTCATCGAGGAGATCTCTAGAAAGAACTATGATGGGCGGGAGGTTGGTACCATTGGTCAAAACCAAAGTAGTGGAGGGTTCAGATGCAAATTGGATGGCTTGATAAGCCAACTTTGCTGGTGATAGTGACATTCAATCTCCGTAGGAATCAATGCTTGAAGGTGCTGGTAGGATCCATGGATCGATATAGCCATTCGAAATGGTCGATATCATTGAAATCGTATGTGGAACCTCAGGCAGCAGGAGAGGAAAGAAATCCATCAGGGAAGATGCCTTCAGAAGACCAGTAGCAATGCTAACGTACAAGTCAGGAATGCCTCCTACTAAGGGTATAGTGCTACTTGGTAACACAAAATAACTAGGGGTGCAAAAGGATAACTGATCCATTTTGGGTGTAGGAATTGCAGTTAAGCAAACTCCTCAACACTTAATTGTCAATCCGGGGGATTCATAAAATTAGAGGCGAAGCACAGGAAATGCCAGAGATGGTATGAATTTTCCTGATAGAAATTCCTACTTTAAAGAAAAGCTTGCAGAAAAGATAACTGAATCATAAAAGTAATCTAGTGCTGGAACAAGAAAGAATGCATTTGCAAAGGAATCAAAATAAAGAGGTAATCACTCCAACTGATCAATTTTTAATTACTGAGTATGTGTTATGTTTTTTCTTTAGTAGAGACACTTGGAAATCTCATAGAATGGGCCTTTAAACTTGCTTCTTTAGAGATTTCCCTCTTGCACTAATCTGTCCTGCACTATAACAGTCTGCTTGCACTAGTGCAGGAATAGAGGTTTATGCAGGAGGTATAAATGGTGTCTTTACCAAAGGCTTTTTACTTCATGCAAGGGCTTGGGCTTTTCCAGGTTCAAAGCACTCATATCCCATGGCAAGAAACTAGTTCTTGCACCAGATCAGAGTTTCTTGCACTTAGCATTTAATTCTTGAAATAAGTGTTTAATTACTGCAAGTGTTATTATACTAGGAAATCAAATTTCACACATAAAAATGAATGTTTATGATCTTAACAGAGTGCAGAAATAAAGAAAAAATCCATATCATTTATCCTGTCATAGAGTGTTTAATGAAAGAAAGAAAATTGCGGGAAGTAAACTAGAAAGGCTTGCATAAATGAATAGCACGCCAACGTGCACTGGTGCAGGTTTATTTCTCCTGCTTGGACCAAGCGGGGAAACCAAATTAAAAAAAATTGCAGAAAGTGAATAGCACACCAACGTGCACTGGTGCAGGGTTATTTCTCCCGCTTGGACCAGGCGGGGAAACCAAATCAAACAAAACTGCAAAAATTGAATAGCACACCAACGTGCACTGGTGTGGGGTTATTTCTCCTGCTTGGACCAGGTGGGGAAACCAATCCGAAATCAGATGCAGGAAAATAAATTCTAACAAATTCACATTGTGGATCTTCTTTCATTGAAACATGAATTCATGTGTTGTACATTAAATCACACTTAGCATTATAAACATAAATTACAAGAACATAAAATAGGGTAAATGTTCTCGGTTGGTTGGGCCCTAGCCAACTAGCGCATTTCCCTTTCAAATAGAAACGCTGCTCAATAACTTAGATCAGACTCATTTGTTTAAAGGAACAAATAAGATTTGAAAAGCATGAGGTGGAGCTCCTTCTTCTTATTAATTCACAAAGTAAAAGTACATCACGAAATACAAAATCCAGACCAGATTTGGGAAATACTAGCAAAACAAAGTTACAACAACACTGTTATAGCGTCGCTCCTCCACCCCCCCTTTTCTACGTGCATCATTCCTCCTTTTATAATCTTTCATAATGATTAAAACATGTTGTTCATTTGCAAGGAATATGGGGATTGAATCCTAACCAATTCTAATTGCATAGTATAACAGTACAATCGTTCCCATATTAAAAGAATAGAGATTTAATATGAATTTTCCAATTCTGGGATTTTTCTAGAATTTTGGAAAATTTAGTAATTTAACAAAATGCCTCCAGAGTGCCCTTCGTATCTCTTCAACCATTATGTATTTTGGAAAACAGCCTGCCTTATACTCAATTTCGTATACTGGGAAAAAAACCTATGTCGCGGAATTTCTTCATTTACCTTCATCTGCACAAAAACCGAGGAGAAATTTGGCAGTCAGGAAACTTCTTGACTGTGTTTTCTAGAATTCTAGAAAAAAGAGTCCTTTTTATAAAAGTGCTTCAAAGACCTATTCATAAATTTTGGAATAATTTGAATCTCAGGAAACAGTTTTGGTTATGGGTAATTGGTTATATTTTTGAAAAACCCATTTGCTCGAATCTCCATAATTCACCTCCATTTGCATAAAAACTGAGGTCAAACTTGGCCATTCAGAAATTATGCGGGTTTTGAGCAAACATTAATTTGCAATGTTGGTGCAGGAATGTGTTCTACAGGAACCCTACCGGTACTAGTGCAAGAATGTGTGGTGCAGGAACTTCGCCTTTATCAAAATAGGAATATAACCAAATTTCTAAACCTGCAAACACACAAACTATTATTAAATATGCCTTTAATGTTTAAATCTCATTAAAACAAAGGAATAGAAAATACTTACTTATTATCTCCGAGAATGCACAAAACTATGACAATGATTATTCAAGCTAAACAAAAGCATGAGTGATTTCGAGTAAAAGGTGATATAAAGCAAGGAAAAATAGAGGCCCAACATCCCCCCATGTTGACCTTCTTGCATTTCCTCATGCAAGGAAATTAATTGTATCATTGTTGCTCCCTTGCAAAAGGCAAGATTAAAAACATTTATGGTCATTCGTAATGATGTTTCCTGCAATTCTACGTGATCACATTTCCTACGCTAGATAAAGCTTATTTCAAGAACAGAGTGTTTTTTGGACTCTTTGATTATTTATACTAATTTCAAGAAAACTTATCACAAAAAATACCAAATTGCAAGGATGGTGTGTGCTTGCACTGATATGCTTCCACCGCCTAAACTGCGTTGCTTTGTTGGCACTTTTCTGCTTGCACTACTGTATATTACAACGTGATTGCACTGGTGCAAGCATAAAATTTGTAGAAGTTATAGACAAAAGAGTATGGTGCATACCTGTTACCTTGTCCCGAATTAATACCTTGTTTTGTTTCTAGATTATGTAGTGCATATTTAGAGGCAACCATGATCAATACACATTGCTGCCAACCAACATCTTGTGAGAATTCATCATTGAGTAATTCATCACTCTAAATAGCATGAAAGTCAAAATGAGTTATGATATTAATTAGCAACCTCTTTATTGAACACTCTAAATTCCGTTGTCATCCGGATTCAAACTAAATTTCCTCTTAATATAGCACACATAATAACCTTTACTAAAAGCATCATGTTCAAATTGTCTTTAAAACCGTTGTCCAAGAAAAAAAGGATAATTTTAGGGGAAGAGAAAGATAGCTAAGAAAATCATACTATGAAATTAACTTTAATACCACAGACATAGCCCTGCTACCCGCAGGTGCCCATAACCTTGGCAAGGGTGTCTTTTGACCCATCGAAATGTCTATGTCCCACTTACTATACATGGATTCAGAGTTATCTTATTTTAATTTTAGATGACGGCCACTGCTCTGGCTTGGTAACCAACTAATGGTAGTGCCACTCACAAGAAGTAACATGGATGAACAGGTCGGCTCGTGATGAGACCTCCTGTCTGCCAACTTTTCGGTTGAAAGCCATTACTCTGGCTTGGTGACTAGAAGTAATAATATCATGCATGTTAGGTCTCATGATCATGGTAGGTCGGCTCATCACGAGACCTCCTATTCTCCCATAAATATTTTGTATACTCTGATTATGATTAACCTAAAAGGTTACTTAATAAGTGGGGAGACAGATCTACTCCTTAAGAATACGGGATGGCGTGAAAAGTTTTTAATGTATAATCATTACTGAATAGCTCCCTTGCCCCAAAGACTTATTAAAGATATCCCATATAATGACTAAAAGACTCCTTGAATTAAGAATGCTAGTGTCCTCATGAATAGCTTAATATGATCTTAACAAGAGTGGTCCTCCATAGGGGGTTTCCAAGAGTACCTTCTAAGGGAAACTGAAACTATATATATCAGATGAAATATTCTCAGAGTGATTAGTCATGGTTACTTTGAAAAATAATTAGGTATTAGAGTGAATCATACTCAACAAGATGTATCATAGATGTGAGTGTCAACAACCAATGCGGATCAAAAGTAGTTTTAGTGACTACACTTTAAAAATAAAAAACCCTAATAGAATTTTATTCACCTACACTACTTTAGCTAAAAGGCAGAAGACTTCCCTTTATGTATAGGAGTACTTCCAATGAAGCCATGTGCGGATCAGGTGAAAATATATATTCATGCTCAAATTTATCATAAAAACTTGAAAGTGTACATGAGCATGAAGAACCAACCAATGTACATGATATGGCAACAAGAGTTTTAAAAGAGAATAATACTCCCTCACTTGAGTCATTTTTTGGAAGCAATGTTTGAAATGATCATGGTATTATTGGTCCATTTCTTGATTTGGCCCATGTTGCTCATCCTCCTCTTCCATGTCATGTTGATTGTTCTCTGTAGGGTGAGTAGTCTCTTTATTACATTCTGGATTTGTTGATAGACATGTCAATAACTCCTCAATCTCAGGTTCCAGTGGATGTTCTCCATTGATTATAGTGCATGATTCATTTGTCTCCTTAGATGACTGGTCAAGGATATCAAAAGAGACTTCCAAATCCTCTTGTGGTAGTGGAGAAATGGACAAGTTCTTGAATATTGTCAAAAAATTCTCTTTCTGGGAGGTAGTGGTAAAGATCCCAGCAGCTGCTAGGGCTTTTGAGAGGTCCTTCATATTTATCATCTTCAATTCCATCTGGTTGATTGATAGTCCCTATCTCCACACACATATTAGTAACAGGGGTTCTTACAACACCCCAAAAATGATATAATGTTAAATATTAGGATCTGAAGATAATTGATTTTAAAATTTATTGGATGAAAAAAATCTCACCACACATGCATAAAAAAATACAAAAAAATAAAGGCAGACTTACCCCTATTGCATCAATAGAAAATTCTTACCAAATCAAATCGCCTCCCCCGCAACAACGCTAAAATGTTGGGTGCAGGAATTGCACTTAAGAACACTCCTTAACACTTAATTGTCAACCTGGGGGATTCGTAAACATACAGATGAAGCACAGGGAATGCCAGAGATGGTATGAATTTTCTGGATAGAAATTCCTACTTTAAATAAAATCTTGCAGAAAATATAGCTTAATCATCAAAGTAATCTAGTGTTGGAACAAGAAAGAATGCATTTGCAAAGGAATCAAAATAAAAAGGAAATCACTCCAACTGATCAATTTTTAATTACTGAGTATGTGTTATGTTTTTTTCTTTATGAGAGACACTTGGCAGTCTCATAGAATGGGCCCTTAAACCTGCTTCTTTAGAGATTTCCCTGTTGTGTAACTAGCTCCAAAAAGAGAAGAAAAGAGATATCAACGCCTTAGAAATGAGCCACTTTGAGGGGGCAACCTCCAATACATTACATAAATGAACAATTCTTGGATGATACAAATGAACAAAACCTCCTTCTATATATAGGAGTCCATGGGGCCACAATATAATCCTAGTGGGGCCACAATGTAATCCTAGCCTACCTAACAATAATAATGTAAGGGAACAATAATAACAATATGGAGGTTACAGGGGTACAATAATAACAATAAGGGGGGCTACACTAACATAATAAGGGGATACACTATTAATATAGGGACTTAACATGCCCCTCTCCTTCAAACAAGTGTTGTCCTCAACGCTTGATTATTTCTTGATGCTTCTGTATAAAATTCTCATCCTCCCATGTGAAATATTCTACAAGAAAGTTCTTCCACTTGCTGAGATACTCTGAAATTGATCGTACTTGTCGAGTTCTTGTTTCTATGACTGCTTCATAACTTCTTTCGATGTGATGTTGATCTTCCGGTTGTTTCATTAGATTCTGCACCAAAGTTGGGTTATCCTTTGAGAGTTGGAGAACTTGTTGTTGATGCTCGCTGTGATCTTCCACTAATTTATCATCCATATTAGCTATTATTTGATCCTTCAAACCATCCAACTTATCCTCCATTTCTGCTTTTAAACCATCTATTTCATCTTCAATTGCTCTTCGTAAGATTGAAACTTGTTGCACTTGGTACCGTAATTTTGATATCTCATACTGCAACTCTTCCTCTTCATGCGTCATAGTATAGCTTTTTGAGGGATTAATGGGTATGGAATTATTTTTTTGAGGCATTATAGAACCCAATACTAATAAAAATTCTAAAATATGCACTTGGAGTCACTTCAATTGCTTTTTCAAACAAACGTTATGCAATTTTAAAAAACAGATACACACCTTTTACTTGCTTTTGAGGAGCTCGATATTGAAATTGGATTATCTCTGTAGTTGGGGATCTTCAATATCTGCAATTAAGCCCTGTATTAGCCCTATAAATTATCTTTTGAATGCCACAGGTATGACCTGATTTGGATTCTCCAAGACAAAGTTGTGTCTAATCTCCCACAATGACCTAATTCTGGACTAGTTCAGTAGAGTGAACTTGTAGGACTTGCCACGTGTCACTGTTTCATCCTTTTTCTTTGAAATTGATAGCCCAGAAACTAAAGTCTTTGTACTTGCAACCACCTTTTATGGCACTCCAATCCGATGCCTAGAGAGAGATTTATTGAACTTTTCCCACGATCACCTCTTTGAGATGAAATTCAGGAGCCTGAAAAAGCACTACCTTCCACAGATCATATCTCCAAAAATATTGTGAACCAAGATCTGAAATTTTTTTAGAACTTTCCTTAGGATTTCAGCTTCGTACCATACAAATTTCAGATTCTGAACCTTCGTAGAAACAAAGTTATAGCGCAAATTCCACGATGACCTGTTTAGGAGCCTGAAAAAAGGCCTAACTTCCACAGATCATATCTCTGAAAATATTGCAAACCAAGCTCTGAAATTTTTAGAAAATATTCCTCAGGATTTCGGCTTCGCACCCTAAAACTTTCAGCTTCTGAAACTTCATAGAAAAAAAATTATAGCGAAAATTC
Source organism: Pinus albicaulis (assembly GCA_034641835.2). Classification (NCBI taxonomy): domain Eukaryota; kingdom Viridiplantae; phylum Streptophyta; class Pinopsida; order Pinales; family Pinaceae; genus Pinus; species Pinus albicaulis. The sequence goes on from CM076575.1 coordinate 1,356,159,482, forward strand.
CACGATGACCTGTTTGGAGTAGAGAAACCCTAGAATCCAAAGCTCTGATACCAAATGTTGTGTAACCAGCTCCAAAAAGAGAAGAAAACAGATATCAACGCCTTAGAAATGAGCCACTTCGAGGGGGAAACCTCCAATACATTACATAAATGAACAATTCTTGGATGATACAATGAACAAAACCTCCTTCTATATATAGGAGTCCATGGGGCCACAATATAATCTCATGGGGCCACAATGTAACTTGTAATACCTAACAATAATAATGTAAGGGCACAATAATAACAATATGGGGGTTACAGGGGTACAATAATAACAATAAGGGGGGCTACACTATTAATATAGGGACTTAACATTCCCTCTTGCACTAATATGTCTTGCACTATTGCAGTCTGCTTGCACTAGTGTAGGAACAGAGGTTTATGCAGGAGGTATAAATGGTGTTGTTAGTATGAATCTTTTGTCGAAGTGTACGAAAAAAGACCACTTTAGCTATGCATAAAAAATAACCCTAACATCAAATATGGCTACCAATATCTTCAAATATGGAGTTAGTAGATCAAGACAAATACTGCACAAATCCAGATCTATGCACAAAAAGACATTAAGCAGTGAAAATAAGGTTTTTCTCCATACATCCAATAGACAAGACAAAAATAATATTTTTGAAATATTTTTTATATTAAGGGCACCTGAGAGGAAAACAAGAAAGATGTTTCCAATTATCCTCAATGGGATGGATTCTTGAAAGTCCTCAGCGCTTCAGATCTAGCATTTTTCTCTCTTGTTGGTGTAGAAAACCCAGACAAACATAGAACTCAAAGGGATCTCACAAAGCAAATAATGGAGAATGTGACAATGATAATGGCTCAAAGTCAGACCAAGAGCATAGATCCAAAGTGATCTAATGGGCAACAAAAGGTGACAAATGAATGGGAAAACCCTTCTATTTATAACAAAATATTGGGTCATTCTAGATCTTGGTGCATGAATAAAATAATATTAACAAAATCTAGATCCACCTTTTATGGAATATTTTATTATATTTGTTGGAGGGAAAAGGCATTTGACTTGGGTCAAATCCCTTTATTTGTAAATAATTAATAAATAAATGATTTATTTATTATTTTATGGAAGTGGTTGAATGATAATAAAACAAATAATGTTTTATTTAATTATTTATAAATGATTTAGTCAGATTTAACAAGGAATATTATTTAAATAAGATTTAAATAATTATTCCTAGAAAATAAGAAGATAGATAAGTATTTATCTAATTAATTTCCTTGTTTTGGGTTAAATATGACCAAGAATAATAATTAAATTATTTTTTAATTAATTATTCCATGAGGAAAATCAAACAAATATAGATTTGTTTAATATTTCCCTTTGGGGTTTCCTGTTTAGACCATAAACAACCTAATAAATGTGTTTTGTTAAGTTATTTCGCATAGCGAAAGCAATTTTACTTAGGGTAAAATTGGTCTTACATGGTGTACTTGGGTCCATCTAATGATAATAGGTTAGATGACCAAAAAATGGTGTAACAGATTGCCCCCCAACGTGCAAGTGTTAGGAGAAAATCGTATGACGGAAATAAGTTGTAAGAACTCAATCACCAGACATCAAAAGGGAAGTCAGAAAGAGAAATGTAAGGTAGTCTAAAGTGTTAAAGAAATAGACCCTGAGGAGATGAGACTTACAAGTGCAACAAGTATCTTTTTATGAGAGGGTACCTGTGCTAGAGGCAGCGGGGGAGGCATACCTATGCCTGCCGAGACAAAGTACAAAAGAATAGTGCATCCAGTAAATAAGGGACCAAACTATAAAGTACATGCTGACATAAACATAAGCCATATAAAATATAGAATAATTAATCCCACATACATGCAGTGCCTGGGATAACAGCCAGGACTTACACAATAACATCTGAGTACATGAGATACAAATAAAACCCAAAAGCCCCCTATAAATGGGGAAGGGCTCGTAAAATATAGCTAATTCATGCAAATCAAAGAGGTGATGCAAGCGGCTAAGGCCAACATCATCAAATATATGGAGCTGCATCGAAGGCTGCAATGCAGAGGACATCCGGGCATGTGGGGGGCTACCTGTAGGGCCACCCCCTCATGAGGGCTGATACATCTCACACACACCCGGGAATCACTGGTATTAGCTGCTGCATCACTGGACCATCAAGTATACGGATCTCGATCATGCTGAAAGGAGCTGGAGCGAAGAAACAATCAAGTCAAAGGGAAAATAGGGAGCCCCTTTGCCTAATCTGGGGAACCGAACAAGAGTGGAAGCTGGAACCAAGGTACATCGCCCTCTAGACCTGTCTTCTGGAATGAATGAGCTGATGTCGATAGAAGGATGTCCACCAGAGGTGAGGAAATAAGGGATCCTCCACTAAGGCATGAGAGAAAATAGTAGAACGACAGACAGACTAACACCAATGATGAGGATGAAATGGGGGGTACTGAGTAGAGAATGGATGACTTCCCTTGTTAGAGCATAAAGGGCATGGATGACCTGGTAGCGACTGACACAAAATCATGAGGGATAGGGGTTAGTGGGACTGAAAGGCCATAATGTGCGACACGAGAGAGGGACCAAGCAAGGAAGGATGGAGGACTATAGCAGGATATAAAGGGACTCGGGATAGACTCCATGAAGGCGATGATGACTCAAATTAGATGCTCTAAACAAGGGCGACCTGATGGTGCTTCCACATAGTAGAGGTCCAAATGGGGGACCATAAAAACATGAGTACAAGGGGGTATCTCATGATGAAAATCGACACGAACAAGCATAAGTATGGAGGCAAAGCGGTGCCCCAAGCACAAGTGTTGTAAGTGAGGAAATCCGATTTGGAGGAGAGGTGAATAGACCCTTTGTGGACAAAATGGGTCTAGGTGAAGTATCAAATCATGAAAAACTAATAGATACCCATTTTAGTGTTCGATGAGAGATTTCCAACGGTGTAGATGGTGTGTCAAACGGGGCTACGGTTTGGTCGTAGCGAGCGAAAGAAAAAGTAGGGGTTTCTCTTCTAATAAGGCATTTTCCCTCCAAATGCATTCATTTTCTTGTGTAGCTGTGGTGAATGTAGAGAGGAGAGGAGGCCCTAAATCTTGCGGTGATCGTAGCGGACAAACCAACTATTGGAATCGAGATCCGTTAGTTGCAGGTAAGAGGCCTAATCCTACTCTTTCTTTTTGATGGATTGAAAGTTTAGATTGGGGTCCCAAATCTTAGAAACAGACCCTCCCTCATCTTCACGGCTGGGTCGCACTATTTGGGCCAAAAACTACGACCTCGGAAGCAAGTTTTGGCTTAAAAAGTGCGACCTGTTCTAGGAGTTGGCCAAAAAGTGCAACCTGTCAGATGGAGGTGATTTCAATGCTGTTGTGGGATGAGAGTCAGGTTTTTTGTAATTGAATACAGTTTTTCCTATCTGTATACTGAGAAAGATGATATTTTGGTGCAGATATGGTAGATATGCGGATCAACTGGAGAGAGAGAGACCTGGGTACATTACGGTCAGAAATCCAAGCGGATCAGGGTGTCCATCGTGCATTGGCCAGGTTTGGGGTTCTGAAATTTGTGGAGAACCCCCTGATGAGACCAAGGGAGCCCTTGTTGGCCCAGATTGTCAGTTATTAGGATCCAGATCATGTGGTATTTATAGTGCGGGGGCACAGGATCGAGTTGATAGTCTAGGATCTGTATTTCCTGACTGGTCTCCCACCATTAGGGATGGTGGGAAATACACAGCCAGTGTTACCATGGTGGCATAACATCATGGAGTTTGTAGAGCAACATTGTCGACCAAGCCTCTGAGTCAAAGGGACTCGGATACTGATTAGGGATCTAGAGAGGTTAGAGACCCGTGTAGTGGTGGCAGTAGTGTTGTGGATCCTGGGCAGCCAGGTGCTCCATCACATCACTGGAGGGTAGATGATGATTGTGGAAAAAGTGTTGAGTGGAACCTACTATGGGTGGGCCCAGATGATGTTGGTTTCGTTGAAACAACAGCTGTCGCTTTGCAAGCGGAAAGTGAACCATGATTGCGCGTATGGGACTGTATTGTGCTCCTTCTTTTTTGAGAAGATCCTAACCTTGCGACCTCGTGTACAGCTACCATATGGGGGTTCGAGAGAACCTAGGATGCGCTGGTGGGGGAAACTACTGTGTAGAGGAGGAGGAGGGGCGGTCAGATGAGTGTTCCAACCGGAGTTCTTTGCCCATTGGGATTAGATGTCGTTGTACATAGACGACTATCCCTATAGTGGGATGAGTTATTGTGGAGATTCGAACTTGCCACTTCCGCCTGGTCGAGTATGGGGGCTCGATGGTAAGTGACAAGTGACTAATATTTTATGTGCATGTTAAAGTTTGTGAATGGTATATATGGTACTGATTGTTATATTGCTGGTATGCAGATATAGCTCCGGTAAAACCGGCCGAATATATGGGACGACCTGCAGTATCAGGAACTACAGGTGCTAGTGGATCGAGGAAGGCACAGAATGAGGATACGACCACCCTCCTGGAGGACATCCGTCGTAGATGTGAGGGGCTGCTGACCGGGGTTTCGGAGCAGGGTTGGCAAGACTTAGATGACTAGTACATAGAGCTATGTATTGGGCTACCCTCGGAATGGCAAGGTGTCATGCAGCGCATAGCGATGGCCAGTTAGACTGTCCGTGATCTACGAGCTGCGGGAGTAGAGCCATTGGCTCGGGATCCTCCAGATAATGATTAGATGTGGGGCAGGAGGTGCCCCCTAGTGTGTATGTAGGGGCAAGTGGTGCCCCCCAGTTTTGAGTTTTGTTTTTTGTAACATGCTATGGGAATGTCATATGTATCAGAGTAGATGGACTCTAAAAACATGTTGTACAACACATATTATGTATATGCATCGTTTTGATGATTTTGAATGTTATTGTCTTGTGGGAAATGTGTGTGATAAATGCCAATCTAGGACATGGTTTGAAATGCTATCTACGTAGTGATTTTGTTCTGTAGGTACATTACTGAAAGTAACGACTCTAAATTCACGTATCAAAAGTTTCACTCGTAAATATCATCTAAAAAGGATAGGATTATGTACACGATAGACACCATTGAGTTGCATGACAAGAAGCAGGGAATCTAAACGTACATGCAGATGGAGGATGCGATGAGAGAGGGCATCGGCTAAAATACCACGCATTGCATCATATTCAGCCTGATTATTGGTGGCAGCACTAATGCAGACCCCATTGGAGAGAACGAGAGTATGCAAGGGGGTAAAGATGGCCCAAGCTGTCTAGGCTAGATTCTAAGAATAGCGACTTGAACCATCGGCATAGCCGATATAGGGTGTGGATGGGAGGTCCTACGAAAGAGTGTTAGAAGACAATAAATGGGAGGGGGAAGAACAATGATGGCAGCGTGAGTGCAGAGTAGTCATCAAACGACAACTACGGGAGGGAGTAGTCTGGATAGGATGGCTATGACTTATAAACCGACTAGAGGGTGATGTATGAGGGCTACGGGAAGGATAGCTGGTGCTCATGCTGCGGAGAACATCATAGATACGGATGGTATCATCTCGGTTATGGGTGGGAAAGAAAATGTCAGGGAAACCACATGACGTTGCAAAGCTACCTATATCATCAGCATGGGAGGAGAGGCTCACATACGAATCGTCACGGGGGATGACAGAAGAACAGGTAAAAATATGGTCAAATGATGAGGAGTCCAAGAATGTCGCTGAAGGGATATCAAGCAAAACAGAAGGAGGGGATTCAGAGGGAATGTGCTCCGAGGGTCGCACGGATGATGATAGGTAGAGGATGGGGGTGGTAGGTTCCGTCATCTCAACATCAGGGGGGGAATGTCAATGGTAGTAGGGGGATCCTCGAGCTGACTTGACGCATACTACATGAGGATGGGAGAGGTGGATTGATTTTGTTCAACATCATACTCACGGATGACCTCTAAAGAGGCTCGTTAATGCGTTAGGTGAGGACAATGGTGGGAATAATGGCCATGGACACCACACAGAGCACAGGGTTTGTTGGTGTGAAGATTTTTTGGGTTCTTGGCTGTGGACGAGGAAGAAACAGAGGGTTCAGGGATCGTAGAATCAGGGAACGCGAATTTAAGCATTTTTTTAATACAGGGCAACTCAGGAAAAGTATGGGTGAAATGGCCGACGCCATCACACAAGGCACAAGGTTTGGCGAGTGGAGGAGGGGCAGGGTCAATCGGGGTGGCCTTGTCTTTGGATGCCTTCTAGCAAGCTTTGCCTTTCTTTCCCGGAGCTTGCACAACAAGAGAAGGATCCTGTTGAGGTGTGGGTGGCGCTGTAGTGATGGAAGAAGCTAGGGGAACCGATTGAATCGGTGTCAAAGCAAGGTATGGTTTGGGGTGACATGGTGGGGTAGCAGCTAGAGGGTCAAGGTACCAAATGGGAATTCCTAGGGTCAAATGTGGGAGGGAAAGGGTGGCCATGATGGGGACCGAATAGACTCTGGGAGGGGGAGCAAGGAAAGGTATCTGACCAGCGGGGTAATGGCCAGGAGGGATGGCTCCAAGATGGTTGAGACTTGGGGGAACTGACCTAGGAGGGTAGAGAGGCTCATGGGTACCAGCTATATGAGAAGGGCCAGAAGGAAAGGGTATGGCTGGCTGAGGCGAAGGGCTAGGAGCAGGTTGCGGCGGGCGAGGTTGAGGTTGCTGACTAGTTGAAGCAGGCCACTTAAGGTCAGCCCGAGACAATTGCATCATGCAAACATTCACTAAGCTGAGATCAGAGACAGGAGGAGGACGAAGACCAGGGAAGGTTCCAAGCAAGGAGGAGTCTTTGTAGACACCAGGGGAGACACTGGTCAAAGAATCGACGGTTTCATTAGGGGAATTTTGAGGTCTAAAATGGGCCTCATAAGAAAAATGTACAACAAAAATAAACTTTATAACAACCAATAGGATTCAAGATGATGATGTCATCCATAATGGATGATTCACCATTTTTTGAGTAAAAAAGTAAAAATATTAAAAAATAATAAAATAATAAAACTACTTTTTCAACTCGTATTTTAAACTTATCTCCCAAAATTTTTACTCAAATTCCGAGCGGGAGTACTCGTTGGATGCGGAATTTAATTCCTCATCCAAGGAGTACCCATGTTGCATACTTTCGATGAACTTTTCTACACGAAAAATGAGAAATACATAAAAAACGTGATTGTAATCACGTTTTTTTTATGTATTTCTCATTTTTCGTGTAGTAGGACCCATCGAAAGTATGCAACATGGGTACTCCTTGGATGGGGAATTAAATTCCGCATCCAACGAGTACTCCCGCTCGAAATTTGAGCAAAAACTTTGGGAGATAAGTTGAAAATATGAATTGAAAAAGTAGTTTTTTCATTTTTCCCTCTAAAATTTGATGATGTCATCAAATCTTATTAGATTTTTTCCACTATTATTTTATAATTTCCTTAGGAGGCCCATTTTAGACCTCAAAATTCCCCTAATGGTTTATTGGCTACAAAAGAGATGGTCGACTCAGGGGAGGTCTGAGTTTTTGGCTCATGATATGTCAATTGGTCAATGGTGAATATCTTTCCATTGTGAGGGAAAAACATCTTGCAGTGGACCGCGAATGGGATAGCAGACATGGCATAGGTGTAGCTACGCCCCAAAATAATGTTATAATCAAGAGGGGTGTCGATGACTTCAACGTCAACGCAAACAGTCTTGCCCGCAAGAGTGATAAGACAATTATGGAATAGGCCAATGGGTTGGGAGGCATGGCCATCCCATGCACGAAGGGTGATGGTGGAAGGGGTCAGCTCAGGAGATCTAAGTTGTTTCCAAACCTAAGCAGACATCACATAGGTAGATGCCCCCTCATCAATAATACACCGAGACACGTTAGCGTTCTAGATTTTTACTGGGATTTGGAAAGCAACGGAAGCAGGAAGGGGAGGATGGTCTAACTGGCGGGCATCGAAAAAAATCAATTGGTCATCAGCAGGATCTACAGTGCCCATGGTAGATAGTAGAGCCTTACTTTGAGAAGGACACGACTGGAGAAGTTCCAGTGTTGAAATGGCAGCAGGAGACTACGCCAAATCATCTACTATGCTATAAGAATGAGTAGCTCGACTGGAAGCAGCATTTCGGCATAATGGGCCTTTAGGAACCTTGGGATGAACCTCAAATTTGGGCTGAGGGATCTACAAAGGACTATTGGGTGTCGAAAGAGGCTCTGTAGGACCTGAAGAAGGTGACTTGGGGACAGACAGAGTGGGAGGCTTGAGGTGCTAACGAGACCGAGTTTGAAGGTTAAGGTCGACGGTGAGAGGTTGGTCATAGTTCATCATGAGAATCTGGTAATCGAAGGAACCAGAAGGGGAAGGTTGAGTGGTTATCAGTGCATGAGGTGGTTGGGTAGCCATGAATCCTTGTTGAGGGAAAGGATCGGTAAACACAATCGGTTGAGAAGTAGCCGCATTGGGGGTAACAGTAGGGGAGGCATGCTATCCTCGCAATGTAGCCTGAGACTCCCACATCTGTCGCATTTGTGGTAATAGGGGACAATCGTGAGTGTAATGACCGTAAAAACCGCAACACGAACAAGGCTTATTTGTACGAAGATGCCTGTCTGAATTGGGATGAGAGCCCTGTTGCTGGTTAGTAGTGTTAGAGTCAATACCTGAAGGATTGGATCCACGATTACCAGGGGAAGATTAATTTTTATTTCCTTTCCTCTTTCTTTGAGAAGAAGGAGGATTAGTCGCGCCTTGCTGTGCAAATACTTGCCCCAGGGGGGTGGTAGTTGTTGTAGCTAGGGTTGAGAAGGCAAGGGAGGTGGAGGTGTAAATGCTGGAGGAGCTGGGGCACTAGGTGGTGGATAAGGATAAGAGTTAGGGTGGGAAAAATTGAGGTAAGTAGGAGTTTTGGCGAAAGGAGGAGGCATGGCGTATCCTGGATACATGCTACCTGGAGGGGGAAAAGTGTTGGAGGTGCTGGCCCCTCCCGAAGGGAAACCATAGCCTATAGGAGGTTGAGCGTATGGATATGAAAGAGCTCCAACGATACCGTCGGCAGAATGAGATGCCCCCAGGGCATTATCGCCACCGGGTCTGGGGAGTTCAGGAAGGACGGTATAAACATAACTAGATTGAGCATAGATGAGGTCATATTTCAAGGCTGTTTGGAGGGCAGCTTCTTCGGTTTGAGGGAACTGGGTAAGAGATATCTAAGGAACCAGTCCATGTAGACCTGATCTTCAAAGGTAGGAGCTTGACATAAGCTCCTTCTTCTCCGCCATTCCTGAACATGAGTGGAAAGGTGGGTCGCAGATGATTGACGGAAGGAAGTCAAGAGTTCGGTACCATTGCCGTATCAGAGAGGGAGCTGGAAATAAGATAAGAAGGCTTGGGCAATGGTCGCAAAGGTTGTATGGGAAGAGGCGGTCTGATCAAAATACCACTTAGAAGCTTCGCCTATAAGCGTGCGTTGGAACAATCTAAGACGGATGGAATCATCAGTAATGGAATTGGATGAACACCACATGTGGAAACATCGGATATGGTTGGAGGGATCTTCACCAGCGAGGCCTTTGAACTTGGGAATGTAGAAGGAGAGCTTGGTTGGCATAGCAGGCCAACCAAAATTGTGGCGGATAGGATCATTGATCAACTAGTTGAAATCAGGAAGACTAAGACCTGCCATATAGGGGAGAAAAGGGACAGTTGAGGTAGTTCCCGTGGCGGTTCTGCTAGTAACAGTCCCAGCATTAGGGCCGGGGTTGCCGCTAGCATTAGGCCCTGGACCAGACATGGTGAAGGTAACAGGGGGAGAACCAGAAGTAGGGGGAGAACCCAAAGAATCAGAAGAGGATTCGGAGTGCGGACTCAGGGGAGGACTAACTCGACGACGGCGGAAAGGAGCAAGTCGACCGACCAGAAACTGAGGGTGAAGGAAAATAATTCTCTGGGATATATGCCTTGGGGGTACAATGATGACGGCACAAAGGGAAGAATAATAACCAACAAAGGCAGGGAGGTGCAAAATCGAGTGAGGACAATGTCGAAACAAGGGCAGAGAGGTGCAGTGTCAATTGATTTTAACGTCTTTGCCGGGTAGTGTTAACCAGGCTCTTCTTCACTTAGGGTCAGTGTGTGGCGTGTGTTAATTTTAATTTTTAAACCCAAATGTTCTGAGAGTAAAAGAAAAAGTGTGTTACGTAGCTGAAAATAAATCTACAGAGAACAGTATATAATCCTGAAATAATAGAAAATTAACAGCTAACAATGCATCGATCTAACCCAAGAAGGTAGGTTTCTCAAAACTAGTCTAAAAGAGGGAAGAAATCTAGTCAAAACACACTAAAAAGAGGCCAATATATCTAAGGTCGGGAGGGACAGGGATCTAGAGGAGAAATCTGCTGAAAAGAGGTGCAGAAAACAGCAAAGAGGTAGAGGCAAGGTTGTTGTAACAAAGGAAGAAATCAACTAAAGGTAGAAGGGAAAAGGAGGTGACCCTAGAGGTAAAGCCAAACAAAACTATATGAGGTGATTTGAAATGGAGAAGAGCTTATCTAAAAGGGATCTGAAAGTGAGGTATTAGATCTGAAAAGAAAAAGGTTGAAACTCTGAAAATTCAGACGGCTGAAATAGCTAAAAATCTTCCACAAAAAGTGGAGGGTACTAAAGCCCTAAGGGGCTAGATTCCCGCTTATTGGAGTAAAAAAGATTAGAAACATGTCTAAATGGGCTGAGACAGAGGCTAGAAAACCCTGACAGAAGCTTCAGACAAACCTATAAAAATTGCTGAAAATTTGCAAAAAAAAAAGTGCATGTCGCAGGTTCTGACCTATTTTCTGTCCAGGTCGCAGATTCTAGGCTGAAAAGTGCATCCTGTAGTCCAGGTCATAGGTTCTGGGGCAAAAAGTGCGACATGCAGCTCCGGGTGTCTCGGCGGTAGATTTCAGAAAAAGTTGCCTTCTCTGTTGCGACTGATGTCGGTTACCTGCGTAATAGGGCCAAAAACACACAGAAATTAGAAATTTGAATGTTTGAGGGTTTTATAGGTGAAAAATGACATAAAAATAGAAAAAAAAAAAAAAAAAAAAAAAACTGAAAAGAAGCCCTAGGGTCTGAAGCAGCTGGATATGCAGGAATATGACAAAAGACAGCAGTCGTAATTGAAAACCCGTGTGGAGTCGCCAATTGTTAGTATGAATCTTTTGTCGAAGTGTACGAAAAAAGACCAGTTTAGTTGTGCATAACAAACAACCCTAACAGCAAAATATGGCTGCTAATATCTTCAGATCTGCAGTTAGTTAATCAAGACAAATGCTGCAAAAAGATAGATCTATGCATAAAAATACATTAAGCGGTAAAAATAAGGTTTTGCTCCATGCATCCAATAGACAAGACAAGAACAATATTTTTGAAGAATTTTTATATTAATGGCACCTGGGAGGAAAACAAGAAAGGTGTTTCCAATTCTCCTCAATGGGATGGGTTCTTGGAAGTTCTCAGCACTTCAAATCTAGAATTTCTCTCTCTTGTTGGTGTAGAAAACCCAGACAAACATGGAACTCAAAGGGAGCTTACAAAGCAAATAATAGAAAATATGACAATTATAATGGCTCAAAGTCAGACCAAGAGTGTAGATCCAGAGTGATCTAGGAGGCAACAAAAGGTGATGAATGGTAGGAAAAACCCTTCTATTTATAACAAAATGTTGGGTCATTCTAGATCTTGGTGCATGATTAAAATAATATTAACCAGATCTAGATCCACCTTTTATGGAATATTTTATTATATTTGTTGGAGGGAAAAGGCATTTGACTTGGGTCAAATCCCTTTATTTGTAAATAATAAATAAATAAATGATTTATTTATTATTTTAAGGAAGTGATTGAATGATAATTAAATAAATAATGATTTATTTAATTATTTATAAATGATTTAGTCATATTTAACAAGGAATATTATTTAAATAAGATTTAAATAATTATTCCTAGAAAATAATAAGATAAGGATTTATCTAATTTATTTCCTTGTTTTGGGTTAAATATGACCAGGAATAATAATTAAATTATTGTTTAATTAATTATTCTATGAGGAAAATCAAACAAATATAGATTTGTTTAATATTTCCCTTTGGGGTTTCCTATTTAGACCATAAACAACTTAATAAATGTGTTTTATTAAGTTATTTTACATAGTGAAAGCAATTTTACTTAGGGTAAATAGGGTAAAATTGGTCTTACATGGTGTACTTGGGTCCATCTAATGATAATAGGTTAGATGACCAAAAAATGGTGTAATAGAGGGGCTTCAACAACTGAACGTGGGAGGGATTTTAGGAGCTTAAAAAATATTAATTATGACTTTTCAATGACCCATGCCACATCCCTATGGGGTTTTAGCCCACTAACTAGGGGTATAAACTTCAAACATGAATATCTCTCAAACCGTGAAGAATTATGTGGCATGCCATATATCAACGGAAACATCTCGACAAGTAGAAACCATCAAAAGCATTATTGAACTATAATATAGTAATTTTTTATGTCAAAATTCCCATGCAATATTGGGTTAGCCCCTGGTGCTGCTTGGGCTGACATCAATGACAACCACTAATCAAATATCTCCCCCTTTGGCATTGATGGCAACACAAGTACTCCCCCTGAGGTCATGACACCTCTTCCTACAACATTCTCTCCCCCTTTGACATCAATGGTAAAGGGTAACTCCCCCTGACACACAACCATCCTATGGACCTGTACACACTTCCAATCCCCCTAACACACAACCGTCCTACAGACCTTTAAACTAATGAGAGCTTGGGAGAATCCCAAGCTTCTAGCGAAGATATTCAAATGCTTCACAAGGTAAAGTTTTAGTGAAGATATCAACAATTTGTTATTTTGTACCAACATAGTCAAGTTTGATATTCTTTTCAATGACTTGTTATCTAAAAAAATGATATTTGACCGGAATGTGTTTTTTTTTTAATGCATGACAAGATTCTTAGATATGTTGATGGCACTAGTGTTGTCACAGAATATGGGAATAGGCTCACTAAATTGTACTTGAAGATCTTTCAAAGTTTGTTTCATTCAAAGGACTTGAGTACAACATGATGTTGTTGCAATGTATTATGCTTCCGCTATAGATAACGAGAATGAGGCTTGTTTTTTGCTCAACCATGATACGAGACAACCACCTAGATAGAATTCTGCTCCACTAGTACTCTTATGATCATCAACGCTTCCTGCCCAATTTGCATCTGTAAAGACTTGAATAATGGGATACCACAAGCCATATTCTTCTGTGCCCTTTAGATATCGAAGAATTCTTTTGACGGCAATAATATGTGATTCTTTTGGTGCTGCTTGGAATCTTGCTACTTTTCCAACTGCTTGCATAACATCTAGCTGGGAGGTTGTTACATATAGAATACTACCAATCATAGAATTGTACAACCTCTTATCCACATCCTTAGATGAGTCTTCTATGCTCAATTTGCAACCTGTTACCATCAGAGTAAGGATGGGTTTGCAATCTCCCATTTTAAATTTCTTGAGCATTTCCTTGATGTACTTGGCTTGACATATAAATATTCCTTTCTCTTGCTAAGATATTTGAAGCCCTACTAAGTATGTCAGCTCACGAAGTAAAGACATCTCGAACTCACTTTGCATCTTTGTGGGAAAGTTCTTACTTAGTCAATCATCATTGCTACCAAATATTATATCATCCACATATACCTCAACGATTGTTAAATTATCTCTATCTATTTGTACATAAATATTGCTATCAACAGTACCTTTCTTGAACCCTTGTTGACATAGATATCCATCAAGACGAGCATATCATGCTCTGGGAGCCTGCTTGAGACCATATAGAGCCTTCTTTAACCTAGAAACATAGTCTTCTTTTTCTGATAGTAGAAAACCTTCAGGTTGTTCGATGTAAACTTCTTCTTTTAATTCTCCATTCAGAAATGTTGACTTAACATCCATTTGGTAGACTTTGATTTTTCTTGAACATGCATAGGCAAGAAACTGTTGTGTAACCAACTCCAAAAATAGAAGAAACGAGATATCAACGCCTTAGAAATAAGCCACTTCGAGGGGGCAACCTCCAATACATTACATAAATGATCAATTCTTGGATCATACAATTTACAAAACCTCCTTTATATATATAGCAGTCCATGGGGCCATAATGTAATCCTAGTGGGCCACAATGTAATCCTAGCCGACCTAACAATAATAATTTAAAGGCACAATAGTAACAATAAGGGGGTTACAAGGGTACAATACTAACAATAAGGGGGTTACACTTACAACAATAAGAGACTATACTAGTAATATAGGGACCTAACATGCCCCTCTCCTTCAAAAAAGTGTTGTCCTCAACGCTTGAGTAGCTCTGGGTGCTTTTGTATAAACTTCTCATCCTCCCATGTAGAATCTTCAGTGGGTAAGTTCTTCCACTTGATGAGATACTCTGAAATTGATCGATTCCTTAGCTATCGAGTTCTTGTTTCCATGACTGCTTCAGGGTCTAATATGATTTTTCCTTCCTCATCAAGTTCTGGAAATATTGTTTGAACCGGAAGATTTTCACCTATAACCTTCTTTAAGCATGAAACATAGAAAACTGGATGTACTCGCGAAGAAGCAGGAAGCTCCAATTTGTATGCCATAGTACCAATATTTTGCAACACCTTGTAAGGACCATAGTACTCTGGTGATAATTTATTATCCTTCTTAGCTTGCTTGAGGGACATTTGTTTGTATGGTTGTAGCTGTAAAAATACCAAATATCCTACATCAAAACCTCTCTCACTGCGATGTTGATCTTCCTATTGTTTCATTCAATTTTGTGCCAAATTCAGGTTATCCTTTAAGAGTTGGAGAACTTCTTCCTGCTGCTCGATGTGATCTTCCAATGCTTGAACCTTCGAATTTTCCCTTAAAGATGATGTGATGGATGGTGGATGATATCCATAAAGTGCCATAAATGGGGTCATTTTTGCTGCAGTATGGAAGGAAGTGTTATACCACCATTCAGCAAGAGGTAACCACTTGACCCATTGTGTTTGTTTATCCGATACAAAACAACGAAGATATCCTTCCAAACATTTATTTACGATCTCAGTTTGACCATCAGATTGAGGATGATAAGATGAGCTATGAGCTAATTGAGTACCCAAACAATAAAATAACTCTATCCAAAAATTTCCAGTAAAAATGGGATCTCTGTCGCTCACAATAACCCTTGGGCTTCCATGTAGCTTTTGAATTCTATCCATAAATGTAGTAGCAATTGTATTTGCTTTAAATGGATGAGATAATGCACAAAAGTGTGCATACTTGGTAAGTCTATCAACTACCACCATGATGACACTCTTTCCTTCGGACTTAGGTAAACCTATGATAAAATCCATTGAAATCTCCTCTCAACGTTGACTTGGAATGGATAAAGGTTGTAGAAGTCCCGGGGTCTTAATTGTCTCAACTTTATTCTGCTGGCAAACCAAACATTCCGCCACAAACTTTTGAATATCAAATTTAAGGCCATCCCAAAAAAATTCTTTCTTGACCCTGTGGTAAGTTTTTAAAAATCCTGAGTGTTCTCCTAAAGGAGAAATGTGCAATTCCAGAAGAATATTTTGTTTTAGTTGGGAATTCTTCCAAAGATATAAGCGGTCTTTGTACCATAATGAATCATTTTTCCAACTAAATGTATCAAATGTACTAGGATCTTGTTGCAACTTTTGAATGAGTGTCCATACAACTTTGTCCTTCTTCCATTCATCTCTTGCTTCGGTTATCCAATATGGTTGGATAATATAAATGGCACAAAGTAATGCTTCCACCTCTTCATTCTTTCTTGAGAGTGCATCTGCAACAACATTAAGCTTTCCTTTTTTTTAGATTATTTCAAAGTCATAACCCAACATATTTGTGACCCATTTTTGCTGCTCTTCTGAAGATAGTCTTTGTTCCAAAAAGTGTTTAAGACTATCATGATCAGTTTTTACCTTGAAGTGTCTTCCCATTAGGTAAGTTCGTCATTTCTTTAGTGCATGCAGTATTGCTAACATTTCCTTCTCATAAATAGGTTTCTGTAAATACTTTCCTTTGATTGGACGACTTTCAAAAGCAATGGGTCTTCCTTCCTGCATTAAAACTGCACCAATTCCATTTCCTGAGGCATCACATTCCACAATAAAGGTTTTTGTGAAGTCTCGCGTAGCTAAGACCGGTGCTAGGCACATTGCCTCTTTAAGACGTTCAAAGGCCTTAGTTGCTTCAGGAGTCCATGAAAATGCATCTTTCTTCAATAATGTTGTTAGAGGTGCTGCTATTCTCCCATAATTCTTAACAAACTTGCGATAATACCCTGTTAACCCGAGAAATCCTCGCAACCGCTTTATGGTTGTGGGGACTTTCCATTCCTTAATGGCTTTAATTTTGTTAGGGTCTACCTTAACACCCTCGTGAGATACAATATGACCCAGATATTCCACCTCTTGTACTACAAAGAAACATTTGGATGTTTTTGCATATAATTGTTTCTCCTGCAATAGTTTGAGCACCCTGTCAACATGTTCAACATGATCCTTCCAAGACCTGCTGTAGATTAGTATATCATCAAAAAATACTAGCACAAATTTTCTAAGGAAGGTTTGAAAATGGAATTCATCAACCCTTGAAATGTAGAAGGTGCATTGGTAAGGCCAAAAGGCATGACCAAAAATTCATAATGACCCTCATGAGTTCGAAATGCCGTTTTTGGAATATCTTCAGTCTTCATTCTAATTTGATGATATCCTGAACAAAGATCCAACTTGGTAAAATAAATTGCTCCATGTAATTCATCCAATAATTCACCAATCACAGGAATGGGAAATTTATCTTTAATGGTGAGCTTATTGAGCTCCCTATAATCCGGACACATTCGCCATGATCCATCCTTCTTGTGTACCAATACTACAGGAGCAGAGAAAGAACCTTGACTAGGTTGAATTATACCCGCCTCTAACATTTCTGCAATCATATGTTCAATTTCGCTCTTTTGGACGTAAGGATATCTATAAGGCCTGATGTTTGGAGGAACACTTCTTGGAATCAAATGAATAGCATGATCATGATCACAAATAGGTGGGAGTCCTTTGGGAGTTTCAAACACTTTGGAATGATTATCCAAGACTTGTTGGAGATCTGCAGAAATAGATGATTTTGATGTTGGAACTTCTAGTGAGCATAATTGTGAAATTATGCCTCGCTGTTCTTTCTTTAGAAGCTTTGACATGACATTAGAGCTTATTATCCATCCCAGCTTCCCCGCAATACCCCGTAATTTGACTTCCTTTCCTTCTGAAAAAAATTTCAAGAAAAGTTCTTGAAAATTAAAAGCTATCGTCCCCGAAGATTGTAACCATTGTACTCCTAGTACAACATCAGCACCTCCCATAGGAATGGAAAGCATTGGACTAGTCAATACATATTCCCCCATGGTTAGCTTGATATTATGGCATTTTCCAGAGCAATTTATAGTTCCTCCATTTGCAACCATCACTTGACATTCTGGTGCTGGGTATAGGAAACAATTTAATTCCTTGGCTACCTTACAATGAATAAAATTATGGGTCTTACCTGAATCAATCAACACTATTACCTTTTTCTTCTTGATATGTCCTTCTATCTTGAGAGTTTGAGTGGTAATTCCTTCCAGTGCATTACACGATATGGTCGGATTCATTTCTTCCTCTTCTAGGGCTGGTTCCTGGTGTATATCCTCTTCTTGTTCATTTTCTTCTTCCTCTTCACAATCTATGTAAAATAATTTCTTCTCAGCACACTTATGACCTTTAGTGTATTTTCTATCACAACTGTAGCAAAGCCCTTTGCTCTTTTTTCTTCCAATTGTTGTGGTGTCAACCTTGTAGGTTGTGGAAATCTAGGAGTAGCAACACTTCCCTCTTTATAGAAGTGAGTGGTAGGCTTCCTTGTCGCCATAATTTTACATTCAATTTTTCTTGCCAACCTGAATGCCTTCTCCAATGAATCAAGTTCCAAAACGCGAACTTCATGTTGGATGTTATCCTTTAAAGTGCCTATGAAGAGATCAATCTTGTGTTCCTCTGGAATATCAGTTACCCTTATATTCAATTTTTGGAAGTCCTCAATGTGCTGCCCCACTAAAACCCTTTTGTTTGAGATTTATCAATTGGCTAAAGAAGGTGTTGCTCTTTGTATCCTCATAATGTGCAATCATTTCCTCCGTAAAAATTGACCAAGTGACAATTTTTTTACGAGAGCAAAGCCATCTATACCATACAAATGTATTTTGTTCTAAATGTAAAGTTGCAATGCGTACCTTTTGTGTGTTTTAAACGTTATGGAGATCAAAATATTGCTCCATCTGTAGTATCCATGTTACAGGATCCTTTCCATCAAACTTCCTCATATCCGTTTTTGGAATATGGTGGTTCTTCCCGCCAACATTAGTTTTTATGAAATCACGATTAACATTTATTTTGTTCTCATCATGAGGTTCTTCTACTATATTTTCACCATTAGGAAACATTTCTTTTATCAACTTTGTCAAAACTTTTATGTCTACTTTTAGATCATTCTTCATGTTTTCCATGTTGTCTTTCATGTCATCCATCTTAGCTTCCATGCCAGCTTCCATGCCATCCATCTTAGCTTCCACGCCTTTCTTGAAACCGTCCATCTTCGCTTCCATGCCTTTCTTCAAAACTTCCATTTCATTTTTTGTTGCTCTTTGCGAGAGCGAAATTTGGTGCACTTGCTCTTGTAATTTTGATAGATCATGTTGCAATTCTTCATCTTCATGAGTCATCGTAGAGCCTTCTGAAGGCTTAATGGGTGTTGAATTATTTTTACGGGGCATCTTTTAGAACCCAATACTGATATCTATTCTACAATATGCCCTTAGAATCAATTCAAATTGATTCTTCAAACAAGACTTATGCAATTCGAAAAAAAATACACACCTTTTTCTTGCTTTTGAAGAGCTCCATATTGAAATTGGATTATCTCTGTGATTGCAGCACTTCAATATTTGAATTTTGGCACCAACGTAGCCCTCTGAATTCTCTTTCAAATGCCACAGGTTTGACCTGATTTGGATTCTCCAAGACAAATTTGTGTCCAATCTCCCACAATGACCTAATTAACACTGTTGCTGATCAAATAGGTAACCTGACCTCAAAACGGGAACTCTAGCCCAAAAAGACTCAAAAAACATGAAAAAACACCCCAAAAACAAAAAGTGTGTATTCCAGAACACACTTCGTTTTTTTTTAAGGTCAAATTTCAACATTTTATAAAATTAAGGTAAAAACAAAATTGTTTCTTGAAAAAAGGATTGAAAAAACACCCTCAAAACAAAACAAGTTGATGTTGGAATAACAAAAAAAAAATTTGTGTCATACTTTTGGCATTTTTAAAAATAGAAATAACATTTTTTAATTTTTAAAATTCAAACATTAAAAAAAAACCTAAAATTTAAGAAAAAAAATAAATTTAAAAAATAAAAACATTTAAAAGCTTAAAATTTAAAAATATATGAAGATAAAAAAAAATAAAAATAAAATTTTAATTAAACATTAAAAAACCTAAATTTAAGGAAAAAAATTAAGATTAAAATTTAAAAAATATAGAAATTTAAAAATAAAATATTAAATTAAAAAAAAAGGTTAAAAAAAGAAGGAAAATTATAAAAAATAAAATATAGAAATTAAATTTAAAAAAAGAAAAAGAAAATGCTTATTAAATTTAAAAAAAAAAAAAAAATTAAAACAAAAAATTAAATTTAAGGAAATATATTAACTAAAAAAAAAAACATTATTGAAATTAAAATAAAAAAAAAAGAAAATTAATTAAAAATAAAAATAAAAATAAAATAATAAATAAAATATTAAATTTAAACAATATATATTAAAAAAACAAATAAACTATAAAAATAAATTAAATTTAAAATTATAAAAAATAAAATATATATATGAACTTAAATTAAAATATGTATATATATCAGATTTTATTAAATTAAAAAAAAATTATTATTAAAATAACAATTTAAATTTAACAACAAAAAAAATTAAATTTTAATAAATAAATGAATAAACAAATAAATTTTGAAAGAAAAAATAAATTTTAAATATAAAAGAAAAAAAAGAAAAAAAAGAAAAACATTGTTAAAAGAAAAACTTTAAAAACTTTAAAAATCAATTAAAAATGGAAAATTGAAAAAAAAAATAAAAATATATATATATATATATATATATATATATATATATATATATATATATATATTAAATAAAAAAAGAAAATTTAAAAACAAAATAATTTTTTTTAAAAAAATTAAATTTACCTTAAAAAAAAATCTAATTTTAAAATACAATTTTAATTGAAATAAATAAATATATATATATATATATATATATATATATATATATATATATATATATATATATATATATATATATATATATATATATATATAAATTTCTTATGTAATTAACAAAAAAAAAAAATTAATAAAAAAGTAAAACATTTAAAAAACAATATTAAATCCAAATAAATTTAAAAAAAAATACAAAATTTATTAAATTTTATAAAATTATATTAAAAAACTAAACGTAAAACTTAATAATAAAGAAAAATTATGAAATTAAAAAAAAAAAAATCAATTAAATTTAAAAAAAAAAAACAAAAACAAAATTTAATAAAATTTATTAACCAAAAAAATAATAATAATGATAATAAAATTTTAAAAAACTAAAAACAAAACTAATAAAAAAAAAAAACAAATTTTATTTTAAATAAAAAAATTAAATTAAAAAAAAAAGAAAAATATTTTTTTGAAAAAAAAAGGTGGTGGTGGCGGGCGTCGCAGGCTCGCTGGCCGCCTCGTGGCGTCATCTTGCCACCCCCACAGCCTACAATGCAAGGCGGAACATGGAGTCAATGAAGGCGGGGTCGCGTCGCTAGGCGCCTGTGGTCGCTGTGCAAAGGTTACCTAGGGCGCCAATGAAGGCCGGAGGCGGGCCAAGGCCGCCCCGCACGTGCACGTGGATGGTTTATATTTCTCTCACACATTGGCGTTGGAATTGTTGGGCGCTCAACGCGCGGCTGCGCTCATGCTTAATACGCAAGGTTACTTAGGGGCGCCAATGGGGCTCGGAGGTTTGATGGTCGCTTCTGTGAGCAAACACCCGGCTTAACCCCTCGCGTCAATGACGGTTTGTGGCGTGGCCAGCTTCTCGCGACCTGGTCACGGGCAGCTTGTTCACACGCTGACAGGTGAATAAGGTCATTGGAGCCGGGGGGCCGGGGCAGGACACGAGGGCGGCTCCAACGGGCCGTGGAGCTGTCGGGCCGCCCTCGGCGCCGCCCCCGCCAAGCTCCCTGAGTCGCCGGCGTAGCCGTAAGGTGATGGCCACGGGGCACTCCAACCAAGATCACGCCGCCCGCCACCCCCACCACGAGCATGCGCTCCGCCCGCCGGGCGCCGGCCGACTCTAAGTGTCCGCCACGTGGGCGACCCAGCCAGCATCACGGCAACCCGCCGCCCCCACCACCACCACCCCTGTTGTTTTTTTTTTTTAATTTTTTTTTTTTTTGGTTAATAATTTTTATTAAATTTTGTTTTTTTTTTGTTAATAATTTTTATTAAATTTATTTATTAAATTTTTTAAATTTTAATTTAATTTAATTGTTTTTTTAATGTTTTCGTTTTTTTAGTTTTTCATTTTTAAAATCTATAAATTGTTTCATTAAAAAAAAAAAACACTAAATTTATGTATATTTGTTTTTAATTATTTGCACGTGGTTTTTTTCATTTTTTTTGTTTTTTAATGATAGTTTTTTTTATTTTAATTTTCTTTTTCAATTTTAATTGTTTTTTTTTATTTTATTTTTTTTGTTAATTTTAAAATTTGTATTTTTTTTCTTATTATTATTATTTTTTTTAATTTAAATTTTTAAATTTAATTTTTTTTTTTTAATTTAATTTTTTTTTTATCTAAATTTTAATTTTGCAATTTTAATTATTTTTTATTTTTTTTAAATATATATATATATATATTATTATATGGTTTTTTTTAATAAGTTAGAAAAAAATGTTTTTGATGTTTTTTTTTTTTTTTGGTCAATTTTGGTTTTTTTTTCTTTAAATTATGTGTTTTTTTTCAAATTTTGTCATTTTTTTTTTCTCGTTTAGACTAATCCTAATCTTCCCATTTTTTCTCCTTCCATCCCACCCACGGGTTTCAAACCGGTGACCTTACAGAACAGAGTGTCTTAACAGTGCACCCCATCACCGACTGTTCTACACCACATGGGTTCAAATTTTGTCATTTCTTTGATACAATTTTCAAATATTTTACAAAACCTCCTTTCTATATATAGGAGTCCATGGGGCCATAATGTAATCCTAGTGGGCCACAATGTAATCCTAGCCGACCTAACAATAATAATTTAAGGGCACAATAATAACAAAATGGGGGTTACAAGGGTACAATACTAACAATAAGGGGGTTACACTAACAACAATAAGGGATTATACTAGTAATATAGGGACCTAACAGAAACATTCGGATGGCTTCCATTCTGGTAATTGGTGCCAATGTTTCGTCGAAATCAATTCCTTCCACTTATGCATATCCTTTGCAAACCAATCTTGCTTCGTTTCTGGTAACCTGTCCATCTTCATTCAATTTGTTCTTGAACACCCATTTAGTCCCATTGACATTTTTATCTTTTGTTCATGGAACTAATTCCTAGGTGTTATTCTTCTCGATTTGATCCAATTCTTCATTCATAGCTGCTACCCAATGTTCATTCTGGCTGGCTTCCTCAAAACTACTAGGCTCAAAGGTTGCTAGAAAAACAATGTGAGCTTGTTATGATGAACGAAGCTATCGGCCTTCATTTATGTCACCAATGATTTGATTTGATGGATGGTTCTTTTGAATCCATTATTTTATTCTCCTTGGAGGAGCTTCTTGTTTTCTTCCTCATTGATAGTTGCTTCTTGTTCTACAATTTTATCTGTGTCTTTTTCAGCCTCTGTCTCAAGTTTCAAAGCTTCTAGATCCTCATCATTATTCGCTAAAACACCATCTTCGTCAAATGTAACATTTATGCTCTCCACTATATGTTTTCGTCTTATATTATAACATTTATAGGCCTTTCTTTTGCGTGAGTAACCAACAATGATACCTTCATCAACACGTGATTCAAACTTACCCAAATTTTGATCTTCTCTTTTGATATAAAATTTTCTTCCGAAGATTCTGAAATATTTTACATTAGTTGGTTTTCCTTTCCATAATTCATATGTGGGTCTGTTGCAATTAATTTTAGAAGACTTCTGCTATACGAAGACTGTTGTATCAATTGCTTGAACCCAAAAATTTTCATCCAATTTTGATTCCTTCAACATTGTTCTACCCATTTCCTGTACAGTTATGTTCTTTCTTTCAGCAACTCCATTTTGCTGAGGTGTTCGTGCTGTTGAAAATTGTCTTTTTATTCCATTTTCATCACAGTTGTTACACCATTTTTTGGTCATGTAACCCATTATCGTTAGATAAACCCAAGTACACCATGTAAGACCAATTTTACCCCAAGTAAAATCACTTTCACCACATCTGTTTACATTCCTTCGTCATGTTTAACCCAAAACAAGGTAATCAATTAAATAAATCATTATTTATTTAATTATTTCCTAAGAATAAGTTATTTAAATCATTATTTAAATACTATTCATAGTTAAATTTGACTAAATCATTTTTAAATAATTAAATAAACCATTATTTATTTAATTATATTCCCCTCATTTCCCTTAAATAATAAATAAATCATTTATTTATTTATTATTTATAAATAAAGGAATTGACCCAAGTCAAAAACCCTTTTTCCTCCAACAAATATAATAAAATATTCCTAAAGGGTGATTCTAGAATTTGATTAATAATATTTTATTCATGCACCGAGTTCTAGAACACCCCAATATTTTGTTATAAATAGGAGGGTTTTCCCCATTCATTAGTCACCTCCATTGCATTAGATCACACTAGATCTACTCTTGGTCACCAATTTCATTTTGTTTGCATTTTGAACTCCCATTGAGTTCTATGTTTGTTATGGTTTTTCATATCAACCAAAGAGATGAATTTTAGATCTGAAACACTGAGGAGTTCCAAGAACCCATCCCACTGAGGAGAACTGGAAAACACCTTTCTTGTTTCCCTCTCAAGTGCCCCATTCTTTAATATAATATAAGATTCTTTTTATACATTGTTCTTGTCTTGTCCATTGGATGCATGGAGCCATTTCACATTTTATCTGCTTAATGTCTTTTATGCTTAGATCTAATATTATGCAGAAAATCTAAAGATATTTTGCAGCCACACTTGATGTTAGGGCTACTTGATATGCATAGCTAAAGTGATCTTTTACGACGAAAGAATCATACTAACAACAGTATTGCTGAAATAATTTGGAAGTGAATTCTCCACCATTATCTGATCTTAGGCACTTTATTTTCAAATCAGTTTCATTTTCGACCAACCCCTTGTAGATCTTAAAGCACTCAAATGCTTCAAATTTTTTCTTTAGGAAACTGACGATTGTCATCCTGGTATAGTCATCTATCATTAACATGAAATATAATTCTCCATCTAAGCCTTGTGTTCTCACAGGACCACATAGATCATTATGTATCAATTCCAATGGATGTGATGCAAAGTGTTCCTTTTTTTTAAATTGGACTTTTGTCTGCTTGTCGTGCTGACAAGCCTCACATAGAGTGTTGGAAGGTTTTGAGATTTTTGGCATTTCTCATACTGATTCCTTTTTGCTTATCCTGACAAGATTGTCAAAGTTTATGTGACCCATTCGTTTGTGCCATAACCAGCTTTCATCTTCTTTAGCTAGTAGACATGCTTTAGTTGCTTCATCCATAACTTATATGTCATTTGGAGCTCGACTTGTTGTAGCCACAATTTTACCATACCTGTCTTTCCTGATTTCACATTTTGTGGAGTTGACATTAGGGGAAATTTGAGGTATAAAATGGGCCTCCTAAGGAAATTATAAAATAATTGCGGAAATAATAAAATAATATTTGATTACATCATCAAATTTTAGTGGGAAAAAAGAAAAAACTATGTTTTCAACTCTTATTTTCAACTTATCTCCCAAAGTTTATACTCAAAATTTGAGCGGGAGTACTCGTTGGATGCAAAATCTAATTCCTCATCTAAGGAGTACCCATGTTGTATACTTTCGATGGATCCTGCTACATGAAAATGAGAAATACATGAAAAATGTGATTGCAATCATGTTTTTTCATATATTCTTATTTTTCATGTAGTAGGGTCCATAAAAAGTATGCAACATGGGTAATCCTTGGATGAGGAATTAAATTTTGCATCCAATGAGTACTCCCACTCGAAATTTGAGTAAAAAATTTGGGAAATAAGTTGAAAATACAAGTTGAAAAAGTATTTTTATTATTTTATTATTTCTTAATATTTTTACCCTTTTACTTAAAAAATGGTAAATCATTGCCCATGGTTGACATCATAATCTTGAATCCTATTAGTTCTTATAAATTTTATTTTGGTTGTACATTTTTCTTAGGAGGCCCATTTTAGACCTCAAAATTCCCCTAATGATAGCATTGTGTGTCCTTGATCACACATCTGTCCAACACTGAGCATATTGTGATTCATGTTTTCAACCAATAGAAAATTCTTGGCTATAACATCTTTGCTTCCAAGAGTGACAGTACCTGATCCTATAACATTTGAAGATCCATCATTTACAAAGGATACGGTTCCATCCTTCTTCTCTTTCAGAGATACAAATTTCCTTCTATCTCCAGTAATATGTGTTGAGCAACCGCCATCAACATACAACACATCTTTGTTGTTTTCAGCCTTGAGAGTGAGATCACAATTATCAGTCTTCTTCTTCTTCCATATTCTTTCATTATGTGGCTTCAAAGATTCTTCTGGAGGATTTTCAAGTCTGCAGTCTCTGGCTATGTGTCCAAAGTTCTGACATTTGTAACATTCCATATTATTTCTTAAATGTTCAAATCTATTGATGTTTTGTTGAGCCCTGG
Source organism: Pinus albicaulis (assembly GCA_034641835.2). Taxonomy (NCBI): domain Eukaryota; kingdom Viridiplantae; phylum Streptophyta; class Pinopsida; order Pinales; family Pinaceae; genus Pinus; species Pinus albicaulis. The sequence continues at coordinate 1,356,185,689 of CM076575.1, forward strand.
GAGGTTCATATTTGAATTATCTCCTAGAATTTTATTGGTTCCTAGGGTACGTATGACATTCTACAGCTTTATGACCAAATTTTCCACATGAATAATAGTAGCCATAAAAAAATATGTTGGTACCTGGATGGAAATCTTCGTCGAGGAATTGTCTTCCACGATTGTTCTTGTGAATCTTGTCCAATGAAGTCTACATGCATGTTAGATCTCATAGGTTCATTGTATTTTGTTGTAGAAGGTCCTGCTTCTTCTTCTTTGTAACCGATGCTAATTCTGTCATTGTAAGATCGTTGATTGTTGATGATTTATTCCAATTCCCTTGAGCTGTTGGCATAGTTTTGGATAGTTTTTCCTTTCTTCACTTCCTTACGTAGTGAGACTACTTCGGCTTCTAATTCTTCCTTTTCTTGGTTTCTTTCTTCCAACTTCTTTTGAAGTGACTCTTCAATGCATTTGTGTTCTTCCAACTTGAACTTGTTCTTCAAGATTATTGGAACGGTTGTTCTCTGCCTTGAGCTCATTTATAAGTTTGATTGCTTCCTTAGAAAATTCTTCTATGGTCAATCCTTCTTCTTCGTTATTTGATACCTCTTGTTTATTGTGCTTTCCCATAAACAATACTCTCTCATTGGCTTCTTCTTCGTTGTCATTGTCTCGTCAGATGATGGGCTATCTTCTTTAGAGAGAAAGTTCCTTTTGGATCCTTGCTTATTGAATTTATAAAAGCCTTTCTTTCCTTTTGAGTTTCCATCACTTATATTCGGACATTTTGATGCGAAATTCCCAACCTCACCATAGCCGAAACATATCAATGGAAGTTTCCTTTGAATTTTCCCTTACCAATTTTTAGTTTTCTCGTAAAGTAAGCATATTCTTCATCTGAAAGACCTTCTTCATCATCTCCATTTTCTTCACACTTGCAGGTGCATGTCTTTTCAATTGAAGGTTTTTTGTCCTTATTGGTTTTCTTAGATGCAATGAAAGGAGTTTCTAGATGCAAAGTACCCTCTTCTTCATCAAGTCTCATTTCATATGCTATGAGAACTCCATGTAATTCCTCTTTACTGAGTTTGTCCATATTTGCACTATATTCTAAGACTGATACCTTTGGGTTGAATCTCCCTGGTAACGTACTAATAATCTTTCGTATAATATTCTTCTCATCAACTGGCTCTCCCAATCCTTCCAGAGTTTGGTTATTTCATCAACGTATTGGAAGTATGCAGCAATGTTGCAATCTTCTTTCATTCTGAGTTGCTCAAATTTTGCTCTATAGATTTGAAGCTTTGCTTCTTTTACATTTGAGTCACCTACATATATATTCTCAAGCTTGTCCCATACATTTTTGGTGGTTTTACAACCCAACACCTTATGATAATAAGATTAAATAAGTCCACTGATAATAATATTATTTGCTTTTGCATCATTTACCAAATTCTTCTTTCCTTGTTCATCTGCAGTTGATGTAAATCCATTTTGAACAGTGTCCCATCCTTCGTAACCTTGCGCCAAGAGATAGACCTCCATTCTTCCTTTCCAGAGTGCATAATTATTTTCAATGAACAGAGGTACACCATTCTTGGTATGCTCCATGACCTCCTTCTAGCTGTTAAACTGCTATTGAAGGAACCAAGCTCTGATTCCAATTGTTGGAAATACTGACAGGGGGGTGAATTAGAATTCCTTTCAATTAGAGCATTAATTTAATCTTCAATTATTATCAGTGTATGTACAATGATAGAAATAAACAAAAGGAACACAAATGCACACAGTTTTTAAGGTGGAAACCCACTCCAGGACAAAAACCACCTAATGCTTTTCTAATAATTCTTTAATATTCAACTCCAATTAAAAATAAAGCTCCAACTTCCTAGAATCTAGAAAAGCATTCTTCTCCAACTCCCACTAGATGGACACTCCAACGCCTGAGATTATTTAGTAGTCAACTAAATGGATGCCCCAACATCCAATGAGCTACAACTCACCCTAGCACCACCCTACCACCCTATAGAAGAATAAAAGAAGAATGGACCCCCATACTAGGAAAAATGGTCCACTTTACAATGATATAGAATGATGTAGAAGAAGAAGACACAATATATCATAACCCCAACAATGACACAACCACCTAATGATGATCCTAGACCACCCAACACTGCCTCTTCAACTCTTGGCAGATAGACACTAGTACAATTTTTACAATAATGTATTTTCAATGACTCAGTACAATGATACCTTTACAGTGACTGTATGCAGTGCTGCCCACTTGAAGACTTCATGTGATGAAATTATTGTTGTTGTTCTGCACCTTGGTTGTTGCTCTTGTCATGCTACCCTCTGTTGCACCTTGCTTTGCTTTGTTGCCCTAGAAATTTTGGTCCTTTGCAGCCCTTGACAACACATGATCTAGATTTTTCTTGCCTTCTAGGAGCTCAATATTGAAACTAGTGTATCTTTGTTATTTCAAATCCCCAATATCTGATTTTTGATCCTATAGTCGTCCTCTGAGTTTTCTTTCCAGTGCCATATTTCAGACCCAATTTGGATTCTTAAAGAGAGAGTTATGCCCATTCTCTCAAAATGCCATAATTATGGACTGTTTCAGTAGAGCAAACTTGTACAGCATGTCGCGTGTCACTATTAATTTATTCAGCTCTGAAATTTACAGAGCAAAAGCTACAGTCTGTGCACTATCTGCTACTTTTTACAGAATTCCAATCTGATACTCAAAGAGAGAGCTATGACATTTTTCCCAAGGTCACTTCTTTGAGATGAATTTCAAGAGCCTGCAAAAACACTGACTTCCACAGATCATATCTCCAAAAATATTGCACACCTTGATTTGAAATTTATATAGGAGCTTCCTCAGGATTTTGACTCACCTCATAAAAATTTCAGCTTCTGAACCTTCGTAGAAAAAATGTTAGAGCGAAAATTCCATGATGACTTGTTTCATATGGAAAAAACCCTTGCATAAGGAGGATATGAGGATCACAATTTATATAAATGCTTAGGTTGAGAGGGGCTTCAACAAGTGAATGTGGGAGGGATTTTAGGAGCTTAAAAAATATTAATTATGACTTTTCAATGACCCATGCCACAACCCTATGGGGTTTTAGCCCACTAACTGGGGGTATAAAATTCAAACATGAATATCTCTCAAACTGTGAAGAATTATGTGGTGTGCCATATATCAACGGAAACATCTCGAAAAGTAGAAACCATAATAATCATTATTGAAATAGAATATAGTAATTTGGTAGGTCAAAATTCCCATGCAATATTGGGTTAGCCCCTGGTGCTGCTTGGGTTGACATCAATGACAACCTATGATCAACACATGCCTTATTTGTGATGAAGATCATTACACTAATGATTCCCCCCGTTGTGCCGAAGTAAGTCATATTTTGTGCTGAAATTTGCAACAAGAAACAATGAAATTGGCAACCAGAAAGGACAAAAATTACCCACACATTGGTGAGGAATTTTAGTTACACACTAGTGAGGAATGTGGGTGTCTAATTTATTTTTCCCTTAAATAAATTGGACAATAAATTTTATATTCATCTCATAAAAACTTGTAGCAGTTAAATAAGCCATGATGACTAAGTTAGCTCAAGAAATTTAAGTCGGGGGTCTAATATGAGGCATGTAGAGTGATTTTAATATTTTGGGGTTCAGTTGCAGTTAATTCACTACTGGGGTGAAGGTGTAATTAGTTAACTCAATTAATTGAGTTAAAATCAATTTAACTAGTTCTAAATGAGTGATGAAATAGTGAGAGGTCCAGTGAATTAAATTAGATTTAACTCACAAGTAATGATCAATCAGATAACTAATGATTCATTATTAATAGTTTCATTCATGTCAGTTCTGAGGAAGACCCGGTTGAGATAGAGGTTAAAGGGAACATAAATATAAGTTGTATTTTTAGAGAATTTCCCGAGTGCAATTATAAAGCCATGAGGGTTCCATGATGGATTGTGCAATCAAGGAAGGCTAATTTTCCTATTTAATATGGATCTAATTCCCTAGGGATTGCGCGAGCAAGGCAGGATGAAGGAAGGTTGAGAATTTCCTATGTGTTTGTCCAATTTTTCCTAGATCAGTGGGAGACAATTGGCAGAGTGCTTGAGAATCTCATGAGAGATTAATAATTGTATTGTTTCATGATTCCTTAAATTTATTCAATATATGATAGTTGGGTTTTGAGCAGTTTATTTCCCCAACAACATCTTGTGTTGTGTGATTGATTTACTTCTTTCTCTTTCTTGCATATGATTGAGCGGTCATTTTTTGTATTCCGCAAATATTGTAGAAGGATTCAATGTCTTTTTTTAGTACATCACAAGATCGAATTGAATCCATTGATATAGAATTTCTATAAATTTCTACATGGTATTAGAGTGATAGGAATCACAATAGAAGAGAATAAATTGAGTGTGTCTTGAAATATAGGTTCAAATCTGTAGATTTATTCTTTTGGATCTAGCAGCATATCAAGATTTCTTTCAATGGCTTGAGACTCGAATATGCTCTTGATGGAAATTCGAATTATATAGCATGGAAGGACAAGATGGAGGCAGTGTTGGAGGACAATGAGTTGAAGGAATTCATAGATATTTATATTCCCAAGCCCACAGCAACAGATCCCCAACTTCTTGATGCATGGCAAAAGAAGGTAGCAAAGGCGAGAAGGATATTATTAGAGGGAGTTTTAGATCATATTGTCTCGAGTCTCCATGGGAAGGAAAATCCATATGCTATGTGGAATGCCTTGAAATATCTGTTTTATAATAGCAGTGGCCATAGGAAGTTGGCGTTGAAGGAAAATCTCAGAAAGATCAAGATGGAGGAGGGTGAGACGGTACAAACATACTTGGCGAAGTTCACTGAATATCGAGATGAGCTTGGAAGTGTTGGTGTGACATTAGCCCAGGATTATTTGGTGAGCCTAGAACTTTTAGGACTTCCCAAGGGCTGGCATAATTACCAGTATTCTATGAATGGGAGGGAGAAGTTACCAGACTGGGAGCGTTTGTAGTTCGAATTGGTAATAGAAGAGATAAGGCAAAGCAACAAAGACGGGACCTCCTGCAAAAACAAAGAAGAATATTGTGCATTGGTCAGAAAAGGAAAGAAATTCAAGGGAAAGAAGTCCTAAGGTGAAGAGGGAAAGAGAGACTTTTCCAAGATCAAGTTTTTTCACTGGCACGAGCATTGGAAATATGCCTCAAATTGTCCACAGAAGAAGAAAATCAAGAAGGATCCTATAGTTGTAGCGAGTGAAGCGTTAGCTTCACATTTTGAGCTTGATTTTACTCTCATTACATGCATGGATAGAACTTTAATGGGATGCATGTGGTATCTAGACAGCGGTGCCTCATTCCATATGACAGGGAATAGAGATCTCTTCAGTGACTTGGAGGAGAAGGACCTCCAGCAAAACATAGAGTTTGAAGATGACAGGAGGTATAGCGCGACCCACATAGGTATAGTTACCTTTCAGAGGGATTCTGACGCCCCTCTCAGACTGGCAAATGTTTTGTATGTTCTAGGCCTAAGGAATAATATTGTCTCTGTAGCGGTATTGGAAGATCGTGGTTATGATGTGATGTTTAAAAAAGGAAAGGTTTTCCTTAAACACATAGCCACAGGCTAGTTGAAACATATCAGTGTAAGAGTCAAGAACCTGTATGCTCTCAAGTTCGGGGATGCATGCAAATATTTGAGGATAAAAGCGGTGATTAATGACTTGGTGGTTGAGAGGGAGAAATTATCTCTCAACATGCAGCCTCAAAAGCAGTCTTAAAAGGTTGTGGAGTAGCCACAATTTGAGAAGCAGAGAGGAGATCGAGTGGAAGAGTCCACTCAAGAAGAGACCTCCATGAAGGGGAAATTTCGAGCTAGACGGGCAAAGGGAGTACATGCAGTTATACCTCAAGGTGAGAGGTGGGGCGATGTGCATACATAATCCCAAGAATAAATTTGGGCAGGGTCCATTGAGATGGGGTGTCTCATGGATCGAACCTAGCTACGAGGAGCCCAAATTACAATAGTATAAGGGAGGATTATTTGGATTTATGCAATCTGATATCAGGAAGACAAAAATAAAAGTGACAGATGTTGAATGCTAGAGCGCATATCAGAGTTGGCAGCAGTGCAGATTGCATGGATGCAGATCAATAGTAGCGCAGAGAGTCCAGTAGATAGGTGCAGTAGCTAGTAGCAGTGAGAAGACTCTGATGAAATATGCATTATACTAATTTGATTGTTCATATTCTATTCAGTTTCGGGAGTTGCAGGTGTAAACAACATTAGATAAATGTTGCATGCAGAACATTCCAAAGGTACCAAATCAAGATCGATTGAATTCCTTTCTTGTTGAGAGGGAGAGTTGAAATTTTCAATAATAAAAAATGAAATTGGCAACCAAAAAGGACAAAAATTACCCAAACATTGGTGAGGAAATTCAGTGATGAATTTCGGTTACACACTAGTGAGGAATGTGGGTGTCTAATTTATTTTCCCTTAAATAAATTGGACAATAAATTGTAATTTCGTCTCATAACAGCTTGTATCAGTTAAATAAGTCATGATGACTGAGTTCGCTCAAGAAATTTGGTTTGAGGGTCTAAGATGAGGCATGTAGTGTGATTCTAATATTTTGGGGGACCGGTTGAAGTTAATGCACTAGTGGGGTGTAGGTGTAATTAGTTAACTCAATTAATTGAGTTAAAATCAGTTTAACTAGTTCTAACTGAGTGATGAATTATTGAGAGGTATAGTGAATTAAATTAGATTTAATTCACAAGTAGTGATAAATCACATAACTGATTATTCACTATTAATAGTTGCATGCATGTCAGTTTTGAGGAAGACCTAGAGAATACAGAGGCTAAAGGGAACATAAATATGAGTTGTATTTTTAGAGAATTTCCCGAGTGCAATTATAAAGCCATGAGGGTTCCATGATGGATTGTGCAATCAAGGAAGGCTAATTTTCCTATTTAATATGGATCTAATTCCCTAGGGATTGCGCGAGCAAGGCAGGATGAAGGAAGGTTGAGAATTGCCTATGTGTTTGTCCAATTTTTCCTAGATCAGTGGGAGACAATTGGCAGAGTGCTTGAGAATCTCATGAGAGATTAATAATTGTATTGTTTCATGATTCCTTAAATTTATTCAATATATGATAGTTGGGTTTTGAGCAGTTTATTTCCCCAAGAACATCTTGTGTTGTGTGATTGATTTAATTCTTTCTCTTACTTGCATGTGATTGAGCGATCGTGTTTTGTATTCCACAAATATTGTAGAAGGATTTAGTATCTTGTTTTAGTACATCACAAGATCAGATTGAATCCATTGATATAGAATTTCTATAAACTTAAACATTTTGAAACGTACCCAGGGATTCCAGCTATTCTAAAGGAACCCTTCCCATCCTAGTAGATGCAATCAGTAGATCAATCTCAATGTAAAACCTCTGAAAACTCCCAAGTATTCATGAGTGGCATGAAACCTATTAATGCATCCACCATATTAAAATATTATCTAACTCCTAAAAAACCTATGGTGGAGAAATATGTCGCCAACATACCTTGTTCCTCCACCCCACCTAATTCTGGTCCTCTCTGTATCAAGTAACTTAGAACTTATTACATAATCCGACCACCCCCCAAAGGTGTTCTTCGAAAATCGTCTTACAATCTGAATGTGCGAGCTGACTAACACTACAATATTGTAGAAGGTTTGGCTCAAGCACCCTTGGAAATCTCGTCCTTGGAATTCCTTCAAATGTATCAATAACAAAGGAAGGCTTTTCTATCTTCTATTGGAGGAATTTATCCCACAGATTCCAGTTTGATCACTTTTGATCTTGAAAACCATGTTCCTCACCTAAAACCTCAACTTGATTTTCTCATACAAGTTGTCATTATGGGAAAGACTATTCATAAGACTATTTTCGATGAAGGATCCTCCACATGAATTATTTCTATCTCATACAAGTTGTCCTTATGGGAAATAATATTCATAGGAGTATTTTCGATGAAGGAGCCTCCACGTGAATCATGTCTATCTCATGTTGGAAGCTTTTGATGGCAGATTTTTATGCCCATATGATATTCTTAACGCCTTACCTATCCATTTCGAAGGTAAAACTATCAATATGGAGGTAGAATTTTTTGACACAAATCTCAATTATAACCTTCTACTAGGTCGTAGATGGACTCACACAATGGTTTATGTGCTATCTACTCTATTCCGCGTACTTTGTTTCCCCCGTCAAGGGAAGATTGTCACGGTAGACCAGCTAGCCTTCTTCTTTGTTGACTCTTCAACTTGTAATGTGCCTTATTCTGGGAAAAACACCATTCATTATGAAAGTGTTGGAGTAGGTATTTTTAAAGAATCTTCTTTAATGGGAAATTTTTCCCTTCCTCCACCTAATGTCACCTCAGTTAATATGATCTTGTCTTGTCACGACCCTTCAATCATACCCAACCCTGATCAAATTAACCGTTTTGGCGATGTTATGCCAGTCATCCCCATTGAACAAGCATATCAAGTTGTCCCTTTGGCTTCCGAAGCTACATTTGAAACCAATCACTGATTGAGTACAATCATAGACTCGTATTTGCAATCCTCTTGGGTTGGTTCTTTAAATCCATATGATCTGTTGAATGAGAATTTCCCAACTTACGAAAGCATTGTTGAATTCATGTCTCTTGAATAAAATCTATGGAATGCTATCTATCATCGTTCTCCTTTAATTCCTAGCCTTGGAGTGATTACTACCTGTCTACATTCTTTTGTTTCCCCTACAACAATAGCTTCCCTTCAGACTCCCATTCAAATCCACGATATGTTGTCTGAAGGAAATATGGGAAACATTTTGGAAACCATGCTCATCATTTTCTTTATGAAACCTAGTGTAATTTTTAATATTCACATCGAAGCCCCACCCGCTCCCTTATACCCAGTTATTGTCATTTTCCTATTTTCCAAATGGGGCATTGTTTTCATGACTTGTAACCCTCCCTTGGCCAGGGGGCATGGGTACAAGTTTTGTAGAAATTTGAATAATTTGCTGAATTATTCACCGAGATTATCCTGGTCACATACTATTTGAGCTTCATACATAACACATAATCTCTTCTACGTATTAATCATCACATGCGGAAATAAAAACAACAAGCGGTATTGAAAACATTCACATGCGCACATAGAAATTCAACACATATAACACAGTATGTATACCGGGGAAAGCTTACAGCTGAAAACCCCCTACTATCTGTATATTATAATGAAGAAGAATCATGTAAAAATCTCAGTACAATACTTCTCACAATTACTCAGTACTGTCTCCAAAAGTTACACACAAACTAGCTCAGTTTTGAACAAGTCACGGGTTCAAAACTCCTCCACTGTTTACCTGCCTCTACTGCGCAATCCAAGATGAGAGAATGGATTGAATGAATTCGAATTCCCTTGGATTTAACTACGCAATCCTCATTGGCAATCTCCTCCAATGATTGTGCAAATCTCATGCACACTATAGTCACAATTGATAGTAGACTCCACCCTTTCTCCTACCTCACTAGTCTTCCTTGACTTGTACATGCTTGAGTTAAGCGATGTGTTCTTTAGGCTGTTGATTTATATGAGTTAATAATTAATGAATTAAATAATATTTAATTCACTCCACTCATCACTAGTGTATTAGCCAGTTAAACTAAATACAACTAGTTCAACTAAGTTAAGCAGAACACAACTCCACCAACTGTCTCATCAACTCCACCAAACTCTGCCACTTGAGTTCTAACTGAAGTCAACCATGCATGAGCTCACCAAACCCCTAGGAATTCAATTTCCTTACGCCCATGCATTGCCACATCGCGCTCGAGCTGAAGTGCTCCCGAAGGGATAAAGATAGATTTTATAAGTCCAAATATTATTAAGGGCTAATAATGTTGACGATTACATTTTTAGACAGGCAGTCTAAAAATAGACTTCGACTTGTATGTCTAAAAATAGTTGTCCATCTATTTTTACCAACTTGACCAATCATCCAAGAATAGCACCCCACAACTCCTAGACCATGCTCCATATGTCTAAAAATAGACATAGTCTAAAAATAGACTTTTCGACAAAAATCACCTGTGTGGTCCCCCACCTAGTTTAGGTGATCACTTTCCAACTAGGATCAGGAAAGATGTTTCAGGAGGCCTCCTTCACTGTTTCTTGTTTCCATTTTCAACACTCCCTCTCAACAAGAAAGGACTGTCTTTACATGCGACATGCAACTCCATGCATTCACCACCTGCTTCTCTAAGCGCCATGCAACTCATGCATGCGACCTTCGGCTCCATGCATGCGACATGCAACTCCATGCATTCGCCATGCAACCCTTGCATGCGCCATACAAGCTGTCTTTGCATGCGACATGCAACTCCATGCATTCGCCCTGCAACCTTTACAAGCGCCATGCAACTCCATGCATCTGCTCTACAACTCCTCTGAAATTGAATAGGCTCCAAACAACTCAATCAGTCTGATGCATCTATCATCAAAGTCTTCGACTTCTGCTGGTACCAACTGCACATGTCATCAGGAGCCATTTCGTTGTTGAACTCTTGCACCCATGCACTCTGCACTTGTTGTCAACTCTGATCCGCACTCCAATATCTGACACTGTCACTTTGATCTGCCTGCATCACTCCAGCTGATCTTGCTACTGCTGCACTGTGGGCACCTCGTAGCCAGGTTCAATCCATAAGATCCACACCATCTCATGAATCTGCCCAGAAATCTCCTCATGGGATTACTCATGCATGTCGCCCCACCTCTCATCTGGTGGTATAGCTGCATGCACTCCCTTTGCCCATCTGGCACGAAGTTTCTCTGCATGAGTGGTCTCTCCCACTCCATGATCCTCTTGTGGCTGCTCCACACCCCGAGGTTCACTTTCAGCTGCATGCAAAACTTGCTCCCTCTCAAGCTTCAGTTGCATGTCTTTCTCCCGCTTCCCAACAATAGGAAGCTCCGTAGACATCCCATCTACTTCAAGTCTGTAGAGATTCTTTGCTCGAATCCCAACCTTCTTGAATTGTCCTGTTTGCCTTGTGCCGAAGGAACACTTTCCCTCTCTAGAGACAACTTCATACCACTTTCTCCTCTAACATTGCGAGCGAGGATCAAATTCTTTGTTAAATCCTGAATTTTTTATCTGATACATTTGTAAAATGAGTTTACACGACTCCTACGAAGGTTATGGTACCAATGCGGTCGCATTGTATCGTCCATTTCGCCCAACTCAACATGCATACGAGATTTTTTCTCCACCAAGTCCTTCGAACTTGGAAAAGATTCACATCTCCGTCGTGAACGAAGAGCTTCCTATCGATGTACCCACCCTAGTCAATGCAGCAGACACCATACATAATTGATAGAAGTCTAGCTCAAATTTCTAGGCAAGAGCCTCACCAGCTGCAGCTCTAGCAGCCTGCTTGTTCTTCTTCTTTTGTGGACAATTCGTGGCGTAATGTCCATGATCGTGACAGTGAAAACACTTCACTTTGGACATGTCACGCTCTTTACCATCCGCACCGGATTGAGAAGCATTCTTCTTTCCCTTCCCCTTCCTTGCTTTAACAGCCAAAGCGCAATCCTCTTCATCAAATGCCTTTGATGAAGATCTGTCCCTGGTACTCTGCCTTATCTCCTCTTGCACAAGATCAGACCAAAGTCGCTCCCATCTTGGAAATTTTTCCCGACCATTGACAGAGTCCTTATATGAGTGCCAACTCTTCAGAAGCCCAAGGAGAGCCAATCTCACCAATTCCTCATCATCTACACTAACTCCTACACTTCCAAGCTCATCCCTGCAGTGGACAAACTTTGTCAAGTATACCGGAATAGTGTCATTCTTCTCCATCTTTATTTCTAAGTTTACATCCTTGACGCCAACTTCCTCCAGTGCATCTTGCTTTGGAATAGTCGTGTACTGCATCCAAAGTATCGCAGGGAGTACCCAAAGTGGATATATGTGATCCTTCCGCCACTCCAACGAGAATCATCGACACCTTGCCATCTTATTTTATGAAACCTCGCTTAAAGCAGGCATCGGTAGGCACCAGGACTTGACATCTATGAAATCCTTCGACGTTATTTATCATCTAACACATATATCCTATCTCTCCATGCAATATAGTTCGATTTGCCTTCAGAGCATACTCAATCGCAATCTTTGATAGAAGACATTTGACTATAACACCAAAGAAAACATTCTTGCAGTCAGTTTTGTGACTTAAAATTCAACGCTTAGGATGTGAGAACCAAGGTATTTCCACCAGCACATGGGCCATTTTGTAGGGGCTTTTCTTTGGATATATCACCTTTCAAAGAAAGGATGGATCCAGAGGCTACCTGGCCCGCTTACAGACTCTGTCTACCGAAATAAGTTTGTAATCACCGTAATAGATCTGATGATCAATATAGCTCCGATACCATGTAGAAATTTGAATAATTTGTTGAATTATTCACCAAGATTATCCTGGTCACATACTATTTGAGCTTCATACATAACACATAATCTCTTCTACGCATTAATCATCACATGCGGAAATAAAAACAACAAGCGGTATTGAAAACATTCACATGCGCACATAGAAATTCAACATATATAACACAGTATGTATACTGGGGAAAGCTTATAGCTGAAAACCCCCTACTGTCTGTATATTATAATGAAGAAGAATCATGTAACAATCTCAGTACAATACTCCTCACAAGTACTCAGTACTGTCTCCAAAAGTTACACACAAGCTAGCTCAGTTTTGAACAAGTCATGGGTTCAAAACTCCTCCACTGTTTGCCTGCCTCTACTGCGCAATCCAAGATGAGAGAATAGATGGAATGAATTCGAATTCCCTTGGCTTTAACTGCGCAATCCTCATTGGCAATCTCCTCCAATGATTGTGCAAATCTCATGCACACTATAGTCACAACTGATAGTAGACTCCACCCTTTCTCCTACCTCTTCCACTGGTCTTCACTGAACTGTACATGCACTGAGTTAATTGATGTGTTCTTTAGTTGATTTATGAGTTAATAATTAGTGAATTAAATAATATTTAATTCACACCACTCATCTCTAGTGTATTAGTCAGTTTAACTAAATACAACTAGTTCAACTAAGTTAAACCGAACACAACTCCATCAATTGTCTCATCAACTCCACCAAACTCTGCCACATGAGTTCTAACTGAAGTCAAACATGAAATAGCTCAACTAACCCATAGGAAATTCGAATTTCCTTCTGCCAGCTGCATGTGCCACATCTGTAGCTCGAGCTGAAGTGCTCCAAGAGGATAAGATAAATTTTATAGTCCAAATATTATTAAGGGCTAATAATATTTGACTGTTCTATTTTTAGATAGGCAGTCTAAAAATAGACTTCGACCTATATGTCTAAAAATAGATGTCCATCTATTTTTATCAACTTGACCAATCATCCAAGAATAGCATCCCGCAACTCCTAGACCATGCTCCATATGTCTAAAAATAGACATAGTCTAAAAATAGACTTTTCGACAAAAATCACATGTGTGGTCCCCACCTAGTTTAGGTGATCAATCTCCAACTAGGATCAGGAAAGATGTTTCAGGAGGCCTTCTTCAATGTTTCTTGTTGTCATTTTCAACAGGTTTGTTGTGGTTTATTTCAAAAATGGGCTGAAGCGACGTCTACATACAATGCCAACGGTAAAACTGTGGCCTTATTTTTGTTACTCACGATGAGAATCAGTTGTCTGAGCCTCGCATTGGGCTCTACTTGAGAAGTATTATGCTTGATTTTCCATGGATACTTTGTACATTAATGTTTTTTTCTATAGTGTGCATATTTTGGTGTGATTTATTTTCTTTTTGCAAACATGTTTTCCCTTGCTTACCATGTTCCGCTTGATTTACAGATGTCGATGAACCCACTTCCTTATGTCAGTTTCACTGATGGCGCTTATTGTAGTACACGGAATTTGTCTTCTGCTGTGTGGACACCCTATGCTCCCAATGGTGAGTTAGTGAGTTTACAAGGCATATGTCTAGGTCGAACAACTAACAATATTGTCGAATATAGTGTGGTTATTGAACTATTATCAAAAGTTGTTGATCTTGTTATTAGGGCGTTAGTTGTTAAACTTGAATCATAAATCATTGTATTACATTTAAACATGAATTATTTCATCTGAAACCCTCATATTTTAAGGATTTATCTATGTGGTCATCTCTTGGAACATTATGGAAATTTTGAGGTTTAAAATGGGCATCGTAAGAAAAATGTACAACCAAAATAAACTTTATAAGAACCAATAGGATTCAAGATGATGATGTCGACCATGGAGGATGACTCACCATTTTTGGAGTACAAAAGTAAAAAGATAAAAAAGTAATAAAATAATAAAACTACTTTTTCAACTTATATTTTCAACTTATCTCCTTAAGGTTTTACTCAAATTTTGAGCAGGAGTACTTGTTGGATGCAAAAGTTAATTTCTCATCTAAGTAGTATCCATGTTGCATACTTTCGATAGACCCTGCTACATGAAAAATGAGAAATACATGAAAAAATATGATTGTAATCACATTTTTCATGCATTTCTCATTTTTCGTGTAGTAGGGTCCATCAAAAGTATGCAACATGGGTACTCCTTGGATGAAGAATCAAATTTTTTATCCAACAAGTGTTGCCACTCGAAATTTGAGTAAACCCATAGGGAGATAAGTTGAAAATATGAGTTGAAAAAATAGTCTTTTTTATTTTTTCCTCTAAAATTTGATGATGTAATCTAATCTTATTTTATTATTTCCACTATTATTTTATAATTTCCTTAGGAGGCCCATTTTAGACCTCAAAATTCCCCTAATGAGAAATTTTGATTACATCTTATCAACATATTCCAATAAATCTAAATACAATAACAGATACACTGGAACACTAGATAGACATTTGCATCACATGTAAAAAGAAAACCATGACTTAATGAGAAAATTAAATAGCATCAAGAAAAACATGTATATGTATATATAGAGTTTGAAAAATGTGTGTTACATCAAAAATCAAAAATATTTGTTCTGGGATAGATGGATCATCGAGCCTACATAAACGCAAAATGAAAGATCAAAGACATGTGTATCCACCGACATGGTGTTCGTGATAACATGAAATAGCTCAAATAACTTGGCCTAACAGTTGACGTAATCTAGCTGACACCCCCACAGTGTGCCTCTAATACTGAAGAGGTACGTCATCGATGGCTGCATAATCTGGAATTCCTCTAGTCAAAGCATCCAATTTTCGCTCTACCTCTACCATAGGGTCAACCCCCTCGACATAGGGAGCATCCTCAAGATGACAAGCCACTCTCCGTGCTATTGGAGAATCCCCTCAAGGTATTTTTGGTCCAATATCTACAAATATCATAAGTCCAAATCTCATTTCACGTTAAATAAGAAAAATAAAAAAAATTTAAAAACTTTCAAAAACAATCTTCTACCTAAGTCTTTCCATCATCCTCTTGGTGGTAAAGGAAGATCTGCATCTCCTCTGAAGTCTGTCCCTATGTAGGCCCATTCATTGACCATGATATGTTGTTTTCTCAGCCATACGAAGAATGCATTTGGTAAAGACATCTATTGCCCGCCACCATTGAGAGGCATCATCTCACTCCACCTCAGCAATCGTGGATATCTCGTTGCAAGAGGTCCTACCTCTATCCACTGGTACCGAAACAATGGAACCCGCTCCAGGAAAAGTGTCACCAAAATCTATCCATAGCCGAACTGCTTAAGCTTTCCCATCTTACATTTAGTAAGTTGGTCCTTCATGTTGTTTAACTTTCCTTCTCTCTAGTTGAATACAATTGGACTCAGATAGTCCATGACATACTGGAAATGAGACTTGCTTTCCTCATGAAAGTCTTGTAGCCCTGCCACCTGAACTATAGTGTATAGGATAGTTCTCAATGGCGATTCTATGAAAGTCTTTATGTCGATCTTCCTGCTCTCTTTTTTATGGGATCCATCACTACAATGTCTCGCAATGAGCATATCTATACTCTCTCCTCCAGGGTGAGAACCAGACATATAAACTAGTTTTCCTCTCCTGGATAAACCTAGTGATGAAATAGATGTCATAAACCTCTATGTCCAATTCCTGATCTCCCATCATGAACATTTGGCGATCTATATTCCACCATTTTACCAAATGCTGCAATAGGTCTACTTGGGACCGTATCCTAGGGGTTTAGAAAAACTTCAGTAGTCCACAGTCACGAAGTTCCCTTAGGCAATGGGGGTTTTGTGCAGCTTGTTGGTCTTCTGCCTCACAGCCCCTTTCTTTCCACTCAATGGCCATTTCTCAGTTGAAAAACATCATTAAACAAATATTAATTACCTTTCAGGGAGAGATATTAGCAAGAGAACTAGCAAAAATTTAGCTTTGGTTTAAAAAATTTAACTCTCGACGCTAGTGCAACTATCTCAGAATTTTTCCACACTGTCATCACACTGGTCCTATTGGGCCTAGGGAAAACAACGCAAACCCAATGGCTGAATCCCGCGTTGATATCCCATGAGCCCTAATCTTTAATACTCCCCTAGATACCTAATCTATGGCTCAAATCACTTAAAAATACAACCAAAATGCAAAGGGAATTTAGAATTATTACTTGCAATAAATGGCTCGTCGAATGGTCTCTAGGATTGGTCACACTCCGTGCCTAAAGATCAATGTAATTTTGGGTAAAATTCTCTCCAAATATACATATGGTAAAAATTAAATTTTATTTTTGACTTTTGAGTTTATATAAACTTGTTAAAATGATTTTACCATTTAAAAATGCATTTTTTACTTATAATTATATATTTTTCTCGATCAAAGTGATGTTTTTTTGCATGTGTAGCAACATGTAATTATGAATTGATGACGGTAATTGGTGAACGACAAGTATTGTTTTATCACTTTTTCAGACTCGTGAAAAAAAAAAACAAAAAAGGGAACCCCCCTTGGAGTCATCTTTCAACTCTTTTCTGACTCTCAAAACATCGAAATATTACCGAGAACTTGTCATTTCGAGTTCGTTAAAGTAAATTAATTGACATCTACTCAGCATAAGTTTAACCCTTTTATGGACTCAGATAGACTAATTACGAAAAAGGAATACCTTAGGCGAACATTACTAAGAGGTTCTCTTGAATATCGTTTTCTAACTTTTTGGATTCGAGGGACTATTTATGAAAATGGACCTTTGAAGTTTTCTCTTCCTCCTTTTTTTCAAACTCCCTAAACATGAAAAATATGTTGAGTTACACCTTCGTTGGACTCGTAAAACTTAAATGATGCAGGAATTGTCACCATGATAAGACCGAGTTACTCCTTCCCAGGGCTCGTTAAACTTACTAGGATGGATTCATCCAAAGGGTGAAATTATACAAGAAACATATGGTATCATCTTCAAGCTTGTGAATGAAAATAAAGAGGTACTCGCTAGAAATAGTGGGGAAAATGGAAGTAAAGATGTCTTGTATTTTGTATCGAAGTCAGAATGTCGATCTTGAACATGACACTCATCTACATCTCATGTCGAGTTTGGGATATCCTTACTTCGTCACTTACCTTCCTGGGTTCGGGAAATCGATATCTCTCATTCGATCATATATTATCGTCTCAATGACCATTGATCCCATTTTGAGTCAAATATTTTCAAAATCCGAAGTCATGTCATCGATATGTTCAAGAGAAGTCCCGCCAACAAATTCAAACCCCTTATGCCTCATTTGACCTTCTCTCCCACTATCTTGAATCACTCTCATCAACTTTACGAAAATCCTTTGTTTCATATCAATGATGTGTGAAACATTATGGCCCTCCTTCGACGGATCACTTAATGTCGACTCCAACTCATTATCTAGGAAAATGATCTAGAAATTCCCTTTCAGTACCTTGGAGCTTGCATGCCTCAATAGCAAGTTCTTCACATTCAACGACACATTCACATCCTTGGCCTTCGATCGGATGATTCTGCAAGTGTTCAAATTCAGCTCCATTGTTCACACTTTTAATTGTGTTGTTGTACCTTTAGGGCCATATTAATCATTAGTGGTTCCTCAAGTGAATGTTAATGGTTTACATCATTGATCGGTAATCAAGTGGTTTCTACCATGTTCGACTTAAATACATTTGTTCACATGGTTAGATTCGTACTTTGGATGGTTCGAGACGAGATGAATATGATAGGTTTCATCTGATAAACCAGATTGCGTGGAGTTATTTAGTATTCATTATTGTACAAATGATCCCTTTTATATGGATGGTTGCACCCGTGTCGTGGATCCATACACATTATCCTTTCTAGTCAGATGGTTGCATCCATGTCGTGGGTTCATGTATTGTTATATGCATATTCAGAGATGTATTATTGGGCATACTTACATCAGAGATGTCATATGTATTGTACTATGTTTGATTTGCAGATATCTTAATGGTGGTTTCCTAAGTCCTTGCCTTTACTTGTAAAGCATTTCAACCATCACTTATCATTCTCCCTTCATGCTTTAGGGGGCATATTTTATAAAATATTTTTTTTCACTCCCTGTCTCATGCCTTGAGTTGTCAAACTTTTCCCCAAATGTTGCAAAGTGACAAAATTTGTTAATGTGTTCACCATGAAAACATGATCAAAGCATCCTTAAAGAACAAAAGAAGAAATTCCTTGAAGCAATTCTGAAAAGGCTTGCCAAAAACCCTATTTAAAGGCCCAGCGTAGTCCTCGTTACTTGTGTCTTATGCTTGTCACCATCACCATTATATGTGTCTAACACTGTCAGTGCAGGAATTTAAGTGAAAAATCATGTTGCTCTTCTTCAGGAATTTTCTCCAAAAATGGAGTTCAAGCTTCTCTTACTAGAAGCCTCGAGAACGGAAAGCTAGTTACAGGTGAATAAGGATTGGGTCGAGACCTCCCATTTCAAGCCTTTGATCCTACTATTAGGTATGTTCCCCTTAATATGTGGACCTTCTTCCCCATTTTATGGATCCCTAATACCCTCTCCTTCCCTATAAATTAATTCCCTAATTTCCTCAAAGGGCTGATCAATGTAGGTCAACATCCTTGTGCTCAGTTGTGCCTAAATGCTGCCATTTTGTGAAGGAGAAAGTAGTATTTGAAGTTCTTGGCTAGGACTTGGAAAATCATCCAAAGGAGGCTTCCAACATTAGAGCTTAGGTGGTTTTATGATTCCCTTACTTTCTATTAATAATAAATTATGTGTTTGCTTCCCATAAATTTGTAAATCATTACTCATTTAGTGTGATGCTCTATGATATATCATATAGTTTATGTTAGAATGAATTATGCTATGTATGCTTTTGTCATCTCTGTTTGATCTTCCTTGCAGGTATTCATCCGCAAAATCGTAAAGAGGATTGGACTTGGAAGCGAGAAGATCGGGAAACGAAACCAATGGGCATTAGCATTAGAGTGCGGTAGGCCATCTATCTTACTTTGTATTTACTGATATAAGCTAGGAAATTTTACACATATTTTTCTAGTTTGTTGCTAGATCCTTCCTTTAAGACTAGAGAGATTACTTTTTTCTACATAAGGGATTTTATGTACAACAGTTCAAGTTATCACCAGATAAGGATTAAGGAGGAAGATATTTATAAAACAATATTTAGAACGTGGTACAACCATTATAAATTTATTGTTTTTCCTTTTGGGATTACTAATTCCCCAACCACATTCATGAGTTTAATGAACAATATTTTCCACTCTTATTTAGACAATTATTTTCTCATTTTATTGATGATATCCTTATCCACTCGAAAAATTTAGAGGATCATAAGAAGAATTTGCGACTAGTATTGCAAACCGTAAAGGATCATCAGTTGTACGCTAAAGTAAGTAAATGTGAGTTCTATAAGGAGAAGATTCAGTATCTAGGCCATGAAATTTCCTCTGAGGGCATAGAAGTGGACCTTATTCCCCCTTTTGTGGATCCCTAACTCCCTCTCCTTCCCTATAAATGAATTCCTTACTTTCCTCAAATTGTTGATCAATGCTGGTTGTCATCCTTGCGCTCAATTGTGCCTAAATGTTGCCATTTTGTGAAGGATAAATGACTGTTTGAAGGTCTTGGCTAAGACTTAGAAACTCATCCAAAGAAGGATTCCAACATCATTTCTTAAGTGGTTGTCTGTTTCCCTTACTTTCTATTAATAATACATTATGTGTTTGCTTCCATAAATGTGTAAATCATTACTCATTTAGTGTGATACTCTATGATCTATCATATATTTTATGTTACAATGAATCATGCTATGTATTATTTTGTTGTCTCTGTTTGATCTTCCTTGCAGGTATTCATCCGCAATGATGTAAAGAGGATTGGACTTGGAAGCGAGAATATTGGGAAACAACACCAATGGGTGTCAGCATCAGAATGAGGTAGGCCATCTATCTTACTTTGTACTTTCTGATATAAGATAGTAAATTTTACACATATTTGTCTCGTTTTTTGCTAGATCCTTCCTTTAGGATTGGAGAGATCGCTTTTGTCTGCAAAATGGATTGTATGTACAACACTTGTTATATCAATAGATGATGAACGTTACAATTAAAATTAAATGAAAAATAGAATGAAATAAAATAAATAAAAATAAAAATAGTAGAGGTTGGAGTGGGAGGTCTTATTTATTGCCTGAACGAAGAAATGGAGTTACAATACATATGGGGCTTGTGGATCTATTCTAACAAGCATGCTGAATTCTTAGCATTGTGGCAAGGTTGGAGTTAGTTATTTCAGAGAACATCCAACATCTAATGGTATTTGAATATTCTATGATATTAATTCAACATATTTTCAAGCTTCAAGAGAATACTAATCAAGTTAACCCTCCTATATTGCAAATAATTCAAATTTAGTTACTAATCAAGTTAACCCTCCTATATTGCAAATAATTCAAATTCAATTGGGAAAATTTGAGAAATTTGATTTTTTTTCATGTCAAAAGGCATCTAAACTCAAAGGAAGATGCCTTGAAAATAGAAGTGCAATTTTAGAATATGAAATATTGAAAAAGGATGAAGGGATTAGTTCCTATTACCCTACACCATGATCTTAGTAATGAATATTCCAACATCTGGAGATTTATTTGAGATAAATGTAAATGGAAGATGAATGAATAGGTAGGTGGCTCGACATTCTAGCATCAACCCACTAACCTGCCTCGAGAATCATCAATATGATTTCATACTCAAATCACTAAACCACTCTCTCGTTATTGTTAGGATCTGGAATCAGGCATACACTTGACTGGAATATTTAATAGTATGAGGAAACAGGGACAGATGTATGAAAGGCTCCATTGTTAATAAATGCATGGAGGAGGTATGTTTTGATTCCTCTACAATTCAGAAAATTTAGTCATGCTTATGGTACTGTGAATTAATCGAGTTCAATGAGCTAAGAAATGAATTCATCTACAAATTCAAGTGTTTGGGAACTGATTTGTATGTGGTATCAATGAAATTGGAGGGAAGAATTATGGCTCGTTAATGAAAATCTGACATGGATATTAGGCATGATGGTGCATCATATCCTCAGATTCAAATAAACTCTGGTTCATTTGGAAGATGGAGAGAAATTTTTATTGTGGGGTTTTACCATGGTGACACTATCAATGTTGGAAAATGAAGAATTCAATAGTCACATGGACTACCTCATGGCTACAATGGAATACATTTTGTTTCTTCTGGACCGGTAGGAGGGGAATATGGGACGTGAAGGATAAGGTTAAGATAAATCTACTAAACCAAAATATTGGACTCCTTCACACCAAAATGGAACAGCTTGAGTTTCAAATTTAAATGTTGGAGCTCCATTTGGCAAGGTTCAAATCTTTGGAAAGGACGGGTCCAAAGGAAATTAGCCGGGGTGAGGAAGAGAAGGAAAAGGTCGAGGTATATCACCCAGTAGAACTAGAGAAGATGGAAAAAGCAGAAGAGTTGATAGAAGCACCTCAAGTCCCAGCTCCAGGTCAGTTGAGGCAGGTAGGTGTGGGAATTGTTGAATTCAATTTGACAGTTGAAGAGGTCAATGAATATTAACCCCCACATAAGATATGCAGTGAAAATTCATGTTAATTTTAGGATTTTTTTTTTGGAAAACATCATTTTAGACTTTTATATTTAGGAAGTGCAGTAAGAAGTATAGTGTTTTTTATTTTACATCTTTGAGCTCAAAAATAAAAATCTATTTTGATATGTAAAAGGTTCTTGCCTTGAAACAAGACTCATATTAATATAAAAAATACTTTTTCGTTTATTAAAAAAAAAAATTTAAAAATACAATACATATCAACTACTAAGTCAATACATTTAGTAGAATTATTAGCCACGTCATCAAATCATGGTGATAATACAAAAAATTTCAAGGACCATAACTTTATGTCTTAGGTTTAAAATGGGAAATAATTTACATCATCGGGAAGCTCTCAACAAGTAAAAGATAACCTACAACAACAACAAAAAATATAACCTACTTAGTATATTAAAAGTAAATTACACAACAATTTATGACCTATCTGTAGAAATTTGAATAACTGATATGTTATCCACCGAGATTCTCCTAATCACACACTATTTTACCTTCATGCACAATACAGAATCTCTTCTACCATTGATCATTACATGCAGAAATAAAATCAATTACATGCACACATTAAAACCATAAAAATTTACACATATGAACACAGTATGTAATGGGAAAGCTTAAAGCTGAAAACCCCCAACTATCTGTATATTATACATTTCATAGATATCATGTAACAATCATCATACAAAGCTCCTCACAAGCTCTCAGTATAATCTCCACTTGCTACACACTAATCAGGCCTGATCTTGCAAATCCCATGCACCGATCTTTGCCAGCCTTTAGCCTGCCTCTACTACGCAATCCCTGCTGAAGAATAGCTCTTGATGAGAATATGTTACCCCAGCCTTGCTCACACAGTATTTATAGGCATCTCTACTGAGTGTTGGATGAAAATCATGCATCACTTATAGTCACAACTAATAGTCACACTTGCCCTTTCACCTATCTCTGCACTGGTCTCCACTGAAACTTCCATGCACTGTAGTTAACTGATGTATTATTTAGTTGATTAATGATTTTATAATTAGTGAATTAATTAATAATTAATTCACACCACTCTCACTAATTGTATCAATTAGTTAAACTAGATACAAATAGCTCAACTATGTTTAGATTAGTTAAGCGAACACAACTCCATTAACTTCCTCATCAGCTCACAAACTACATCATGAGTTCTAGCGAAGTATCCATGAAATAGCTCCACATAACCCTTAGGAATAGCGTAATTCCTTACGTCGGCTCTGTGCCACATCGTACGCAAGCGAAGTGCTCCCGAGAGAATAAGATAATGTTTAGAGTCCAAATATTATTAAGAGCTAATAATATTCGACATGTCTATTTTTAGATTGGAAATCTAAAAATAGATTCCGCCCAATATGTCTAAAAATAGAAATCCATCTATTTTTCCAACTTGATCAACCATCCACAAATAGCATCACGCAACTCATAGAATATGATCGACATGTCTAAAAATAAACATATTCTAAAAATAGACTTTGCGACAAAAATCACCTGTGTGGGCCCCACCTAGTTTAGGTGATCATTTTCCAACTAGGATCAAGAATAATGTCTCAGAATGCCTCCTTCACTATTTCTTGTTGCAATCTTCAACACTCCCTCTCAACAAGAAAGGATTGTCTTTGCATGCGACATGCAACTCCATGCATCTACTCTGCAACTCCTCTGAAATTGAATAGGCTCCAAACAACTCAATCAGTCTGATGCATCTATCATCAAAGTCTTCTACTTCTATTGGTACCAACTGCACATGTCACAAGGAACCACTGCGTTGTTGAACTCTTGCACCCATGCACTCTGCACTTGCTGTCAACTCTGATCCGCGCTCCAGTATCTGACACTGTCACTCTGATCTGCCTGCATCAATCCAACTGATCATGCTACTTCTGCTCTATGTGTGGGCACCTCGTAGCCAGGTTCAATTCATGAGATCCACACCATCTCCATGAATCCTTCCCAGAAATCTCCTCTTGGGATTAATCATGCATGTCACCCCACCTCTCACCTGGTGGTATAGTTGCATGCACTCCCTTTGCCCATCTGGCACGAAATTTCTCTACATGAGTGGTTTATTCCAATCCATGATCCTCATCTTGTGGATACTCCACATCCCGAGGTTCACTCTTACCTGCATGCAAAACTTGCTCCCTCTCAAGCATCAATTGCATGGCTTTCTTGCACTTCCCAACAGTAGGAAGCTCCATAGACATCCCATCTACTTCAATTCTGTAGAGATTCTTTGCTCGAATCCCAACCTTCTTGACTTGTCCTTCCTCATCCACACTAACTCCTACACTCCAAAGCTCATCCCTGTAGTGGAAAAACTTTTTCAAGTATATCGGAATACTGTCATTCTTCTCCTTTTTTATTTTCCTGAGTTTATCCTAAAACTCAACCGCTTCAATGCTTTGCAATTGCTCCAATGATGTGATATAAACTCGATACCATGTAGAAATTTGAATAATTGATATGTTATCCCTTGAGATTCTCAGTCACACACTATTTTACCTTCATGCACAATACAGAATCTCTTCTACCATTGATCATTACATGCGGAAATAAAATCAATTGCATGCACATTAAAACCATAAAAATTCACACATATGAACACAGTATGTAATGGGAAATCTTAAAGCTGAAAACCCCCAACTATCTGTATATTATATATGTCATAGAGATCATGTAACAATCATCATACAAAGCTCCTCACAAGCTCTCAGTATAATCTCCACTTGCTACACTAATCAGGCTTGATCTTGCAAATCCCATGCATCGATCTTTGCCAGCCTTTAGCCTGCCTCTACTGCGCAATCCCTGTTGAAGAATGCCTCTTGATGAGAATTGAATTACCCCAGCCTTTCTCACACAATCTTTATAGGCTTCTCTACTGAGTGTTGGATGCAAATCATGCATCACTTATAGTCACAACTGATAGTCATACTTTCCCTTTCACCTATCTATGCACTGGTCTCCACTGAAACTGTCCATGCACTGAAGTTAACTGATGTATTATTTATTTGATTAATGAGTTTATAATTGGTAGATGAGTGATAATTAATTCACACCACTCTCACTAATTGTATCAATTAGTTAAACTAGATACAAATAGCTCAACTATGTTTAGATTGGATAAAAGCTGAACACAACTCCATTAACTTCCTCAATCAACTCCACCAAACTCTGTCACATGAGTTCTAACTGAAGTATCCATGCAATAGCTCCACATAACCCTTAGGAATAGCGTAATTCCTTCTTTTAGCTCCAGTGCCACATCTGTGCACTTAACTGAAGTGCTCCAAGAGAATAAGATAATGTTTAGAGTCCAAATATTATTAAGAGCTAATAATATTTGACATGTCTATTTTTAGACTGGCAATCTAAAAATAGATTCTGCCCAATATGTCTAAAAATAGAAATCTATCTATTTTTCCAACTTGACCAACCATCCATAAATAGCATCCCGCAACTTATAGAACATGATCCATATGTCTAAAAATAGACTTTGCGACAAAAATCACCTGTGTGGCCCCCACCTAGTTTAGGTGATCACTTTCCAACTAGGATCAGGAATGATGTTTCAGGATGCCTCCTTCACTGTTTCTTGTTGCAATCTTCAACACTATCAAAGTAAAAAAAAAAAGAATTCAAAGATATGGTCCTACAAACCAAAAAACGTGAAAGAATAAATACTAAATTCATTGAATTAGTCATTAAAATAAATTTTGGTAGGAAGGCCCCTTAATTTTTTGCTAAAAACTAAGGGTATTTGTTGTGTACTCAACATGTTGTTAGCAAGAAATTGAAGATATCGTCAAAGTATATCAATTCTAAGGGCATTCTAGTTGAATGGTTAGGATTAGCTATGGACAAATTAATGGTCTACATTTTTGAAGCATTGTTCAATGTGACCTTGTCAAGTGTAAGAGGTGGCCTTTACAATGAGGAATTAGAGATATTGCTATATAAGTTGTTATATAAAGGCATGGTTTTGTCAAGTAGTTAGGCCCATGATGCAAGTCTATATAGAGCCAAAGGGGAGTCCATTGCAAGGACCTTGTGAAGTGGTCATAACATCTAAAAGGTCTTCATCATATGAAAGGTCATGGTTGAAGAGGCATGGTCACCTTAACACATGGGGGATGGAAAACCAAATGTGAAGGGAAAATATAAATATATGAGTCTATATTAATGAAAGGTTTCAAAGACTCGTGCTTAATGTGAGTAGATATTGCACAAATGTCACTAGTGGCCATACAAGACATTTGTGAAGGATATCTATCCAACCAAACACCAAGAATAGATTATGAATAAGCCACTATAAGTGAGACATTTCCATAGATAAAATTTAGTTAAGGAATAAAGTATGAGAGTTGTTTAATGGTGAAAATATATCCCTCATTTGGAGAAACATCACAAAAAAAGGTGAATATGCAACAACTTTCATGGCTTACACATATTCATGCCCAAGGAGTAACTTAAAATTGATAGTAGCAATGAAAATTGTGACAACAACTAAAACAACCTTACCACTTAACTCAATTGAAATATTAGGCAAAATTCCAACTAATTCACTTGGTCTACCATAAACAACTTGTAGCATTCTCATGGGTAGGACGAGGAAGAGATAAATGAAGTGATACCAAGTAGTTGAGCACTTAACACAAGAAGGGGACCCTTAATGCACAATACATTGATGGAAAATGTGCTTCGAAATGGAAGGAAGATGCTCGGACGTAAGTTGGTCCTAGTAAATGGTAATGTCCTTAAATGGTATAGACTTCCATTTTCCTTACTGAGGATAAGTATAAGGGGTGATGGTTGATTACAAGTGGAAGAGATGCTCGTTCCTATATTATTCTAGTTTAGAGGTGAGATAGATTTGGTTGGAGAATTCATCACCTAAACCATGGGTAACCAAAGAGAATTGAGCATATGGATTGTCAGTACAAAAAAAAATGGAGCTTTGAAATTAGAAGCCAATGGAGCCTCAACATTGGGGATTATGGGCTCAAGTCGAGATAGGGGTTGTTGTAAGGAAGCAAAAAGAGTTTGATTCATCATGGGAAGTTTCAAACATTAGTGAGTATGATAACCAAGTACCCGACAAATGGTACAAGGGTGATTAGTATTAACTCAAATTACATGTGTCTTCTTTGGTTTAATTTGGACTTGAATGGAACTATCATTGACATATATATTATTAGCGTTGTCTTCAACATCACTACTAAAACACCCTTTGAATTTTCTATTATTCTTATGTTTCTTTGAATTCCCCTTCTTTTTCTTGGATGACTCCTTGGTACCTGGTGAATTTTCAATAGGTTAAGAAGGAGGATGTAGAACCAAGTTAACAATATATGAATATACGAAGTTAGAATTGGTTTTACTTGAGGTATGTTGCACCCAAGAAATGACTCCAAGGGTCATTACGGGAAGGTTCAAGGTAGCTATGATGGGGTCACTAACGTAGAAATTATACTAATGGATTCCATCCGATCATACAATGTACTAAAACAATATATTGAATCCTTCTACAATATTTGCGGAATATAAAACACGATCACTCAATCACATGCAAGTAAGAGAAATAAGTAAACCAATCGCACAACACAAGATTTTCTTGGGGAAAGAAATTTCTCAAAACCCCTCTATCTCTATTGTATAATAATCCAAGGAATCATGAAACAATACAATGCATTCTTGCGCACAAGAATCTCATGCACTCTACCAATTGTCTCACATTGATCTAGGAAAAATTGGACAAACACATAGCCAATTTCCTGCCCACCTTCAACCTACCTTCCTCACGCAATTCCTAGGAAAATAAATCCCTATTAAATAGGAATTCCAACCTTCCTTGACTGCGCAATCCATCATGGGCATCCTGTGGCTTTATAACTATGCTTGGGCAATTCGGTAATAATACAACTGATAGTTATCTTCCCTTTAACCTTTGCCTCAACTGAGTCTTCACCAGAATTGACATGCATGCAGCTAATAATAGTGAATCATCAATTATCTGATATATCACTACTTGTGAATTAAACCTAATATAATTCACTTGACCTCTCACTAGCTCATCACTCAGTTAGAACTAGTTAAACTGATTTTAACTCAATTAATTTTAGTTAACGTATTACAGTCAAATCACACTAGTGCATTAACTGCAACTAGACCCCAAAAATAATAGAATCACTCTACATGCCTCATATTAGACCCTCAACTCGAAATTATTGAGCTAACTTAGTCTTTCCAACTTAGTTAACTAATACAAGTTGTTATGAGATAAGATTACAACTTATTGTCTAATTTATTTAAGGGAAAAATAAATTAGACACACATTTTCTTGTTGATTTTCAACAACTAACATCTCCTATTCGTAGAAAAGAAAAGGATTACCCTTGTGAAGGGTTCCCTTAAGTGGTAATTACTCAAACATTAGCCATGGTATACTGAGGAAAAAAGTAGCAAAGGTATCAATGTAAGGGGTGAAAGTATATCAAGATGCATGGTGAACTTAATAGACTAAAGGCAAGCCTATTAAGAAAATGGTGAACCTGCTAAACAAAATATGTACGTCTATTAAAAAATATGGTGGACATAATATGCCTTGGGCATTAATGAATCAAGAAAAATATTTTGGACTTGATAAAATAAAGTAACATTTAAGATAAATTGAAACCAATATGTGGACAAGGCTCAAAATAAATTAAACCCACAACTCCATGAAGTTTCTTTCTAATTTGCATGATAGTGGTTGCGAAAATAAAGCAAACAACAAAGAGATACACTTCAATGACACTTTAACAAGGCTCTAAAATGCTCAAAACTTTGGGTGATTCCCATGTTCATCATCATTACCCTTCCTCTATTCCTAAAATTACTCCAGAATGCTCAAAATTTGGGACCATGATATTGGCTCTGAAACATCAACACTAAAATCCATATCTATGAATCTTCTTGCCCAAACTAAAAGCTCTAATCATGGAAACATGAACACTGCAAAATCTCTCAAAATTATGAAAAATTTAGAGCATGAAGAGGGAGAAGGGGGGTTGGGATTTAGTATTTATCATTTTCCCTACCTCACTCTCCATATTATAAGTTTTAATAATTTTGAGAAATTTGTTGAAATGTGTCAAAATCTAACCAAATTTTGAGCATATTTTACTCATTTCCCTCATGGAGGGAGGATGGAAAATTATGGGAATCATCCCTATGGATGAGAGATAATTTTCATCACCAATTCCACTCCCTCCATGCATTAAATGCCATGAAAATTTCCAAAAAATGGCTAAATTAAATCATGGGAAAGGTGGGGTACTTAGCATCGCATCCCTCCCTCCATGTTTGAAATTTTAACAAATTAGATAAAGTTGGAAAATTTTAGGCAGTTTGAGATTATAGAGGGAGTGGGATGAAACTAAAAATTCCCCTAGTGAGGGAGAGGGATGATGGGCATCACATTATGTCCTCCATGTGTGAATTTTAGATAAATTTGCATGTTTTCACAGAAAAATTGCAAAAAATCTCAAAATATCACTATAATTTCAATTTGTTTTGTAAATTTTTAGTAAATGAAAGGAAATTAATTTCTTACTTCTACAAAATCAAAGTCTATGAAAAATGTATTTTATTTGATTAACATTAAGGTAGAATTTTCATTGTATTTTAGTACAAAAAATAAGACAATATTTGAGGTATTTCTCTTATAAGAAAACTAAAAAACAAGAAAAATAATTTCATAAACTGTACTCATGCTTTATTTTAACACTTTTTGGGAAAAAATAATAATATGAGTATTGCCAGCATGCCAACATCCAAAGGGGAAAAAACACTTTCTAGAAATTCTTTTAATTATGTTTTATATTAATATTGATTTTTTTTAAAGGAACTTAAAAAAAAAAATGATATTGGTAATACCCACGGATGGGATGTTATAACTGAGAAAGGGTAGGGGGGGCAAGTTGTCACCATACCATCTAGCCACATGGATAGGGGATGTGGAAACATGTCCCCATAATGATTGTGTTTATGGAATCTATAAGCAGAGCAAGGGAAATCCCCATTCCACCACTTGGTTCCTAGTACATGAAGTTGTTCATATGAATTTATGAGTTTTTTATGGTATCCATCAATTATAATAAGTTCCTCACACCTATAATGCAAGTCTGGCCACCATATGTGACCGGTCTATCACGACAACCACTAATGGAAATATTAATTATTAATTTGGTGGAGTAACTCACATCAAATCACGATGGAAATCTCAGCATGATTATTTCTGGTTAGGAAACATGCAACTCAATATTATATTGCAGGCTCCGAGAATGAGTCAACACTTATAACTATTTATCTGGAGCAAGGGAACTATATTTGGTTACTCTCAGGGCAATCTACTATTTCTATTGAGGTAAGAAAAATCCATTCCATCCTTGCTCTTCGCTTCTCTAGGTCCCTATCTCGGGGGACCAGGCTGGGCATTCCAGCTTAGCGTTGTGTTTTCCTCTAACGCTCCAACATTTTCTTCCACAAATTTTAGTAGCATTCAGCTTTTGTGTTTGAGGAAAATCTTGGGGAAGTGTGGGAGAATGGGTTTACTAGTCAGGTGTCTATCTATGGTGGAGTTGGCTTCATTTATTTTCATTATCTAGCTTATCTTTTTTTCAGTTGTGGCACTTTTATTTCCTTTTTGGGCCTTTCAGTTATCCTAATCCTTGGTTTCATTTTATCTGGTGTCATTGATGACAACAATATTTCATTGATGTCAAAGGGATGGCTCAATATAGTAGCAACATCATTCTTAATGCCTAAGTAAGTAGCAAGGCTCTCTATGAAGCGGTATGATAGTTGGATCTCTTATAGGATCTCATCACATGAATTTAAAGGTGCTTTAAGTTATTTGAGTTTTTGATGCAATTATTATGTCCAAAGGATCCTACAAACTACATGGTTACATAGGTCTCATTTAAACCTTTCCAATAATATATTATTCTCTAAAAATATCTTCACGAATGAGAAGTTATGGCTATTTAAATTTCAAAAGTTATGAAAGGCTTAAAGACTATAGAGAAAAAATCTTGATACCAAATTTTTTATCGAGTGTGCAGCTCTTGGATGCATCCATTGTCCATTGATTAGCTCAATGGTGGATGGTGAGAACACTTGTATGTTGGTTAATACAGTTGACAAGTGCAGACCTTTAAATTAATCCAACGATGATCATAAATTAAAAATGGTATAATGAGGTCAGATGTGCATGACACTTAACTAAACTAGTTAGTCCAATTGACTATTGACATGTGGAAAACCTTCATTGGAGCACAGGTGGCCCAATCTTGTATTACAATTTGGCACATTTTGATAGGTCATATATAATGATGAAAAAATAGTCAACTTATATGCCACATGGAATCACACGAGTGGTTGACATGGAAACAATGTGGCATGACACATCATTTGATGATGTAATCCAAGTGACATGGAGCAACGAGAGGCCACCACATGATAGGCTTATTTGGCACACTTTGATTGGTGAAAGGGTCGAAAAAAAAGACATGCGACACCTCTCACAAGCTACCATGTGGCTTGATGACATCATGATGATGTCATCAAGGAAACAACCAGTTACCCTAGTGTTAATTTTTCATCAAGAATCATTGTTCTTTACTTTGATAGTTACATTTCGACATTAACATGTTACATTCACCCTAAATAATTTTTCCATTGTACAGATCTATATCGTTAACCAGCATAAAATGAAAATATTCCAAAAGAAAAACACCATCATCGTCATCATCATTTAAGCAGCAGAAAATAAAATATCAAAGGAAGAGAAGCATGAACACATAGAAACACCAGGATTGGTCCGAGACCAGGGAAAAACCCACTATGGGGAAAACCCTTGGAAATTCTTCTTCTTATATATTCATTGAATGGGTCAGAAATAAGAGTACAATGATCCATGAGTACATATATCTATAATGCAGAAAACAAATAGCATACAAGCACTAAAACCATACCCATACTTTTGCATAAAGGAAACTGAATCTGAGAATTGAAATGCACTAACATTGGTTGTAGAAAACTGATGAAAACGGTTGATATTGAATGAAGACTAAAGATAATTCTGTAGCTGAAACAAATATATTTGTTCTGCAAACCAGTAGATCTATAATACAAAAACTCAGATCTGATATATCACCAAGTGATCTCATGTCAAATGTCCTAGATTTGAATCCAGGAGATTGTTATCAACTGCTCTGACGCAACTGAGATTGAATGAATGATATTTGAAGGAACTGCATAATAAAATGAATATGAACCAAATCGAATTTTCTAATAAAATCTCTTGGTCACGGCCTTAGCAAGATCTACTCGTGACTTTGGGTTCCTTGGCCACTACAAGGACTCACTGAGCCAGCGGATCTGCTTCAGATCAACTCTAAAGCTTGGTTGCAACCTCCCCATGTTGTTCTAGTGGCTTTGGCACCTTGGCCACAGGCACAACACATCCTGCCCATGGCTCTGCTTTAGTAGGGTCGCTACCAGGGCCTTACCTGCCTGTGGCTCTGCTTCAATAGGGCTAGATCTGAAATGAGTCTTAAACCCTGATCTCGATCCACTACATGTCATTGCGCGAGCTCCTTCCGACGTACCAGTGTAAGCCAAGAAATCAAAAATACGAATCTAAACCAAAACATCATGGAGGATATCTCATGAGTGAATATGTGTAAATGAGCTTGAGGTCGCTTCTATTTATAACTTTGTGAGGGACCGCTTGGGGCTTTGACTGAATCAACATGCAGTTAAACAAATCATTAAAATACTAAATTAATTCATAACTTAACTTCTTCTTAACCAATTAGGGCGATCTATAGGTCTATTTTTATCCTCTCGAAAGAGGAATCTAATTAAATTATTATCTTTCTCATTTTAGTTGTCCACTGTGGAATTTGACCGTAGTTGCAAAAATTAACACTCCCTCTCAACTAGGAATAATTCCACTTTGCATTCTTTGCTTGTAGATCTCTGAATCATGGATTCATCATGGATCAACAAAATATTTTGAAATATTTTCATCGATCAATATGCATTTCTGATATACATGAATCATCATGTGTCATCATTGAACATCTCTATCATGTATTCGTCATGTTGTGAACCTTCCTCATTACAAATCATCAATGTACTCTTCATTCTTATTTCTGATAATCTCTTGATTCTTTCTACTTGTATGTTGAACATTATTGGATCTAGAAGAAGAATTTGAAACCGAAAGGGAGGTTGGGCTACCACCCTTCATTCATCATATTGTCATTTTGGATTTTTTTCCATCGGGCTACTACTACTTGAAATATCATCAACGGAGAGAATATCAATAAGGAGCACATCTCAGGGAGCACATGTCCTGGAATATCATGGGGGAGCTATACCTCTTCAACCCCATATATAGCAAATAAGATACCCATCCATGCAAGGGAGATCATCTCGACCCTGGTGTCACCTTGGGGAGTAATTCTCAACCTGGAATCACATAGGTTCATCCCAACCCATCCTATTACCTACTGATCTTCCCATCGATGACCCTGAATATTCATGTGATAGAACACCTGCATCATAATCCACTTGGTTTGTACACCCGAATTACACTCTCAACTTGTTGGCCAAACAAGGAGCGGTATTCTTGACAAGCCGACCCATCTTATGGGTATGATGTAGGGTATACTCTTGATAGACCAACCTGTGGAGGAGATACTCAACTTGTCAAAACGGACAAGGATCACACGCATACCCATGAATGAAAAAATAGGGGAGCAACTTCTTCGACCCTATTTTCTAGATTTCCCTCAATCTTAGGAGCCCTCTATCTCAATTCCTCTTCTTGGGAGCTCAAACAAAAAGGAGGAAGAGTTGGCTTAGTGTCCTCGATCAGCATTGCTTTCATATGGTATATGTTGTTTTATGTACCTACATGACACCAAATCAAGTGTTATGTTAGAACATACATAATCATGTAAATCGCAGCAAGATACCAATAACAGCAAGATACATAAACCATCCTCCCTCTCATAGAAGTGTCAAACATGCATGGACACTATAAACATCCTCCCTCTCATGGAGGTGACATGCATACTATAATCATCCTCCCTCTCACTGAGGTTTCAATCACAAGCCTTAACTTATCTCAAACAAATGCATTATCTCAAATGAACGGAGAACACGTAGTCCTAACTATACGTATTTTGGATACTCTGTCATCATCATGTATCCATGTCTTGTCCATATCATGCTCTATCAGCTCTCTAAGGAGCTTCTACATCATGCCTCATAGCTAACCTTGCTAGCGGAATTATACCCGACATCGGTTGTGCTATGGACCTTTCGTCCAAGGTATCATGGTATACATCATACTATGGCAGTATCCAAAGGTGCTCATCAATACTAATCATAAATATCATCAGTGCATCCATGCAACTACATATCGTGGGAGAAATATCTCAACCAAATAAAATATATTTGATGGCAATCCAAAATGAAGCAACTCAACCATGAATTCAATCATGTTTTAAATACATCATATACGGATGGATGTTAAAGACGAAACATTAATTATTCAATCAAATAACATATGATATATCATGTTCAATCAACATTTGAACTTTAAATCAGAGTGTCCGAGGATTTAAATTACACAAAGACATGTCACCAGTCTTGTACTATAGAATTTATTTTCTAAATTTCAAAATCAACTCAGAATGCCATGACACATCATTATGATAAAAAAAATATCTCCCTATTACTTAGCTTTTCAGAGGCTTATCACTTATCAAGGATGCATAATCAAAACCATAATCAACATCAAGGCCATACCTTGGAACTCATTATCATGACTTCACCAGATATCAGTCAAATATAGACAAATCTAAATCAAGGATTTTGCATCATGCAATACTCTCTACAAACATAAATCCTTACCATGCCAACATAAGCAGCCATACACAAAGCAATGTTGTGTTAACACAATCGGCTTATCCAAGCTTAGAAATCAATCAAACTATTATCAAAGTCATCAATTCTTTCAACCAGAGTTAGGTAGCACACATATCAAGTCTTGAATACATACACCGTTAAGTCAACAGGTCAATCATACCATTACATTTTTGTCATTTAACATGTTATTACATGCCATTTCTGTCACTAGATGTAGGTGCATTCACATCACAAGTAATTCATACATGTTCATATTAAGTCACAACAACCAGTGTACTAGGAACAAAAAGGCCAATACAGAACCATACATCTGTATACTCACATACGGCACTGAAGGTCACTATGTTCACATAACATAATCATCTGGGAAAATCAACTATCACCAAATCAAATCATTTTAAATCCAAATGGGCAATCATGGTAAGATCTATAAATCCAAACATGTCCCAATCATAAGCATTATGTCAAAAGTACCAAACACCGTTAATAAATATCAATCATCCAAAAGATGATGCACAATCCTCAAACATGAGGACATATTCATATGAATGTCTCGGTCACCTGCACACACAAGTTTGGTTCAAACATAAAAACTTTCCCAATAAATAGATCTTACTGGCATCGGCAATACACCTGCAGATCTGAGGTCTTCCAAGTGACCATCTGATTTCATGCTTAATTCAACCAATTCCATAAATAATTTCATAATGACAAGACAAATCATAGATCCATGGATTCGGATTATAAACCAAATTTACTGTATAGAACTTCAATTTTGTGTCTCTCAGACATGGTCACATCTATGAGCCTTCCTTAGTGAATGAGGCTTACATCTTGTTGTATATCAACAATGTCATATACTCATAAATCATATTTCAATAGATTATAAACTGAAAATATGAGTAAGAGTCTTTTAGGAGAGAGGTTCTCCCTCTGAATGACAATCCACTTCATTCAGGTCATCGACCTGTCTCTACAGGGGTCATGCAACAACAAATATGTTATATCATAAACACATATTTATCATAATCATCAATATCATGTCATTAAACTTTGATCAAAGGTTGGAATAGAAGGATCAGGGCGGCATGTTGATGTGATAACATAATATTAAGATTCAATAATAATACATCAAGTTAAAGCATTTAATTTCACCGCATGCTATAACCACAAATAGTCATCAATCTATAACATAAATATCATAAATATTCCTTTATAATCACGGTTGCCAATACCATGCATATCATAATCAATAGGATCAGGTTAGGTTAATCGATACACCAACAAGGTACAACCACTCTTTTCCATGATCCTACATCATGCACATCACATGCATTATAAATATTACATAAATAAGGTAACCTTCTATAATAGACCCATCATATCTTATGCATATCAAGAGTTAATAGAACCATCCACTAAAGTCAGAATCAGAATCAAAACAATGGGTGTTAGAAAATCATCAATTTGTGCCACTATATCTTAGATCCACAATCACATCACATGCTCAAACATATTATTATGATCATCATGATCACATCATTCACTACCAGGTGCACCATTCCATCATAGGAAACATAAATCCCACTTACTCTTATATGTATGCATGCGTGAATATATGAGAAGTGAACATTCTCAATAAACCATATGGCTTACCTAGCAATCCAATGATGTATCTAAATCACAACATAATATACAATGCATTACCTGTGCACCTTCACATAGGCAGCTTGTAGTGTGCTAGTGCCTCTTTAAAATTTTCGGATCTAGCCATATTTCCTTTTCCAGATCTGGTTGCATTTCCATATCTGCCCAAGTTTCCTTTATTTCCAAATCTAGCTATATTTCCTGCTTTTCCAAATATCCTCAAGAGGGATCCACTCATCACATCTCATCACTGAGGTTATGTGGAAATTATATACAAGATGCATGTATCCAAATTCTCCTGATCTAACAATATTTATCTTCTTGCTAAATACAGAATCCTTCCACTGTTAATCTTTTGCAGAAATTTAAACTCAATTGCAAACACATGAAGAAATAAAAACAAACGCACATAACACAGTTGTTTAATGGGAAAGCCTGAAGCTAAAAACCCCAACTATCATATATTATGTATCATGGAGATCATGTAACAATCTCATACAAAGCTTAGAACATCAAGCTCTGAATACAATCAAACGTCACACACTAATCAGAATAAATCTGCAAATCCATGCACTGATTTCTTGCCACCTGATAGCCTACCTCCACTACAAAATCCCTGTTGAAGAAGACCCCTAAATGAATTCGAATCTACCTTGCTTGCACTACACAATCCTCATTGGAAACTCCAATGTGTGTGTGGTGCAATCAATGCATCACTATAGTCACAATGGATATTCCATCTTGCCCTTCCACCTATCTCTCCACTAGGTCTCCACTGGAACTGACATGCACTGTAGTTAACTATTGTATTTGTTTAGTTGATCAATGAGTTATTATTTGTGAATTAATTCACTAATTAATTCACTCAACTCTCACTAGTGTATCATTCAGTTAGACTAGATACAACTAGCTCAACTGAGTTTAACTCCATTAACTGAGTTAAAATGAATAACAACTCCATGAACTACTCTTCCAACTCTGTCATAACTTTTCCACTTCAGTTCTAACTGAGTCCTCTATACATGAACCACCAGTAAACTCTAGGAATTGCGTAATTCCTTCAGCCCACTGATTTGACAAATCTGTACACTAAAATTAAGTGCTCCAAGAGAATAAGTTGATGTTTATTGTCGGATTATTATTAAGAGCTAATAATAATCGACACTTCTATTTTTAGATCAAAGATCTATAAATAGACTTCGCCCAATATTCTAAAAATAGAATTTCATCTGTTTTTCCAACTTGACCAACCATCCACAAATAGCGTCCTGCAACTTCTGAAATATGATCACCATGTCTAAAAATAGACATAGTCTAAAAATAGACTTACACCTAAAAAAAGCATGCGGGCCCACTTAGTGAAGGTGAATGATTTTCACTAAGCTCATCATCTTGTTGAATCTCAACACTCCCTCTCAACAAGATATGGATTATCCTTCACCTCGATCCTGACTCTATGGTCTTCGAATTTTCTCCTGGTGAGTGCCTTCGTCAGAATATCTGCATCCTGATCTTCCGTAGGAATGTACTAAAGCAACATGATCTTCTGCTGCACACAATCTCTGATATGATGATACCAGATATCAATATGTTTATATCTATCATCAAACACAGGATTAATCGAGAGTTTAATGCAACTCTGATTATCACAATGTATCACTGTAGGATCTAAATGTGAACCGAACAAACTGACCATGATCTTTCTCATCCAGATAGCCTCACATGCAGCTTGACTTTCTACCATGTATTCTGCTTCCGTTGAACTGAGTGCCACGGATCTTTGTTTCATGCTATACCAAGAAACTATTGTAGATCCGATACTGAAAACCCCTCCTGATGTGTTGTTTTTGTCTGTTGGGCTGCCTGCCCAATCTACATCCATGAAGCCATGCAACTTCACCTCATATGTCTGTTTGTACCATAAGCCATACTCAGATGTGCCCTTGAGATACCTCAGGACATGCTTGCCTGCCTTCCAAAAGAGCTTGGTAGGCTTAACCATCACTTGTGAAAGCTAGTTCACCGCATAGCATATGTTCGGTCTTGTATTAACTAAATACATGAGCAAACCCACCAACTGTCGATAAACAGTGGCATCCACTACCTCTGCCGATGTAGCATCCTCTTTCCTTCAATTTCCTGGAAGAGGAGTGTCGATAGGCTTGAACCCTTGCATGTGAAACTTCTATAGTATCTCCCGAGCATACTTGCCTTGAGACACAAACAGGTCACCTTCCTGTTACCATATTTCCAATCCAAGGAAATAATGAAGGAGGCCCAAATCCTTCATCTCAAACTCCTTTGCAAGATATACCTTGCATGAGTGTATCAACTGCTCATCACCTGTTAGTATTAAATCATCAACATAAAGAACAATAATTAAAAGCTTACCCTCCACCACAATTTGATACAGGTTTGCATCCACCTCACTCTTGGTGAATCCAAGTCCATTAAAATAGTTGTCGATTTGTGTGTACCAAGCATGAGGTGCTTGCTTTGGGCCATACAGCGCTATTTTGAGCCTGCACACATGCGACTCGTTGCTGAAGATCTCAAATCCTTCAGGTTGTTTAATTTACACCTCTTCCTCAATTATCCCATTAAGGAACACAGTCTTCACATCCATTTGATGAATGTGCCAACCCATCTGCACTTAGAGAGCAAGGATGGTCCTTATGGAAGAATACCGTGTGACAGGTGCAAAGGTGTCTTCATAATCAATCCCCTCGATCTGTGAGAAGCCCCGTGCAAAAAATCTTGCCTTATACTTCTCGACACTCCCATCAGCAGCTTTCTTTACCTTGTAGATCCATCTTGATCCTACAATTGATTTACCCACCGGCCTTGGAGCAATATCCCAAGAACTGTTTCTGACAATGGAGTCATACTCCTCCACCATGGCATCTACCCATGTGGGCTCCTCCACTGCTTCTTCAAAATAAGATGGCTCTGTCACGATACACTTGCTCACAAGAGCCATGTATCCAGTAAATCGGTCAGGTGACTGCCTCTGTCTGCGTTGTGATGTAGGGACTCTTACATTCTGTGCCACATCAAGATTCAGTCTCTCAACTTTTTTGGTACGCTTTCTGCCTTTTCTGATGTTTGGTTTTGCGTGAGTGGACTCCTCCACTCCATGAATCTCCTCTTGTGGCTGATCCACATCTAGAGGTTCATCTTTCGAAACAAGTAGTTCCTCCACTACATGCCAGTCTAGATCCCTCTCAAGCATAGCTCATGTAGCACCCACGATCCTTCTGTTCTTCCTCTCCGTAGCCCCATTCTGATGTGGGTTATGAGGCGCTATGAGTTCTCTTTGAATTCCTTCTTTGATACAGAATTCTTTGAATTATCCCGAGATGTATTCACCACCATTATCGCTCCGTAGAGCTTTCACTTACTTCCCCGACTCCTTCTCCACCAATGCTTTAAACTCACATAACTTTCAGAATGTTTCGCTCTTCTTCTACACGAAGAAGATCCAGCATCTACAAGAATATTCATCAAAAAATATAACATAATACCTGTGTTTTTCTATTGAAGCAACCGAGAAAAGTCCACACACATCTGTGTGAATTCTCTCTAGGATCACCGAAGCACGGTTCTCCTTCTCATGAAAGGTGGTCTTCACAAACTTACCCATAGTACATCCCTTGCACTGATCTGATTGCATAAGAGTACCCTTGGGAAGTCCAGTAGAAATCTACTGTAAGATCTTCAAAGCACCATGGTGAATATGGCCCAATCTCCTCTGCCATAATTCGCCCTCATCCCGGCTCACCACTTCTTTTGCTTTGCCCATCATTGCAGCGCAACCATCTACCTCCAGCTTGTAGAGATTCTTAACTCAAATCCCTATCCTCTTGGTTTGACCCGTTGTTTTATGTCGCAGGAAATCTTTTCCCTCGCTGAAAACAACTTCATAACCTCTGTCTTCCAACATTGCGACCGAGACCAAGTTCTTCTTCAGAACTGGAACATGCATAACATCTTTCAACAGAAATGGATTACCTGACTCCCTCTCAAAGGTAATGGTCCTAATGCTAGTCGCACTGTATCGACCATCGTCTCCCATCTCTATATGCATTTTAAGGTCCTTCTCCTTCAAGTCACTAAACAACTCCTTGTCTCCCGTCATATGGAAAGACACACCACTATCAAGATGCCATACCAATCCCATTGAGCTTGAAACTAAGCATGAGATCAAAGAGAAATCAAGTTCAAATTACGAGGCTAAGGCCTCTCCAGTTGCAACTCCAGCATCCTTCTTGTTCTTCTTCTTCTGTGGACAGTTAGTGGCGAAATGCCCATGTTCGTGATAGTGAAAACACTTCACCTTGGAAAAATCCTGCTTCTTGCCTTTAGCCACGGATTTTGAAGGGAATTTCTTCCCCTTCCCTTTCCTTTCTTTGGCATCCAAATAAAAATTCTCTTCATCATCATTCTTCGATGAAGAGCCATCCCTGGTACTTCGCTTTATCTCCTCCTGCACAAGATCCGACCAAAGTCGCTCCCAACCAGACAGTTTCTCCTGTCCATTGACAGAGTCTTCATAGCTATGAAAACTCTTCAGAAGCCCAAGGAGAGCCAAGCTCACCAAGTCATCATCATCAACAGTAATCCCCACACTTCCCAGTTCATCCCTAAAGTGGACAAACTTCGTGAGATATTTTGGAATACTGTCGCCCTTCTCCATTTTTATTTTTTTGAGCTTATCTTTCAGCGCCAACTTCCTCTAGTCACTGCTTCTTTGGAAAAACTCTATAAAATCCTTCCACATTGCAAATGGATTGGCTTTCCCATGAAGGCTGGACACAATATGGTCCTTCACACCTTCCAACATAATTCTTCTTGTCTTTGCTATCTTCTTTTTCCATGCGTCAAGTAATGCAGCATCACTAGATCCCGGCTTAGGAACATCGCTATCGATGAACTCCTTCAGTCCATTATCCTCCAGCACCACCTCCATCCTATCCTTCTAGGCTATGTAATTCGAGCTGCCATCAAGGGCATACTCCAATCGCAACCCATTGAAATACATTTCAATGTATACTCAACTGTCGCACCAAGAATTTTCTACAGTAAATTCGAATTGTCCACCAACACAAACTCAACAATTCTCCACAATTGCAATCTTCAAGAATCAACACTTCTCTGATACCATGTAGAAATTATATACAAGATGCATGTATATATCCATATTCTCCTGATATAACAATATTTATCTTCTTGCTAAATACATAATCCTTCCACAGTTAATCTTTTGCAGAAATTTAAACTCAATTGCAAACACATGAAGCAATAAAAAAAATCGCACATAACACAGTTGTTTAACGGGAAAGCCTGAAGCTAAAAACCCCAAGTATCATATATTATGTATCATGGAGATCATGTAACAATCTCATACAAATCTTAGAACATCAAGCTCTCAGTACAATCAATCGTCACACACTAATCATAATTAATCTGCAAATCCATGCACTGATTTCTTGCCACCTGATAGCCTGCCTCCACTGCGCAATCCCTGTTGAAGAAGACCCCTGAATGAATTCGAATCTACCTTTATTTCACTGTGCAATCCTCATTGGAAACTCCAATGTGTGTGTGGTGCAACCAATGTATCACTATAGTCACAACGGATAGTCCATCTTACCCTTTCACCTATCTCTCCACTGGGTCTCCACTGGAAATGACATGCACTGTAGTTAACTATTGTATTTGTTCAGTTGATTAATGATTTATTATTTGAGAATTAATTAATGTTGAAAATTCAACAAGATGATGGAGCTTAGTGAAATCAAGTCGCCTTCACTAAGTGGGCCCACAGGCTATTTTTGGCGCAAAGTCTATTTTTAGACTATGTCTATTTTTAGACATATGGATCATGGTCTATGAGTTGCAGGATGCTATTTATGGATGATTGGTCAAGTTGGTAAAAAATAGATGGACCTCTATTTTTAGACATTGGGCGGAATCTATTTTTAGACTGCCAGGCTAAAAATAGAACAGTCAAATATTATTAACCCTTAATAATATTTAGACTATAAACATTATCTTATCCTCTTGGAGCACTTCAGTTTGATGCTTGGATGTGGCACATGCAGCTGACAGAAGGAAATACGCTTTTCCTAAGGGTTAGCTGAGCTATTGCATGGTTGACTTCAGTTAGAACTCATGTGGCAGAGTTTGGTGGAGTTGATGAGACAGTTGGTGGAGTTGTGTTCGGTTTAACTTAGTTGAACTAGTTGTATTTAGTCTAACTGATAAATACACTAGTGATGAGTAGTGTGAATTAATTATTAATTAATTCACTAATTATTAACTCATAAATCAACTAAATAATACATCAGTTAACTGCAATGCATGGACAGTTCAGTGGAGACCAGTGTTAGAGGTGGGTGAAAGGGTGAGTCTACTATCAGTTGTGACTATAGATGTGCATGAGATTTGCACACACATTGATTGAGATTGCCAATGAGAATTGCGCAGTACAAGCCAGTGGGATTCAAACTTGGATCTCATCATTATTCATCTTGGATTGCGCAGTAGAGGCAGGCAGACAGGTGGAGGAGATTTGAACTTGTGACTTGTTCATATCTGAGCTAGTTTGTGTGTAGCATGTGAGATAGTGCTGAGAGTTGTGAGGAGCTTTGTGTTATGTATTGTTACATGTTCTCTATCATTATAATATACAGATAGTTGGGGGTTTTCAGCTGTAAGCTTTCCCCATTACATACTATGTTATATGTGTGCTTGATTATGTTTTAATGTGCGCATGCGACTGCTTCTATTTCCGCATATTGATGATAAATTGTAGAAGAGGTTATGTATTATGCATGAATTCGAATTAGTGTGTGACCAGGATAATATCGGTGAATAAATCTTCATTATTCAGCAAATTTCTACATGGTATCGTAGTGTGAATAGGATTTAATCACGGATTTATTACAAGGATTGCAATTATTTCGGTACGTAAGCTTACGCTGCAGCTCTCTAGATCATAGATCCATCCTTTCTTCGAAAAAGGTGGATATATCCAAAGAAGACCCTTGATAGTCGATCTATCAGGTTAGAACAATTTGTTCGCGTATCCAGGAGAATTGAAATTCCTGAGCTGGGAATTTAAATATTGGTGCTAGCTTGTTTTCTTGGTGCCGAAGTTGAAATGTCTTTCAACGGTTTGCGACTGGAATATGCCCTTGAGGTCAGTTCGAATTATGTTTCATGGAAGGACAGAATGGAGGCGGTATTAGATGATAACGGGCTGAAGGAGTTCATATATGCTGAGATCCCAAAGTCTACTGATGCTGCTCAAGTTGAGGCTTGGAAAAAGAAGATGGTGAAATGTCGAAGGATTCTGTTGGAGAGCGTGAAGGATCACATTGTATCCAGCCTGCATGGAAAATATTCTCCATATTTGATGTGGAAAGCGTTGACAGATCTATTCCAGAGCAAGAGCGACTAGAGGAAGTTGGCACTCAAGGATAAACTCAGAAACATTAAG
The DNA here is from genome assembly GCA_034641835.2 of Pinus albicaulis. NCBI lineage: Eukaryota > Viridiplantae > Streptophyta > Pinopsida > Pinales > Pinaceae > Pinus > Pinus albicaulis. The sequence continues at coordinate 1,356,230,068 of CM076575.1, forward strand.
ATGGAGAAAGACGACAGTATCGCCAAGTACCTCACGAAGTTCACTCAATGCAGAGATGAGCTGGGAAGTGTGGGGGTGACTGTCGATGATGAGGACTTGGTGGACCTGGCTCTCCTTGGTCTTTCGAAGAGTTGGAATTCCTATCAGGACTCTGTCAATGGTTGGGAGAAGTCGCCGGGATGGGAGCGATTGGGTCGGATCTCATGCAAGAGGAGATAAGACGGACTATTGTGACGATCTTCATCAAAGGCATCTCGATGGAAGAAAACTTGCGCTTTGGTCGCCAACGCAAAGAAGGGGGGAAGTAGCAAGAAAGCTGCCCAAAGTAAAGGTACATGACATGTCCAAGGTTAAGTGCTTTCACTGTCACCAACACGGACATTATGCCACAAATTGTCCGCAGAAGAAGAAAAATAAGCATGCTGCTGGATCTGCAGCGGGAGAGGCATTGGCCTCCCAGTTCGAGCTGTACTTTTCGTTGATCGCATGATTGGTCTCAAGTGTGATGGGATCAGTATGGTTCTTGGACAGTGGTGCGTCATTTCACATGACCGGAGATCGGGATTTGTTTTCAGATCTGGAGGAGAAAGATCTTGGAGTGCACATCGAGATGGGCGATGATGGTAGATACAGTGCGACCGGTATCGGTACCATTTCCTTTGAGAGGGAGTCTGGTAAACCCTTCGTTTTGAAGGAAGTATTGCATGTTCCAGGATTGATGAAGAATCTGATCTCTATGGCGATTTTGGAAGACAAGGGGTATGATGTGGTCTTCAGCGAAGGAAAAGCTTTCCTGCGCAGTAAGACAACTGGAGAGACCCAAAAGATAGGGGTTCGAGTCAAGAACCTTTATCAGTTGCAAGTAGATGGTTGCGCAACAATGGCATGCAAGGCGAAAGGAGTGGTGAGCCGGGATGATGGCGAGCTGTGGCACCGGAGATTGGGCCACCTTCACCATGGAGCTTTGAAGATACTACAGCAGATTTCTACTGGGCTTCCTAAGGGCACTCTTGTGCAGTCAGATCAGTGCAAGGGGTGTACCTTGGGAAAATTTGTGAAAGCCACCTTTCACGAGAAGGATAGTCGCGCCACGACGATCCTTGAGAGAATTCACACAGACGTGTGTGGACCTTTCTCAGTAGCTTCGATAGCAAAGCACAAGTACTATGTGATCTTTGTTGATGATTTTTCTCGGAAGTGTTGGATCTTCTTCATGCAGAAGAAGAGCGAGACATACTCAAAGTTCTGTGAGTTCAAGGCGCTGGTTGAGAAGGAATCAGGGAAGCATGTGAAGGCTCTTAGGAGCGACAATGGTGGTGAATTCATCTCTGCTGAATTCAAGGACTTTTTCAGCGTAGAAGGGATTTAGAGAGAGCTCATCGCACCCCATAACACACAATAGAACGGGGTGGTTGAGCGGAAGAAAAGAACGATCGTGGGTGTTGCACGGGCGATGTTGCATGACCAGGGCCTACCCCTTCACTTGTGGGCGGAGGCATGCAATACTGCAGTATATGTGCAGAACCGTTGTCCTCACAAGATACTTGGCATGAGTACACCTATATGCGTTCAAAGAAGAGACCCGATATTTCCCATTTGAGGATTTTTGTCTACCCGGCTTCACATGCATGTGACGAAGGACGCCGTAAAGAAGCCGGATCCAACCGGGCAGAGGTTGGGATATTTTTGGGGTTACACTGATACGCCCCCACAACTATCGTGCTTCTGCATGGGCCGCAAGACCTGTCAGGTGCGACGGATATCAAATTTCAGAGGAGAAATCCATGCGCGTTCGGGGCTGAAAGAGGGAGCCACACTTGCATGCAGATGAGGAGCTATTAGTTCCTAAGGATGAGCTTCCGGATGTGGATCAGCCACAAGAGGAAGTTCATGGAGTGGAAGAGACCACTCATGCAGCACCAACCATCAGAGGGCGCAAGCGCACTACAGAAGCTGAGCGACTGGCTCGAGATGCAGAGAAGGTTGTAGGACCACCTACAGCATAGCGCAGACAAAGACAGTCACCGGACCAGTACACTGGATACATGGCTCTTATGAGCAAATGTGTCGTGACAGAACCATCCTCTTTCGAGGAAGCTGTGGAGGAACCCGCATGGGTAGATTCCATGGTGGAAGAGTATGATTCTATTGTCAGAAACAATGCATGGGAGATTGTCCCAAGACCGGAGGGGAAATCAGTGGTGGGTTTGCGATGGATCTACAAAGTGAAGCAGGCGGCTGACGGGAGCGTGGAGAAGTACAAGGAAATATTTGTTGCCCGTGGCTTCTCACAGATCGAGGGGATCGATTATGAGGAGACCTTTGCACCTGTCGCAAGGTACTCTTCCATACGGACGATCCTAGCTCTCTCAGCGTAGATGAGGTGGCACATCCATCGGATGGATGTGAAGGCTTGCGTTCTCAATGGAGTCATTGAGGAGGGAGGTGTATAGAGCGACCGAAGGTTTCGAGATCTTCGGCGGTGAGTCGCATGTGTACGGAGACTCAAGGAAATGTTGTACGGGTTGAAGCAAGCACCGTGCTTGGTACACCTCGAATGAACGGTTACTTTACTACTTGGACTTGGATTCTCCCAAGACTCCAAAAGTGAGGCGGATCCTAACCTATACGAGATTGTGGTGGAGGGTAAGTTGCTAATCATTACACTTTATGTAGATGATTTGATTTTGACGGGTGATGAGCTATTGATACTCTCATGCAAGGAGGATCTTGCAAAAGAGTTTGATATGAAGGACTTGGGCCTCCTTCATTATTTCCTGGGATTGGAAATTTGGCAGCGCAGTGATGGACTATTTGTTTCTCAGGGTAAGTATGCCCCAGAGATACTGGAGAGGTTCAACATGCATGGCTGCAAGTCTGTTGATACTCCTCTTCCTCGTGGATGGAGGAAGGAGGATGCTACTTCGGCCGAGGTAGTGGATGCCACTGTTTATCAACAGTTGGTGGGGTAAACATGTGTACGGTCAATGCAAAAACAGATATGTGCTGTCTTGTTAACTTGACTTTAACGAAGCTATAGTTAAGCCTACCTGCAAGCTCTTTTGGAAGGCGAGGCAAGCATGTATTGCGTTATCTTAGAGGCACATCGGGATATGGATTGTGGTACAGACAGGAGGATGAGGTTAAGCTATGTCGCTTCACGGATGCAGATTGGGCAGGGAGCCCAACGGACAGAAAGAGAACATCTGGAGGGATCTTGATGTCGATCACGACGGCGGTTTCTGGTACGGCGGGGAAGCGGTCCGTGGCACTCGATTCGCGGAAGTAAGTACATGGTAGCAAGCTTGGCTGCATGCGAGGCTATTTGGATGAGGAAGATCCTTGTTGGATTGTTCGAGTTGCATTTGGAGCCTACGGTGATATATTGTGATAATCAAAGTTGCATTAAACTCTCGGTTAATCCAGTATTTCATGATAGATCTAAACATATTGACATCCGGTACCATCATATCATAGATTGTGTGCAGCGGAAGATCATGTTGCTTTCTTACATTCCTACGGAGGATCAGAATGCAGATATTCTGACGAAGGCGCTCACCAGGAGCAAATTCGAATACCATAGAGACAGGATCGGGGTGGCAGATAATCCCTATCTTGTTGAGAGGGAGTGTTGAGATTCAACAAGATGATGGAGCTTAGTGAAATGAAGTCACCTTCACTAAGTGGGCCTGCAGGCTATTTTTGGCGCAAAGTCTATTTTTAGACATATGGATCATGATCTATGAGTTTTAGGATGCTATTTATGGATGATTGGTCAAGTTGGTAAAAATAGATGGACCTCTATTTTTAGACATTGGGAAGTTTCTATTTTTAGACTGTCGAGCTAAAAATAGAACAGTCAAATATTATTAGCTCCTAATGATATTTGGACTATAAACATTATCTTATCCTCTTGGCGCACTTCAGTTTGAGCTACAGATGTGGCCCATGCAGCTGACAAAGGAATTATGCTATTCCTAGGGGTTTGGTTGAGCTATTGCATGGTTGACTTCAGTTAGACTCATGTGGCAGAGTTTTGGTGGAGTTGATTGAGGAGTTGATGGAGTTGTGTTCGGTTTAACTTAGTTGAACTAGTTGTATTTAGTTTAAATGGCTAATACACTAGAAATGAGTGGTGTGAATTAAATATTAATTAATTCACTAATTATTAACTCATTATTCAACTAAATAATACATCAGTTAACACCAGTGCATGGACAATTCAGTGGAGACCAGTGGAATAGATAGGTGAAAGAGCCGGTTTGCTATTAGTTGTGACATTAGTTGTGCATGAGATTTGCACAAGCATTGGAGGAGATTTCCAATGAGAATTATGCAGTTGGAGCTAGTGGGATTTGAACTTGGATCTCATCCATAATATTTTTGGATTGCGCAGTAGCAGCGAAATGACTGTGGAGGAGGTTTGAACCGTGACTTGTTCAGCCAGGCCCAGTTTGCGTGCTTAACTTACGGGAGATAATCTTGAGTACTTGTGAGGAGTATTGTGCTATGTATTGTCCATGACTTCTCTTCCAGCATAATATAAAAATAGCTGGGGGTTTTCAGCTATAAGCTTTCCCCATTACATATTGTGTTGAGATGTGTGCTTGATTATGTTTTGATGAGCGCATGCGACTGCTTTCTATTTCTGCATATTGATGATCAATTGTAGAAGAGGTTATGTGTTATGCATGAATTCGAATTAGTGTGTGACCAAGATAATCTCGGTGAATAAATCTTCATTATTCCGCAAATTTCTACAATTAACTAATTAATTCACTCAACTCTCACTAGTGTATCATTCAATTAGACTAGATACAACTAGCTCAACTGACTTTAACTCCATTAACTGAGTTAAAATGAATAACAACTCCATGAACTACTCTTTCAACTCTGTCATAACTTTTCCACTTCAGTTCTAACTGAGTCCTCCATGCATGAACCACCAGTAAACCCTAGGAATTGCGTAATTCCTTGAGCCCACTGATTTGACAAATCTTTACACTGAAATTAAGTGCTCCAAGAGAATAAGTTGAGGTTTATTGTCGGATTATTATTAAGAGATAATAATAATCGACACTTATATTTTTAGATCGAAGATCTATAAATAGACTTCGCCTAATATTCTAAAAATAGAATTTCATCTATTTTTCCAACTTGACCAACCATCCACAAATAACATCCTGCAACTTCTAAAATATGATCACCATTTCTAAAAGTAGACATAGTCTAAAAATAGACTTACACCTAAAAATAGCCTGCGGACCCACTTAGTGCAGGTGACTGATTTTCACTAAGCTCATCATCTTGTTGAATCTCAACAGGTTAGACATATACAAGTACTCAAATATACATGCAGGAAGTAGTGACTAGAAACAATAATCATTTAGATCCATAAGTGTAAACAAAATTAAGAAAATAAGTCAAGGAATACTTATCTTCAAAGAGAAATATCCCTCTCAAATCAACCTTCAAGAGACATCCATAAAACAATGTTGCCTCAACTAGAAACTTTATCAATAACTGGGTCCTATGTCAAATCAATCCCAAATATTTAAGCATATTTTCAAAGGCTATGTGAGGGTTTTATATACCAAATCTCAAGACTTTTACTATAAACCAGGATTTCTCTGAAACCCTAATCCACTAACTGCCTAAGGTCTTCTTCATACCCTAGTATTCTTTTAGGTATCTACCATCCTCTACTTGCTTCCATAGAAGTGTCTCCTTGGGGTGATCCTCATGGATTTTCTTCAACCAGCTCTGATACCATGTTAATTTTTCATCAAGCAACATTGTTCTTTACTTTTATAGTTACATTTCGACATTAACATGTTACATTCACCCTAAATAATTTTTCCTTGTACAGATCTATATCATTAACCATCATAAAATGAAACTATGAAGAAATAATAACACCATCATCATCATCAGCAGCAGCATCATCTAATAATCAAAAAATAAAGGATCAAAGGAAGAGAAGCATGAACATATAGAGACACAAGGATTGGTCCAAGACCAGGGCAAAACCCACTATGGGGAAATAACCCTTGGAATTTCTTCTTCTTATATATTCATTGAATGGTTCAACAAAAAGAATACAATGATCCATGAAAAAATATATCTACAATGCATAAAAAAAATAGAATACAAATGCTAAAACCATACCCATACTTCTACATGGAGGAAACTGAATCTGAGAACTGAAATGCACTAACATTAGTTGTAGAAAACTGATGAACATAGTTGATACTGAATGAAGACTGAAGATAGCTCTGCAGCTGAAACAAACAGATCTAATATACAAACCAGCAGATTTATAATATCAAAACTCGAATCTGATAGATCACCAAGTAATCTCGTCTCAAATGTCCTAAATTTGAATCCAAGAGACTGTTATCAATTTCTCTGGCATAACTAAGACCGAACGACTGATCTCTGAAGACACTGCACAATCAACTAAAGATGAACCAAATCAAATTTTCTCATAAAATATCTTAGACTCGAACTTAGCAAGCTTTGATCATAGCTTTGGTATCCTTGGCTGCTACCAGGACTCTTTAAGCCCGTGGCTCTACTTCAAATCAGCTCTGAACCTTGGCTGCGGACACAACACATGTTTCTCGTGGCTATGCTTCAATAGGTCCAAATATGAAATAAGTCTCAGATCTTGACCCCGATCCACTACGCGAGCTCCTTCCGACGTACCTGTGCGAGCCAAGAAATCGAAAATATGAATCTAAACCAAAACATCATGGAGGAGATCTCATGAGAAAATGTGTGTAAATGAGCTTGAGCTCGCTTCTATTTATAGCTTTGTGGGGGACTTCTTGGGGCTTTGACCAAATCAACATGTAGTTAACCAACTCATTAAAATATTAAATTAATTCATAACTTAACTTCTGCTTAACCGATTAGGGCAGTCTATAGGTTTATTTTGATCCTCTCGAAAATAGGAATCTAACTAAATTATTATCTTAATCATCTGAGCTATCCATTGTATAATTTTACCCTAGTTTCAAAAATTAACACCTAGGGTCACACGAGTGGATGACATGGCAACAGTGTGGCATGACATATCATTTGATGATGTCATCCAAGTGACGTAGAGAAACCAGAGGACGCCACATGACAAGATTATTTGGCACACTTTGATTGGCGAAAGGGTCAAAAAAAAGTAACATGTGGCACCTCTCACAAGCTTCCATGTGACTTGATGATGTCATGATAATTTCATCAATGAAACAGTTAGTGACCCTAGGATATCGGTCAAGTGGGCACAATTGTATGGTCTGCTAGAATCTGAATTTGTGGTGCATCATCCAGTTTTGTAGCCAAATCCATTATCATCCAATCAGTATATATAATCATTCGAACTATACATATCATTCATCAAAGAAGAATTCAATCCATTGGTTGAATCTAAAGGAAGTTCAAGATTTGGTTGCACTTTTGTTGCTCTAGTTACATATTTTGGTTATTGTTCTAGTTTATTTATTGTTTTCATTCAAACAAGACTAGTCCAGTTTCAAGTTTGGTGAAGGTCAAATTTTAGCAAAGATGGAGTGTATATTCTTGTTGAGGTTCAACTATATCTGGCGAATGTGTTAGGACTATGGCGTAAATTGGTTTTCTTTGACCATGTCTGAGGTCAACCCCTGTTGTTGGAGGTTGTAATAGTGTTCATTTAGTAGAGGCTATATTTATGGTTTGTATCTTACTATAAAGGGTGAAACTTTGATAACAAGAGCTTAGCCTCATTATTTGAGAAATTCTAGTCGAGATTTAATTTTTGCAAATATTGGATCATGCCAAACATAATGGCATGTTAAGGGTTTTTTATTGGATCTGAGCTTCAATAAAAATCCAAGACATGTTGACTTGTTTTTTTATTAACATACACACAGGTTGAATCATGTTCTAGTGACATGGATAGTCACATCTCTCATTGCTTAGTTGGCACTCACACAGACTATATAATTCAAGAACTTATGGGTTGAATTACCACAGGTTTCTTGATGATTAATGGCACACATTTCAATCATTGACATGATCCTTTTGTCATTTTGTTGAGTTGACAAGATTTGTGGATTTGGTTATTAGTTTTGATATACCAGTGAGTGGTTCTCGGTTATTGAATACGCATTCAAAGGTAATTATGTGTCTTGGGGTTCATTGAGCGATAAAAAATGAATGATCGCACTACATCGGATGTGGATCAGCCATGTCGTCGATCCCCCACCCATTTGAAGTCTCATACATTGGATCAACAACAAAATTATAATGAGACCATAATGATGCAAGCATAATTGGACAACGGAATTGGTAGCTTATATGTGTGATAAATTGGTGGTCACAAGCTCAACCTTGGTGGTTAATAGGCCAAACATTTATGTTTTATTTTTATATATAATTGTAATTATTTTGAATCATTAAATAGTTTAGCAGTGGACATTTTGTCATGTTAATTCCAGAAAATACCATTTTAAAAAAGAACACCTATAAAGGGGCATTATGTAGAAATTTTAATTTATTATATATTTTTATATGGTTTCAATGAATTTTTGGGGTCAATACTTGTCGAAATCGAATTTCGGAAGAAGCTGGGAAATCATGGCTTAAAGATGAATCTAACCAAAGGCCCTCTGATGCCCTTTTGACACTTAATTGATTACGAGAATCCCTATTATATGTTTTGAGAAGCTATGAGAAGGTTGTAGTGGTTTTGGATACATTGTGAAAACAAGTTCTGAGAAGGGGAGTGAGTGACCATATTGATGAATTGGTTGGATCAGAGTATGAGGTAACAATATGACAACTAGAACCAATGATTGATATGATTTTCGATAATGATTACAATATAGTTGTTGCAAGTTATATTGTGACAGTGATCACAATGTTTGCAATGGTGTTGATTGCAAGTTGTGGTAGTGGTTGTGATTGCATCTTTTGATTTATTTATGATTTATAGACTATAGATGATGACAGTGGATCCATTTTAAAAATGAGATGAAAAAGGGGTCCATAATAGTTGAAGGAGGATATTGGATCCTCAATCGGGTTGTAGCCTACAACAAGTAGTTTCTTTCATTCTTTTGAGGTTGGTGCCTCAATTAGGTTGTATCCTACCACAAATGGAAACTTGCATTTCTTTGGGGTAGTTACCTCCAGCAGGTTGTAGCTTGCAAAGCTATGTAAAATAATTTAAGATAAAGAAGAAGTTTTGTTGTTTTCTCCCTTTTGGGTTTCCACGTAAAAATCTTGTGTCTCTCTATGATGTGATGGTTTCTTGATGTGTTACTACGATGGTTGCTTGATGATGCATTGTTCTATATAATGATATGGTTATGATTCATTACTATGTTATTGGTTGATTATGAAAAGTTGTAAAATGGTAAATTTGATCTCACACTGATTCAGACCCTCCATCTTAGTCTAACTTTTGGGCCAACATTCGATGCTCTTGAGGGGTCCCTTCCTCATTATTTTCGAGTATTTATGGGGTCACACTTCTCTGAGCTCTCTTTCAAGCCTTCCCCATTGGACAAGGCCACTATTTGGGCCTCTGTCACTTAGTTTACTTTTTTTTGTCTTCTCTCCTCTATTCCACTATTGTAGAAAATTTTGTCCTACTATGAATGGTTCTTCTCCTTATGCTACAACCATGCCCCATCAATGAGCTTGTGT
>CM076575.1:1356239854-1356472150 GCA_034641835.2 Pinus albicaulis
AACTGTGATAAAAAATGTTGGAAGTTATTTTTTCTATGATGTCAAGTTAAGGAGAGCTTGAACAGAATGCATCCCCTCCTTTTGTGGTCTTTCCTCAGGTTATCCTTCATTTTGTTATTGAATCAATCACGCTACCAGAATATCAAGCAATGAATATGAACCAATAATCGCAGCAAATTCTCAGTGGAAACCAAAATCTAAGCTAATCATTAGAGTTTTGTTGGTGGAAATGCATAGTTGTATGTTAAGAGACCGTTGTGGTTAAAGAAGCTAATAGGATTTTCTTGCTAGGAATTCAAAGAGAGATAACATGATTTTCATATGTCGAGAATCATGGGGTTACTACAACAATGATTCAGATCCATACCTTAAATGTTTGTTTTTCGATGGAAAACATGCCCAGAGCCTCCAGTTGTTATGGCACCAATTTTCAATTTTCGATTTTCCATCGTCTTTTGACCTAATGTATCAATTTTTGAAGTGAAAAGTAGAGATTTATAATTAACATGGAAACGTAGCTTTTGAAGCTCAAGTCGCAGGCCATTATTTTCCAGACGTGCATTTGTCTGGTTCTAATGCAGAACTTTGTGCTTTTTTATAAGGAGAAGGATCTGATGCGGGTAATAGGATATGTTTGACCAGCTCACAGGAGGCATGGTGAAGATTGCCCATATTCTTACTTTCTCTTTAGCTTTAAAGGAAGCTTCTTGGCCATCCGAACCTCGCCTTTAAGAGATGTGATAAAGTGATCCACATCAAATTATTCACTGGGATCTACCCAAAATGAAGCCTTGTCCAACTTTGGGACAACCAGAGTCACATTGATAAATCTTGAAATCGTAACCATGTCACATACCACAGCTTGCATCTGATCCAATCCTCCTCTTGCTGCTACAGGGGAAGGATATCTAGGGCTAGAGTCGGCGATAGTGAAGGAAGCGGGAAAACTCTTAAGCACCTGAGGGCCTCAAAATGACCCAACGCCATTAACTGCACCATGTGAGTCCACAGCACAATGTTGGTGCAGGCACGAATAATTAACTCCTTCTCAACTCGGCACCATGGAGTCATCACTAGGGACTTATTGATATTATTATAATCAAACTCTATATTATCGTTCCTTGTAGCCTTGTCTTGCCTCGCATTTTACTGTGTGAAAAATGGTGGAATATATGTCTTCACCCATTACTTCATCACAAATGGATCATTCAAATTTCATTGATTTTCTTTCAGCTCCTCTATCTTTTCAACAAACTCTGGAACATGCTTCAACTGCAAGTGGGAGTGAAATTCCCTGGGACGCCGAAGAGAATAATCTTCTCCCTAGCAGCCAAAGAGTGGATGGAAATTTGCTGGAGAAAAAGGCCAGAACGTCATCTGGAATCTTATCACCGACTGATATGGCGCCTTTGTAAACTCTCTTATCAAAATCTAACACATCCCACTGGGATTCGAATTCAATGCGCAGCTGTGATTTCAAGTCACCATACCACCCATCGTGACTCCATTGAATAATTCCTTCGAATATGTTGTCGATCTTCCAGAATTACTAGTGACCACAAACTGGCTCCTCCATATTCGATCCAGTGACAACGAAATCGGAATTCGAATATCTTGGCGTGATCTCTTCCTTATTCTAAGAAAAGAAGCCCGACTTTTCTCATGGATTTTTGAGGATTTTTTTTCTTGCTAAACTTAGAAAATGCACACAATTTCTGGAAAATTTCCAGCATTAGAATCATCTTCCTTGATTGGGTTATCGAACTGATAATATAGTGGGGGTAGTAGTTGGGTTTTCCATCAATTTTAATTGCAGGGTATGACCACACCTACGCATTCGAATCCATATGATGTTGGCTTCTAAAATATACCACGCATCCCAACTTATTCATGCTCTGGTTCGAGCAAATTCACATGTTTTAGTCAGAATTTGGAGTTGAATCAGATATTCGAATGAATGGTGGACTGGGCAATCGAGATCCCTTGTGCATAGAGGACTTTTTGTTGGTGTGTGTGCATAGAAGAATTCAGGTTGGTGCTAAAGATGGAGGGAGCTACCCAACCCATTAGAATAGCTACTAAGCCTATTTAGTTATTTTGTATTGCACTAAAAATAAATAAATATTGTATCCCTATTTTTTTTTTAAAAACAACTTAGAAAATTTTATTGATTGAAATTGATGAAAATTTTATTAGCAAATGGAGATAAACTAATTTTCAGTTGCAAAGATGAAATTCATTAAGCATGTTGCAAATCCTTGATTTAATAATTCTTGAAAACATTTATGGACATATTAATTTTGTATCCTCGAGATCGTGCGAAAACGCGGGAGGAGAGCATACTTATTTGAAACTGAAAATAACATCCTACCTACTCTATGCTAATTGGAAATTAGCAATCATTACGTGTAATTAAATTTCCAATGTAACCATTCACGCAATAATAATAAAAATATATTCATTTCCAATTTCACATATTTGAAATGAAAATATACAAGAATGATTGAATTTAATTGTTGTGACTGTGATTTAGCGAAATAAAAACAAAAACGAAATTTCTCTAACCTGGTATTTTCTTGAAACAATCGAAACCATATTTCGATAAGGCTTTCATAAGCATGATTTCCACTCTGATTCAGATCATGCTGCAACTTTTTTTTTCCTCCTCAATCTCCTATTCAAATAATTGTTCCCCATCAAATGTACAGGATTCTTCGAATGTTGATTTGATGTTTGCTTCTGGAGGAGTAGTTAAGCTTTTGGCTTCCATCAAGATCTGTTCTTCGCAAGAAGAGGAGATCCTAACTCTTTCTAGGATCTAAGCGAGTTGTTCCAAACTTATCTCATCGTTAAATCATATTATTGATACACATGAATTAGTTGGAAAGGGGTTCTTACAATACCCAAAACTTAAAATCTTAATGTAAAACTAAATGAAAATAAACTAGTTTCTTAAACTACTCTTGTGAAAAATCACACTTTGCAGAAATTAAACACTCTTTGTAGGAAAAGAAAACACACTTGCGGTTATCAAAAAATCAGACTATGAGAACTAGTAAGCAAGAAATTTAGTGATAACTAAAGTGCAAATATATTAGAAGCAAACTATGATAATCTAGAAAGCAGTAAATAACAAATAGTGATTCAGTTGTCAAGCAAACTATGATAATCTAGAAAGCAGTAAATAACAAATAGTGATTCAGTTGTCAAGCAAACAAACTAGGATAACTGGTAAGAAATTAGTTTAATGACAATCAAATCAAATCTAGGAAATGAAATCTCTCTTGTAGAAAAGTAAACTACACTTCAATTCATCATGCCTCCCCAACAATGACACCAAAATGAGTGGTGAAAATATTGTCATCTAATAATTTCCCAATCATTAATTATCAACCCGAGGAGTTCGTTGACTTACGAGACACATGCACAATATATGCAGAATTGAAGTCAAATTAACCTAATTTAATGGTTAGAATTGAAACACATGACCAAATTTAAACACGCGACTTGAAAACAATCACACGACTAAAAGAAAATTGCAGAAATTAAATTATCCTAGAAATGTGAAATTGCATTAAAAAAAAAACAAAAAAACAAATGACAACACATGTTAGAAATGACAAATAAGAAACAAACACATGTGAGCTCACATTAACATTAAATAAATCTCAGTATATTACATCACAATGACTTACAATCCTCTCCAACCATGATGTATTCTCCTAACGTATTCCATTACATTACTCGAATTAGTGAATTAGGAATTCATCTCTTCTTCTTCTTCCTTCCTCTCTATGGAGAGAGCACTCCTATTTATATATATGAGTTGCTTTGAAAAAGATATAAGCAACTCATAAATACAACTCCACTTTTCTTTCAACCAAATTCCATAATTACAAAATATGAACCCTTCAAATCCTCACACAAATCTTGGATGAGATATCCATATTCTCGTGATCTTCTCCTTGAAATGAGCTCGAATGATTATCTCCTCAAATCTCTTTGATCCCTTCAAATCCTCACACAAATCTTGGATGAGATACCGATATCCTCATGATATTCTCCTTGAAATGAGCTTGAATTATTATCTCCTCAAATCTCTTTGAATAATCCTTTATTTAAATATTCCTACACATTACAATGATCACACAACTTTTGAGATATATATATATATATATATATATATATATATGAAAATATATTAATTTTCTAATAATTAATCACAAATTATCTTAAAATGCATGAAAATAAATAAATTGGAAAATAATAAGGGAGACCCATATTTAACATGAAAATAGTATGATAAATAGTGAATGGAGAAACATAATATGGATAAATTTGATGAATAACAAAAGGAAAAGAGGATGACAATACGACATTTCGGAGACTGAACAGGAACATAAAGGCCATCAGCAAAAATAAGATAGGCAAGAGACAAATATTTCATTTAAAATACATGATTTTAGAAACGAAATCATGGCTCAACTTGAAAATCTGCAATGTGAGAAAACATGAAGCCAAATACAAATCGAGAGCATAGAAAATAATAAAATGATTTTTTTCCCTGGACCTATTATGATTTAGAAATAGATAATTTATCATTTATTCTTAAATGAATTCACTAAATTAAGGCAATGAAGACCAAATTCATACTTGAGATTATTACCAACATCTATTGAAAAATTTGCAAACAAGGAAATAAAAGAAGAGCTAACAAATAAAACAAAATTAGTCTTATTCCTAATCTTAACTGAATGAAAATTGGACATGACTAGGTATAATCATACTTCCAATGTAATCACTCTCTCATTTTAACTCTTGCGTGTATGTATAGGTCAATTAAAAAGAGTAAAACTGCAACTAAATTATTAAAAGAAAAATTCAGCCTACTATGTACAATTAACAAATTCGGCAAAATAAACTTATTTACAAAATTCTTACCTTGAAATTATTTCAAGAAAATGTTTAAAGGGTCACAAAAATGAGCATGTATTTTAGTGAATGATTGAAAGAAATTCATAGGAAAAGGAAACATCGCGCTTGGATTCAATGATACATTTTTAAATATTGAAGTCTGTTGAACACTGGTAAAATCATAAATATTATGGAGCAGTGGAACTTCCAGATATTTTTCAAATGAATTGATAAAATATCTAAGAACATTTAAATTTTTTCTAGAAGTATTCCATTGCTAAGCATAATGAAATAGTTCACTCACCTGTGCCAAAATTTGTGATAAACTCATTTGAAAATAATATATGAACTCGACAAACATGAATAAATAAAATTTAAAAATAAAAAGTAGTCGATGTTCATGCTTGAAATTATGGAATTTATTTTCATACAAGCTTGTAATGCACTTGACGAGTGTCTACAGTTTGAGTGTTCAAATTTCCAGTACAATGTGTTCAAACATTCAAAAATGAAATTCGAAAGAAAAACAAATTCAAACTAAGGGAACTGAAAATAAATCAAATTAAATTTTACATTAATGTTACAAATAATGGTACAACATGGTTGGGACTTATTTACAAATATTTATTTCCCACAATTATCAATAGAAATTATAAAGTTAAACTCATTGTTTGCATTCTTTTGTGGGAATGGGAAGATTTCAAACTTATGATCCAAAAAGGGAATTCCATCATCGTAGGAATTGAAAATTGGAATAGGTTCTTGAATACCAAAATTACTATGATGATTACATGTTTGGAATTTTGAATGAACTATAATTATTCTTTGATTGAAGCTCTTTTTTATCTTCAAAAATAGATTCACTTAAGGAATCAGACAAAACCAACTCTGAAGAAAAAAAAGTTTGATCATTTTCATGTTCCAAGTCATCATCCTAAGTAACTTCATAAGTGTTATTTTCCTCTGAATTAAATAAATTAGAACTAGACAAGTGATTGAATACCAAATTAGAGAATCGTCGGGATTATTGATTGAATTATCGATTAAATTTTCTCTACAAATTTTAATAATTCATTATTAATATCAATTCCTCTGTTTTCTAAAATTAAATTTGAATTCAAAGGGACTGATAATTTATTATGAATTAAATTAATATTGTTAAATATATCAAGGTATAGAGAAAAATAAGAAGATGAATATATATACCTGAAGGTTTCTCTATGCATAAATGATTTGTGATTTTCCAAAATAGACAATTCAGATTCTTTATGCATTTGATCGATTTGCAAATTGTTGTTGAACTACTCCATCATTTGCAATTTATTATCAACAGATTGTGAATTAATTTCAGCAGTAGGCTATGTGTTTACGACATTATTTGGTTGATTAAATTGTTTTTGATTTAATTTTTGTTGATTGGTTCTAATAGATTATGCATTTTGTTGAAATTATACTTGATGGGCAATATGTAAATTTGGAGTATTTCTTGCATTATCATTTGTAATTTCAATTTGCGAAGAATCGAAGTTTACATTTCGAGCAAGTGTTTCATTATCAACAAAGGATATACTTTCTGGTTCTTGATAGTTAGCACATGAGAGAGACACTAAATGTCTAAACCATATAATTAAACTGAATTGAGGAGGAAAATATTTGGACCTAAATTGCATTAAAATTCTTTTAAATCTAACATAAAACATATCCAAATTCTCACCCTCCATCCTACACAATTCTTCTAACTGATCACACACATTTTCGTAATCATATTCCCTAAATGTGTGAAGGAAAATCTTGCAAAATTTGTCTCAACTACGTACAGAGGCAACTAGAAGTGATAAGCACCAGTCTTTTGTTTTTCTTGTCAAAATACGAGTGAAGATCCTGAAAATAATGTCTTCATTAATATTGAAATTGTTGCAACTTAAAATAAATTGAAGGAGATGACTAAAATCAAATGTCTTACCATTGTATTTCACCTGAGACAGGATCTTGATTTCCTTTACTTGAGTGGTTTTTGGATGAGGTCCAATCAATCAAATCCAAGGAAGTCTTTTACATGGGACCGTAGTAATAAAATAAAATTTTAAAGCACAAAATCATTAGAGACACAATTTACTATGACCCTCATTCTAACGCCAAAAATGTTGATGGATTGTAATTCTCTGCCTCAACATTATAAGGGTGACCACCCAGTCGGGAACTTAAAACATCTCATTTTCCGTTGAAATGGTGGTTTTGATTGGTTAAACTAGGTCCAGTTACCTTCTCTCTATCTCTACTAGCTTAAAATTTGACTTTCACCTACCAATAGAGAATGTACATTAATTCAACTCTTCTTTTTTATCAGGCAAGAAAGTGATCCTTAAGATGATTTGGGGCTCAGCCAAGCTATAACTAAAATTTATGTCTTTGATAAGAGGACTTCAAGAACGCAAGATGAAAATTAATCCTAGAATGCAAGCAAAAGGAAAGAAATCATAAGTCTGTCTTGATTAGGAAGATGTAGATCTAACCCAACCGAGATAAAATTAATTAAATTATTGGGATTTTAGCATGTCTCGTTTAAGATGAATATATAGCTAATGAAACAGTTCAATTAACTAATATTATAATTACCAAACATGTTTTTCAGATATCTATTAACAATGAATGATGAATCAATAACATTAGGAATTAGTTCACATAATGTCAATGGAAATTTAAATCAGAATTAGATGACAGATTTCTGAGTAAATAGTTACTTAGAAATCTGGTTTAAGCATAAGAACAAAAGAGGAAATAACAACAAATCTATGAAGCTAATGAACTAGATAGCTAATTCAAAAAGACCTTTATATTCACATTAAACAATAGTGCTCAACATGAAAGACATTTTACACAAATATGTCATTAAAAAGATGAAATTTTCATTTAAAAATAATAGTATTTAAAATACAAATTGATTTAACCCTGGTTACTTGCTTTGTTCCTTGAATTTATATCTAACAATCTTTCTCAAAGCATAAACTCTGTTGTTAAAAGAAAAATATACAATAATGCAAACTTTTCCTCTCATATACAGTTCAGAACGGAAAAAGACAAATCCCATTAATTTCCAGATTTGAGATTGATTCTCTCTACCTACATTCTGAAATCCCTATTACAATAGTGCTTTAAGAATTACAAAATTGCAGAAGAGAGAAGTATTTTGCACATTTACAAACCACTATTTATAATTACAAAATGAATTCCAAATAGGAGATATGTTGAAGAACAAAACTTCTCCAGCAATTTTCATTGGTTAAAATTATTTTTCTTCTCTTGTTGGAGAAACTCCAGTGATTGAAATCCTCTTCAACTATTCTCCTACCAAAACCAATCAAAATTAAATTAAAATAAAAAATATCAAATCTTGAAAACATAATTTCTTCAATCAAAAATCAATTAAATAAATAAATAAAAGGAACTTTGAGCTTTCTATTGATCCTTTTAAATATCTTATTGGTCAAAGAGAACATAGTTAAATGGATATGTGCTCAACAAAGACTATGAGCAAATGAAAATGCAAAAAATTAAACTCAGAAAAATTATTTTGTTTACAAATTCGGAGCTTGATATTTCGCTAAATTTTAAACTCATTAAATAATCGAATATGATCATGCAACCACCTTATAAATATTTTCCATGATTTTATCTACCCAACGAGCGGTCTTGGGCCTCATTTGGCCAAATATAACTTGACTTATGAACTTTCAAATTTAAAATATCAAAATTGCTAAAATTCTAAAAAATTTACTTCCTAAACTAAAAATAAAAAATTTTAATTAAAAATCTAATCCTAAATTAAATTAACAATTATTACTTAATAAATATTAATTTATTTATAATTACAAAATTAAATTAAATTAATTACAAACTAATTAAATAAATTATAATTAATATTATAATCATATTATATTAAAATTAAAATTAAATTATATTAAAATTATAATTAAATAAAAATATATTATAATTTTAATATCATATATATTATGAAAACAAATTCCATATAATGAACCCCAAGCGGGTATTATATCCATTAATGGATCGAATGAAGAATGGAGAAAGAGGGTTTAATGGAGGAGAAGGGTCGTATATATATATGAAGGACGACCACTTAATGTGGCCGAGGAGCATTGGGAGAGTGGATTTTGATAAAATTAAAATAGCGACCACATTTTTTTTTATATTGGATATCGGAACTATTACATATTGATATTTGATATTCTGATACTGGGACATTTCGAAATTTGGGATATTTTTTTAAAGGGATTTTAATATCGAAGGTATTTTGTATTGGGACTTTTGTGAAGGAAGGGAGGAGGTGAGGTGAAGTGGCGCCCATTTGGAGTGGAACTCTTTTATTATAAATTATATCTATTTTGGTAATTAAAAATCTTACAAAATAAATTACAATTGTTTTATAATTTTGGAATTTTGGGTCTTGTAATTTTTTTTTTAATTTAGAATTTGAATAAATTATCGAGATCTTTAAAACACATAATTTTAATTGTTATACAATTTGGCTAGGTGATTTTGTAGGACCATTAGTGAAAAAAGAAAAAATTAGAAAAAATTAACTTCGAATTAATAATTACAATCAATTACTAATTTATTTACAAAAATTAAAATAATATACATTTTGTAATTTTTTAACCCACGTGATATAATGATCAAACTTCATAGAAGTGCCATGATTCAGGTGGATATCGGTGGCCACCCACCTATTCCATTTGGACCCGCACTATCGATTATTGCAGCGTTTCACTTTCAGCGCAACTTACTATTTTTAGCAGGTTTTCTGGTCTTATACTCTCGGATACATTTTGGGGCCCTAATGATCCAAGTGGATATTGGTGGCCACCCACATATTCCATTTGAACCCCCACCATCAGTTATTTCCATTTTTAAGTAGCAGCACAACTTACTATTTTTAGCGGTTTTTCGGGTCTTGAACTTCCAGAGTCATTTTGAGGCCCTAAACAACGTTTGCTTTTGGAAAACTGGGAGATGTTGTAGTCCTCGGATGGATCTTTCTAACAATCTATTGAGAGCATCAAATAGAGATCGGATGCCAAAGTTACGTCCCTGGGAAGTTGAAACATCAATTTACCCAAACGGGACCCACTGTTTTGGCGCTTCATCTCCTAGGGTTAGATTTTTGAACATTTTGGGTTTTACATTGTTTCTCAACAATAAATAGGTCTTCTAGCCTCATTTTAACACAGTGGAGGGGCTTGTAGCCATCACATCTTTTCTCATAGATACGCTACCAGTGCCCTCACTCATCTATTTCCATTATGTCTGTAATAGGCCTTGGAGCCTCAATGTAAAACAATTCAGAGGCATGTAGCCACCACATATCTTCTCAAAGATACGCTACCAGCGCCCTGGCTAGTTTCCATTATGTTTGTAAGCCAATTTCAGTCATTCTTTTATTAATAAAATGAAGCATTATTTCCGCTGCATCTCTATGTTTATGGTTATATGTGTATTCTGTGGCGTTCCTACATAAATTCGGATTAGTGATATCAAAGCGGATCTTCTCTTTCACTGTTTTTCTTTGCATGTCCCCAACACGGTCTGGGTATAAGGATTTCGAGCTCAATCTAGTTGCACCCTTGCAAGACCAGTCTCACAAACCCCGACGACCCCCCATGGTGGAAGGAAAGAAACACGAGGGAGCAGGAGATCCTATCAAAATATTGCTTGAGGAGGCCCTGGAGAAACAGAGAAACGCAATGATGGATAACTTTGCCCAGATCCTTCAACAGCTTCCCACTAGTGGCACATCTACATCCAGCACATCCACCAACAGGTCCACGATATCCTGGACAAATACAATACCAAGTTCAACAGAATTTTCCCCTCATGGAGGAAATTAACGCAATGGGGACCATTGCTTCCTAAGGAATGATGAATGATCTAGGTGGATATCAGTGGCCACCCACCTATTCCATTTGGACCCGCATTATCAATTCTTGCAGCTTTTCACTTTCAGCACAACTTACTATTTTTAGTAGGCTTTCAAGTCCTATACTCCCGAAGCCATTTTGGGGGCCTGATGATCCAGGTGGATATTGGTGGCCACCCACCTATTCTATTTGAACCCCCACCATCAATTATTTTTGTTTTTAAGTTGTAGCACAACTTACTAATTTTAGCAGTTTTTCAGGTACTGAACTTCCGAAATCGTTTTGAGGCCCTAAACAACGTTTTTTTGGAAAGCGGGGAGCAACATGGTTTTTAGATGAATGTTTCTCACTCAAAAGTTGTATTCCTCAGATGGATCTTTCTAATGAGCTATTGAGTGCATTAAACAGAGATCGGATGCCAAAGTTACTTCCCTGGGAAGTTGAAACACCAATTTACCCAAACAAGACCCATAGTTTTGGCGCTTCATCTCCTAGGGTTAGGTTTTTGGACATTTCAGTTTTTATGTTGTTTCTCAACAATAAATAGGCCTTCAAGCCTCATTTTAACACAATGGAGGGGCTTGTAGCCATCACATCTCTTCTCAGGGATACGTTACCAGTGCCCTTGCTCATCTATTTCCATTATGTTTGTAATAAGCCTTGGAGCCTCAGTGTAACACAATTCAGAGGCCTGTAGCTGCCACATCTCTTCTTAGAGATACGCCACCAACGGCCTGGCTAGTTCCCATTATGTCTGTAAGCTTATTTTATTCATTCTTTTATTAATAAAAGGAAGCATTATTTCCACTGCATCTTTGTGTTTATGGTTATATGTGTATTTTGTTGTGTTCCTGCATAAATCTGGATCATGCCACTTGCAAACCAGGGAACCAAATGAGACGAAACAAGTATAAATGGAAATCTTGCTAAAGTCGAACTCAATGAAACAATCAAAATATAAATCCGAAGAAAATGAAGAATTGGAAAAATTGTAGTACACTTAATCAAATGAAGACCATAAAAGGTGGTTTAGCCAAAAATCTAAGGAAAGGTTCCCCATCATTTGAAATAAATAATTCAAAAATGTGGGGGGGTTTAGTTTTCACCTCAACAGGAGATTTGAAATGAGATCTTAAGCTCAAGAGAGTTATTGAGGAAGTAGAGGGAAGTATAGGATCATATCCTCCATTGCTAACTTACATGAAAATGAGTATGAGGGGATTCTTCTAGGAGATTATATGGGAGATGTGGGTGGAGGTCACCATGACCAACATTCATAATCATCTCACTGAGCTATGGGGATATGGTATTTTGTTGTAGATAGATAATGAGTTGAGATCATGGGGGTACCTATGGTGGTTCCTATATAGCAATAGATTGGTTGAGTCGTGATGATTTGAGGTCGAGGATATTGCACTGTCAGACATGATTTCTTATGGAGCTTGGTGCAACGATCAAATTAGGTACTTGATTAGTTCAACCTCATTATGGGATCCAACACATTTCGATATGCAGGACTAATTTCTAGAGATTGAATCAGATATATCATTTAGAGAGGCTTCATCATGATGATGATATCTAGTGGGAGATGACATGAGTGTTGTGGTTGGACTATTTCCATGGTGGAAATACTTTGAGTGGGGGAGGATGGTAAGCCCTAGAGTTTGGTACACCTGTAACTGAAGTGCATGCCATAGGTTACATATCCATCGCATGAATTGCAATGAATATATTGCAATAAATGAAATGAAAGAAGATGTTTGGTAAGGGTTCGCCAGTATGAGATGCCAAAAAATCAACCCTGGGGGTTTCCATTAGGAACATGAGGGCATCTTGGTGGCACAATGGATGTGAGTGATCGAGCACCTAACTTGGCCAAGAAATGGGTAAAAAGGCCCAAGACAATTCCATGAGAGGCAATATGAGTTCCCCAAACTGCAATCCAAAACACCCCTAAATGAGTGATCGAACAATGGGAGGATATCGGTGTGGGTCACATTGGACTATGGGAGGGCTCCATGGTTGAATGGATGGTGGGATGAGTCCCCAATATGGCCAGGCGATATGGGTCAAGTGACAGACCAAATTTTGGAAAGACCAACCGAAGTCAAGTTGATCGAATGGAATGGAACGACATGTTGGATGAGTCGGCACATTGTGTGGGCAAGTTGTGAGTGCTTGGGTGAAAAGACAAGTCGGCCCAACCCAAAGTGCATAAACCAAAAGAATGAGCCTACCCATTGTGTGAAGTGGGGACCCACATGGAGTGAGGCAATGGGTTATATAAGTAAATAATAACACAGTGGAACAAAGGAGGAAAATAAGGAAAACACCAAAGCAAGGACAAGTATCCATGCATCAAAAAAGAGCTAAAAAAAGGACAAAATCAAAGTTTGGTATGGTGTGAAGGATGAAGGAAAGGAGTATAGACGAGTGACTCAAACCTGCAGTCATGCAGGACCCAAGGAAGCCTTGTAGCCAAACTGAACGAGCTCAATAGGGTGGAAGCAACATATGATATGCTAATAGGTGACCCAGTTGGGGTCTGAGAGGTTGGAAAAAGGGTTTTTTTATTCACTTGAGGTTTCTAGGCTTTCGATATTTTTAACCAAGCCTTTTTCTTGGGGGAACTGTGTAATTATGATTTTTAATAAAATTTGAATCCCATTGAGTTGTTCATTTGTAAATTTGTGCACGTGCATGATGATATTAATGGTGAATTTATATCATACATATAATTCTCGTATCTTTATGAATGGAAATGTAATTTAAGTAGAAGTGATAGTAATATTGCTTCCATTATATCAAATATTTGTGATATCCTTCTAAGTAACTAATGGTATAGAGATTATATATGTGAACTTAATGTGAGACATAATTTAGGTGAATTAACCTTATGCTCCACAAGGTAGAGGAAAGATACGTTAGAGTCGCATTCTCAATGGATCACAGTGCACCCAAAACGAACCTTGTGACCATAGGAGACCCTGGGGTCGAGACAAAATAAGAACACCATGCAGAAAATTTCAAACTCCTTAACCAAAGAGAATGAAATGCAATAAAATTTCCTCGTTGAATGCAACTTAAGGAAGAATAAAAATATAATTATGGACTATAGAATGAGCCTTGGAAAAATTCCTAATTATATATGCATGTATAATCAAGAAAAATAACATAAAAGAGTATCCCTATGGATGCTAAACTATTTCACAAAAGTGGATGTGTAGCTAGTTGCTACAACCATCAAGTTAAAATTGGAACAAGTGCGTGATATTATTTCACTCTAAATAAAATAGGAATCACTACTTGATATGAGGTTGACACCTTAATTTTTTCATCATCTACCCATAACATTAACTTGGTGGACATAAATGATGGTAATGGATGTTAGAGATGATGGTAAATATGTGGAGGTATGACTAAAGGTGATAATGATGTTGAATAAATAAGAAAGAAATGCTACAAGATGGATATCCTAAGCTCTATAATACAAGGTTATGCGTGGTCATGGAAACCAAAACCTAATGATACTTTAATTTGTACATGAGTGGTTCAAATTCCACTACTTGGATGAGTTATAGAAAGTTACAAAAATAAATCCATTAAGAGTAACAATCCCAAATATAGGTCTCGATAAATAAGGTTTTAGTAAGTACCCATGTACAAGTGATTAACCAAAGCATATTTATTTTATGGCATAAATTATAAGCATATAAACATGGAAGGTGGATGAAGTCATTCAATGTGGCTAGTAGATAATCTCTAGAATAGTGACAAGCAAATGGAAGCTTGATTTGAATTAGATCCACAAACCAACATGATTATCTATCAACTTAGTTTTGGCAAGGATCAACAACATTAAGGTTTAAGGCTAAGAATGGATATGAGATAATATTGATGGTGTAAAGGGATTTTCTCCATTCCAAAGAGTGTCTACGCCTACATTAACATTGTACTCTTATTGTAAACATGAAAAAATTCAAGAAGTCGGAAAAAGATAGGTTTGAAAATAAACTAAAAGAAAAGAAATGTTTGTATTAAAAAAATAAAATATGAGAAATTATTCCTCAAAATTATTATTGAGAAAAGACATAAGAGTAGAAACAAATGATGGGATTGGTGGAAGTTGAGAAGTTGTGGATGTTTTCCCTTCTAATTGACCCACCATTTCAGCCATTATCTTATTTACTCATGTTATTTATGTTACACATTATTTTGTTACATTCATGGTAAATGATGTCATACCCCTATCCTTCGTCGTCTGAAGCATTACTGCCATTCATCCCTCAAGAATATGGAAGAATTTCCTCTCCCTTAAAGATGCAAAAATTGTTCAAATCCATTCAGAAAACCCTAATTCTAGAGGATGTCGCGGGTTTCACATTGAAAACCTATGACATAGTCGATTGTCGCAAGCTACATAACCAATAGACTATGACATTGTCATAGGTTAATTCACTACAAGGTGCAACATTGTTTTAACGAAGGTAAAAATAAAATAAAAAGAACAAGAAGCTTCTAGAATATAAGCCTTGTGGATGGAATATACTCCAATCGGTTTGGATCTGGCTCACATCCCTGATTTGACTAGATCATAACCTCCTTCCCTTATCCTCCCCAAAAGCTTACAAATAGAACCATATTCCATTGAGAGAGAAATATTGGTTGATTATAGAAGGGCTTTAGCTCTAAGTTATCCATTGAAACTATATTAAAGTACTAGACTTATGATCTCAAGTCTTTTGATGGCAAGGTGTTGAAATGAGGAATAGTTGGAAGGGGACTCTAAAACATCAAGGAATCAGGTTGTAACCACTTCCTTTAATGATTAATGTAATTATATATTTATTTACCACAGTCATTGTCTATGCATTCGATGATTTTTGGTATATATCTACTTGATCATATATATAGGTCTTATCAAATTATATTTGGATTAGATGTGCTTTTATGTTTTGTTTGTTTTTGTTTTCTGGATGTTCTTTTTCGTGACAATTAAGGACAAGGCTAGAAGTTACATTGATTCAAGCAACTATAAAGGACAAATGTAGACAAAATGTATGAGATCATCTTACTTATGTTTCCATTTATAGGTTGATTGAAATAGACTTGGGGAAAGTCATATATTCATATTTGCTTTGTTATAGATATGGATACCTAATCTAGGGAGATAGTTCTTATCTGCAAGAAGGATTTGTCTAGCAACAAAATTGGCGACTCCGCTGGGAAACAATCTTTAGGATTTGTTCTCCAAGATTTATTTTAACTCTTGAATCCTTGCTTTTATTAAGTTTTCTTCTTTCTGAGTTACTGGCAATCCAGATTTGACTCTTAAACCTCAAATCTATTTAGATTCAGGAATATTTTTAATTATTTTTCCTTGCTTCCTGCACCTACCGCACCTTTCTTAAGGAACCAGAGTGACATTGTCGCACCTAGGTAGTTTTAAAACTCTGGCATCGCCTTATTGTTGCACTGTGCTACACTGCAGCCTGCGACACTACCTTGAAGATCAGGTTTCCTTAGGGTTATTTCCCAATTTATCTTGGATCTATGGCTTGTTTGGCTTTTGAGTTTGTTTATTGTTTCTTTATTGTCATACTTTACGGATCAAGTCTATTTTTGGGTGCCATTTTTCATTTTTTGGGTTTTATGTGAAATTTTCATTATTTGCCTCTTCGACCTAGTTGGTCTTAATTTTCTTTTGAAAGGTTTATAATTTCTTATACTTTTATTTTTTTTTATTCAGATCTTAGAGTGTCTTTCTTTGTTTCTTTCAATCAATTATTTCAAATATTGTTGTTTGGATTGTTTGGTGCAAAAAAAAAAAAAAAAATTATATATATATATATATATATATATATATATATATATATATATATATATATATATATATATATATATATATATATATATATATATATATATATATATATATATTCATTTTCTTTAAAAATTCCTTTTGCAAAAAGAAAATATATATTTCTTGAATTGTTTTCTATTTCTTAGAGTGAGTTTGTTGCATTCTTTGTGTGCTTTAATTTCTTCTTTTAAAACAAAAATTTGTAAAATTATTGCATTTGTAGGAGGGCATATTTTTTGTTTTAAAATGAAGCATTTCTAAGTAGTGAAAGCATCTTGGTTTTAAGTGAATTTGACTAAATTTGTGACATTTTGCCTTTGGGAATATTAAAATTCTTTCTCCTTATAATAATATAGTTTTCTTCGAAACAAAAGTTTTCATTTCATTTCTTACACTAAGATTTAGAGTCATGTCAAAATACCATCTCGTCCACTCCATATGCTTATTTGTGTAAACAACAACCATTAAAATTAACACTTAATAAAATTGATTTGATATTTTTTCATTTGTCTAAGCACATCTACATTAGCTTAAGTTTAGAGCCTTGGAATAGGTGGTGATTTTAAACTCTCCAAGGCTGCAAAACAAACTTAGAATGTAGATCTAGGAAATGAAAATCCATTTGCAACATAATTTTGTTTTGACAGGCCTTCACACACAATGGTTAAGCACGAGGTCACATTGGGGCCAGCAGATTTATTAACCATGCATTATTGGTCATGGTGGAATTACTTTGCATGTATTAAAAAATGATGTTTTATAACACTAAAGGATCACCTGAGAGGAGTACACCTCATTTTGGAAATCTCTCAGGGGGGTTTCATGTTTAATTAGCCTGACCTTGTGTGTATATCTAACTGTTTAATTTCCCCCCAAGTCAGGTTGTTGTAGGTGGTAACATTAGTGTCTATAAACCTAGGGCTCATACATAAGGTGACATCGAAGGGGAAAATATTTGTTGTACATGGGACAGACATTAGCCAAACTCACTTGGGCCTTCCTAGAGAGTGATCCACTATATGTAAGGGTACTTGCACCAGGCTTGGACCGTTAAGTAGGTCACTAGCATAAATAGTTCCACTTTCTCTCTCATCCTTGTGGATTGTGTTAGCGCCCCATAATTCTGAGGTTGAAAGGACTGAATCTCGGAGGGCCAACACCAAAACCGCTTCGAGCTTATGATCTAGCCCTCCTAGACTCGGAGAGGGATCTCTCTGTTAGATGTAGCTTTGTTGATTTGACATTTTAGGCTAGTTATTAGGGCATAGGGGTTTTTTTGAAAATTTGTGGTTGAGATAGCAGAAGAGGGCCATTGGGCTAATGGATTCAAATAGGTCTAAGCATATTTAAATGGATGAATTAATGAGATTCATGTGAAACCAGGCAAGATATTCATGTCAATGGGTCTTGACAATTTATGAGTGGAAAAGAAGAGATGTTTAGGGTTTCATCTAAATGTGGAGAAGACATTATCTGAATTCCACATTTAAAATCCGGAAGAAAATATAGATATTGTTTAAAATCCTGAGCAGGGTGTCCTGTTTGACAAATTCTGAACCAAAATTGCTTATAAACAATAAAAATATAAACCAATGGCAGAATAAATAAAAGCAGATGCCATGAAGAAGTACTTCACCATTAAAACATAACACAAGAATCTGGTAAACATCACGGTCCTTTCCTTCATCCAAATAAGTTTCTTAAAGCCAACTAAGTATTTTATAATAGTTTTCTCCCTTTAGGTCTAACAACCTCTTCTCATATCACATTCTACCTTTTATAACACTTCTCATTACATTTCAGATCCTAATAATCAGGAAAATCAAATCCATGCCTTAATTATTTCAGATATTCTAGGATATTGTCTATTAGTTCTACCCAAAATAAGAAATTTTATCTCTTTTAGAATTATGGCCCAATATCCTAGCCTATTACAAAATATCTGATCCCTAATACTGAAATATAAACACAGCCAAAGTTGTCTGCTGATTACACATTCGAATCTCGAAAATATGACAACTTGCTAACAATTAGATTTGGTTTGATCTTCATTAATGGCCCACTCTAATCAAAATTGATGTGTCAGCGGCCTGTTGATGATGAATTTTAATTAAAATATTCTATGGAGGCTTTTGGAGACCTTGTAGAAGTCAAGTTATCTTTATTTAAGTATATTGTCTGCCTTTTGTTCCTAATAGAGCTTTCGACAGCTAAGGAAGGCAAAATAGGGACTGCTTAGCTGCCAATTATCATGATTTTTGGCAGCTAACTCAGGATCCTTAAGTTCCCTTAGCTGACAAAAGTGAAAAATGCCTCTAAACTTAACCAAAATTTGGTGAGTTGTCCTTCACATCTGATGCATTAATTATCACCACTTTCACTGAACTCCAAAGTAGTCTGAGCTAAAGAATCTAGTGTGTGATTAACCTAGGGTTTTAGTTTCTTGTGAATGAGCTTATACCTTAACACCTTGTTCTTGTTTTTCAACTTGGCATTATTTTGGCGGATTCCTTTGTTATTATTCTTGATTGTTTCATATTTGATTTCCATTTGATCAAGTTTTGCACTGACCTTGCCTGATGATTGCTTGAGGGTTTCGTTCTCTGCCCTTAGGAGTCTTTCTGAAACTTTCAACTCATTATTTTCCTCTTGCAACTTTTGTGTTTGAGACTTTGTGATGACCTTCTTCTGTGAGGAGGTTTCAAATTTTCCATGGGGTTCTTATTCTTCAATTGATGGTTCTCCTCCTATTTCTGCCTCTAAAGGTTGTACTTCATTTTCTGCAACTAATGATGAAATCTCCTTGTTTGCATCTAATGGTTCGAAGTTCGAGTCTGAATAGGGTAAATTTAGAATGTTGGTTGTTGTGGCCTTCTCTTGAATATTTTCTCCCATAGCTTCATCTTGAAACTCTGCATTTGTAGCTTCACCTTAAACCCCTGTCCCTTTCTCAAATTATAGCTTTTTCTTGGATTTCTTGGACATTGAGGGAGAGTTTTTGGTGAATGTTTGCACTGGAGACAGTGCCCTTCTTGTTCTCTTGCTGGTCTTTGGAGTAGACAAATCCTGTGAAGGAATTACTCTCTTCTTTGGTTGAACCTCTTGTTCAAACTCTCCCCAAAATAGTAAATAATTCCATGTCTTATTTCTCTTTGTAAGCTATTCTAGCACTATTATCTTAATTAATCCATGGTGAAATAAACTGTTATTAGTTGTTTGGGGTTTGGATTGAACCCTGGAAGCCATTTTAGTAAGGCTTTTTAGAAGATAATAAGGCATGTTAAGTGGTTTCTTTCCAGTAAAGTGAAGGAGTAGCCTAAAATGATAAAACATTGTTCTTCCATACCTTCCTTCACAGGTAATATAAACCTTGATCACCTTCAGAAATTCTTGCCACTGCTCTTTCAAATAGCTTCCGGGAATATCTTTTTTCCATTTAATATTTTGATGTTCCTCCTTAATAAATAACTTAAAATCTACATATTTAGTGGAGGTGGTCTTAAACCAATGTTCTCCTTCTCCTGGCATTTATGTTCTTGCTACCACACTTGCTTCATCAATTTGCATGCTCATTGGCCCCAACTAAACTTTGTTTCCATCAAAACTTCTTGCAAATGCCTCAGTGACACCCTGGTGGTATCCTTGAAACTTTTGACAAAACCTATAACAACCCACCTGTTTGAAAAAATTGCAGACTTGTGGGTGTGCCTCGAGGTAAGCTACATCTTGTAATTCCATCATTAACAATGCTCCTCTAGTTGACATTTCTGCTCCAGCACCTGCAACCAATTTTCAAACAGACTATACGGGTTTATAGGGTGACTATGGTAAGCGGTAGGTAGGTGGTGAGACTGTTAGATGATGACACTAACTGAGTGTGAAAATGGGGACAGACTGAAGAAACTGAAATCGTAAAACTAGGAAATCAATGAAGGCTCAGAGTCTAGCCGCAGATGAATTTAAAAAAAACTAGCAGATAGTCGATTGAATTAACACGAGCTAGAGATCATGATGACCGTTTTCAGGACTTTGATTAAGTGGACAAGAATATAGTTCATGATTTCATGATATGGAGATATGGATGACTGATGACCTTTGAAAATCAAGTGAAATGATGCATCGGCGTGGTTAAGGTAGTTAAGATTTTCATGATGGTGTGAGTATCAACTATGACGCAAAAATGACATGACCATACAACTCTATCATGTGTATTGTCTTGGTCACTGTCTTCATACCATGTTTTCGACAAACCATTTCGGAGGGCCCAGCAAGCGGTAAGTGGTTTGAGGCAATAGGGGTGTGAAATCCCCATAGCTTGCCACGTGATCCTCATCCGGGTTTGGAAATCATACTTTATCAGACCCCCCTCATTTATTAAATTCAAAAGCGTTGAAGGGGTCCGAAATGAATCTAGACCGTTTATCTTTATCAACACTTATTAACCATAAGCGTATAATGTATGAAGCATAAGCACTTTTAGTTTCCGCAAGTTTCGGCTTTCGGTAGCTAATCCTTAACAAATTTTGATTTCTTTTAGTTTCCGAAAACTAAACTCTCTGCTAAAATTAAAACACGGCAATGGGTGCATCAAAAAACATTTATTTCAACGATACCTCTTCTCTTGAACACCTTAAAATGAAAAAAATTCAACCAAGAACAGAATAATTCCCCAAATTAATAACTAAAGTACATATACCTATTTTATAAGGTACTAAAAGATTGTATGTTTTCTACTTTAGATTTTCTAGCATATTTTGTTTGTTCTCCTTTTTAGTGTACCATAGTTGTGTTTTCAATTGATTTTATAAATTCACCATGGAAGAATATCAACCTTCTCGATCATGTAGGATGCAAATATTACTCCCTAAACTACCTGAAGTTGCACAACCAAAAATTATAGAAGAACATAAAGTTGTACAATCTACAATTATAGAACTTGAGACATCACAACTTGAAGTTACCATACCTGAAACTATTGAAACCAAAAAATCATAACCATAGATTATGGAACCTGAAACTTTGGAACTGAAGGTTTTCCCATATGAAACTTTGGAATTATAAATTATTGAACCTGTAATTTCTAAAATTGGCATTCCTCCTTCAACAGATTTAGTGTCTACTCCATTACTATTTAATTATCAAGAATATGTCTCTTCAAGAGATGAATTTGTAACTTGTCTTCCGCCTAGTTTTCTACATGTAGAAGAAGCTTCTCAAGAATATCACTCTTCGGTTAATACTCCACTAACTAATATAAAAGCCCTTGTTTTTGTTGAATTACCTATTGCGTCCATATGGAAAGATAATCCTTGGTATCAATCTCTTGTTGCTAGCCCTCTTAGAAACACACACACTACATCTAGGAGAAGTCCATTTTTATGTACTCATTTATCTATTCTTACCAGTCCAACCATGCATCAATCAACGTCCATAGAATCTACATCTAGAAGTACATTAATGAAAACTTTACCTTCTATTGTAGGTGGATCTTCTGAACCTAATACATCTTCCATGTTTACTGTATATTCTTTACCTAGTATTTATTTTTATCATTGTGGATCTTGTTAACCTTATATTTATGGTGGACCTTTTGTACTTGTTTGGTATCTATCACTCATTGGAACCTTTCCTGGAGCTTCTAGTCCCTCATTTTTTCATTATTCTCCTTGTTCTAGTGGAATTTCATATGATTTGTCTATTCCAAGTATGGTACAAACCCCTCAAACTATGGTTTCTTCTCAAACTTCTATGTTTGGTGTCCAACCAGCATCTAGTCAACAACCTAGTTTGATGTCTAGTGGAATATTTTTTTCACAACAACCTCCTATATTTTCTCTTATGTTTATTGGGGGGAAACCTCCTATAGGATATATTCTATTTACTGGGGGGAAACCCCATGTAATATCTCTTCCATTTACTAGGGGTCACCCTCCCATAGGATATTTTCCTCCTACAAGAAAACAAGCTCCCATATGATCCCTCCTACTGGACAAAAATATCCCATAGAAACTCTTCCTTCTATTGGATAACAACCTCCTATTGGATCTATTCATTCAACTATTGGATCATCTCAAATAGGTTTTACTTAATTGTCCGCCAATACTCAAATTTTTAGTGGTACTCCATTCCCTAGAATAGAAGGTGCCCTTTGGAATTTATCTTATGTTGGTGGAGCCCAAATACCTACAGGACAAACTTTTCAAGGATTTCCTCCTCAATCTTATGCTAGTGGAGCTAAAATTCTTGGAAGCAAGCATTATCAAGGACTTCGTCCTCAAGCTTATGCCACTAGAACTCAAATTCCCCTAGGCCAACCTTTTCAAGGACTTCCCCCTTCAGCCTACGCTGGTGGAATTCAATTACCCATAACATAACCTTATCAAGGATATCCTCCTCGATTAGTTGGAACTTATGGTCCTATGGTTGGTTACCAATATCCCATTTATAAAAAACCTATTTTTAATAGGGAGTTACCATTCCTTACAAATTTATACTTATCGAACTTTTCATGACTTACAAATGATCCTATTCTTCATTATCCATTATGGTTGGTAATTCCTGTAAAATTACCAAGTGACATTCCCAAATACGATGGTCAACCTAGTGAAGACCAGTCAAACCATGCTATAACTTATCATTTGTGGTGTTCTTTAAACGAGCTATAAATGATGATTCCATTCATTTACATATTTTCCAGGACACTCTTACTAGTAGTCCATATAAGTGGTATTTTGAGTTACTTCAAGCATCTTTTGGTGATTTTAATACATTGGCTATGGAATTTTTAACCCATTTCCAACTGCCAATTCATTATGAAACTGGCACTGATCTTTTAACTTCATTACGATAGTCTACATCTACACATATTTCTAATAATATTCATGAATGGCGAAGAAAACATTGTTTAATTAAAGCCTCTATCCTAAACCAATTACTCGCAGATTGGTTTACAAAGTAATTACTTCCTCCTATATATTGTGATGTCTCTGTGGGTGGAATTTTTATTGAATATTAAGCTTTCACTCGTGCTTAGTATCTAGATCTTGTATATTCACAGTTTGGAACATTTTACAATATTATTCCTCATGTTCCTTTCCCATCAAATAATCCTGCTACATTGCCTTATTTAGAATCTCATGTTGTTGATGGCGTGATTGGTTCTATTATTCAATAGTACGTGAGTAAATAATTTGGTCATTCAAATTCCAAACCTAATCTGACTGTTGTGGTTAAAAAATATGCCCTTCTTCTATTATTCATATTCAAACTTATGATATTAACACAGTCCAGACCACATCAACTAGTTAATATAAGCAACCTAGAAGTAAGAAAAATGGAAAAGGTAAATCTAAAAAAAATTCCCCACAATAGGAAAAAAATAAAACTTAACCTGTTGAGGGAAAAAAAATTCATAAACCTCATTATCCTTGTCTCATCTGTGATGAGGATAATTATACTAAGGATTGTCTGCATTATTCCAATGATAGTAATTTTGTCAAAGGTGCTTCAACTGCACTTGCTGTTTTGGCATATCCTTTTCATAATCAACAAACTCAAATGGTTGCACAAAATCAACCTTCTACCCCTCAAATCTCTTTTGACATGCTCATGTTTCAAGAGACAATTTCAGTGGCAACATGAGCCAAAGGCTATAATCCGCCTAATGGAAGTGTTCCTTATCAACCTTCCACATCTACTCTGCCTACTTCTAGTCCTCTACAAATCGAGTGACCAAGTTCCAAAATAGTGATCTGACCCCCAAAAAAGGGTGTTATTCGTAGGTCGTCCTTTAGTCCACATGCTTGATCTGCTCAAAATTACAATATTATGGAATATTTAGCTCATACTCCCTCTATAATGTCGGCCCTCAAATTCCTTCTAATGTGCCCTGCAAAGTGAAAAGAGCTATTTTCAGCTATTGGTGGAGTTGATCCATCTAATTTGATTTTGATAGTATCTTATTTGGATAATCATGTACCAAGTCTTCCCCACTAAATTTCATTCCAAATTCAAGTTGTTGTGCATGGAAAAATTGTTTTTCATACCGTCATTGACAAAGGAGCCTCATCTTGCATAATGCCCTTAACGTGTTGGAAATCCATTGTCTCTCCTTCAATTAATCAATCACTAACAACTTTAAAATCATTTTATGGTATAGGATTCAAACCTATGGAATTATTAATGCATTTCCTTTCGATTTAGAAGGTAAAACAGTAAAATTTGAAGTATGAGACATTAACGGACCTTTTGATTATAGCCTTTTAATTGGTCGTAGTTGGACCTACACTATGTATACTATAGTTTCTTCTCATTTTCGTGTACTTATCTCCCCCCATCAAGGGAAAATAGTCACATTAGACCAAGTCACTTACTTTTCTTATTATTCATGCACGACATGTAATGTACTTTTCATAGGTAAAACCCCATTTTCCTATGAGGATGCTGGTGTGGGTATTTTGAAATATTCATTATTAATGGGTACTTTTCAACTCCCTCCACCCAACACTACTCCTTATGTCACTCAAATCAACATGCTTTCATCTAGCACTAGTGGACCCCTCAAATATTATAACCCTCGGGTAGTGCCTAGTATGTCATAATATGAAAGTTATAGCGACCAAAAGTTAGTTAGTCTAATTGAATTAGCTTATCAAGAAATACATTATTCCTATGTGGTTTCTTCTAATGGAATTGATTGAATGAATGCAGTTTTAGATCAATACTATCAAATTTTATGGCTCATTTCGACTACATATGTTGATTCTTTTGATGATATGTTTCCTATCAATGAGCGTATCATGGAAATTATGTCTTTGGGATAAATTCCATGGGAAGATAGTTATTATTTTTCTTCTTTTATCCCCAAGTTTGAGACTATGGAGAGTAAGATTGAAACTAAGATTTTACCCAAGATAATCAATAACCCTTAAACTCCCATTTTGATCCATGATGTTTCATCTAAACAGAATTTATGGAACATATCTATAACCATAGAAATTGATATCTCGATAAATTTAGGATCATGGAAAACATTCATATAGGTGCCTCATGTTCTCCTAGAAAATTTTGAACCTATATGGGCCTCAATTTTAAAAAAATTGCAATCTTTTTTCTTGGTATTATGAAGAAATTCTTGGGATCGACCCATGGATTTTCATTCATGAAATTAAGACATTTCTTGAAGCTAATCTTGTTTGGTAAAAGCTTCGTCTATTTCACCCACAAAAATTCATTGTTATCAAAGCGGAATTTGAAAATTTTCTTAAGGTGGGTTTTATTTATCCTCTGCCTCTGACCAATTGGGTTTCCAATATTCTTCCAATCAATAAGAAATATGATATGATCCGCGTATATATTGATTATAGGGATATCAATAAGGCTTATCCTAAAGATAATTATCCAACCCCTTTTATTGACTAGATTGTCGATGATTATGACAACAGCGAAAATTTCTCCTCTATGGATGGATTTTCCAACTATAATCAAATTGATGTATTGCAATAAGCTCAACATAAAATTTATTTTATTTATCCTTAGGGCACCTTCACCTATTGAAATCT
The DNA here is from genome assembly GCA_034641835.2 of Pinus albicaulis. Lineage (NCBI taxonomy): Eukaryota > Viridiplantae > Streptophyta > Pinopsida > Pinales > Pinaceae > Pinus > Pinus albicaulis. The sequence goes on from CM076575.1 coordinate 1,356,266,125, forward strand.
CCTTTTTCACTTAAAAATGTCAGCGCTACTTTTCAACAAGCTATGTTTTATGTCTTTCATGTCATTAAGCATATTGTGCAACCCTATCGCAATGATTTACCGACACATTCTATGCGACTTCAAGATCACTCAAGACATTTACGAGTTATTTTTCTCCAATGTTGACATTACAATATTCACTTAAATCCACATAAATGTGTTTTTTATGTGGAATCTAGACATATTTTAAGTTTCGTTGTATCCAAGAAAGTTATCCAAGTTTATCCCTTGAAGGTTGAGGCTATTTTGAATCTACCTCCTCCTTCCACTTTATGCCAACTCCAAAGATTCCAAGGGAAGGAAAAAATTTTACTTTGTTTCGTTCCTAATTATACTAAGCTTACTAAAGGTTTTACTTGACTTTTAAAGAAATTTTTTCCTTATATTTGGGATGATATCGCACAAAAAGCATTTGATTCTTTGAAAATTTGATTAATTCACATACCATTGTTACACCTCCTAGATTATCATCGAGACTAATTTTTATACTTAGTTGTTTTAGACTATACCATTTCCATTGTACTTTTCCAAGGGGATGATTCACATGATGAACATGTGATTTACTATCTTGTTAGGAACCTCACTACTTCTTAAATTAAATATTCAAATGTGGATAAATTGGCTTTGGAAATTGTACAAGTTGTCTAATGTTTTCATCACTCTATTCTACTACACAAAGCTACTGTCATTTCTAATTGAAAATCCATGCAACGCATTTTTACTAGATAGGTGCTAGGGGGGGAGCACTCCAAATGGATTGTTATCCTTCAAGAGTTTGATTTGGAATTTGAAAAGGAATAATCTAAGAAATCTTTTTTTTTTGTTGAATTGATGTGTGACCTTCCCTCTACTAAAACAGAAATTGTGGCAGAAGATTTGATCCCAAACGAATCCCTTTTTCTAATCAATTCTTCTGATCCCTAGTATGGAGATATCATTTTCTATCTCCAAACCCAAAAATTTTGGCCAGATTTATCACACGCTAAATTTCGTCGAATTTGATACCAAGATTGAAATTATTTTATTTTTTATGATACCCTTTATTGTCGTGGTGTCAATATTTTTTTCGATGTTGTTCAACACATGAGAAAGACAAAAGAGTTATTAATGATTACCATGTTAGAGCATGTGGTGGTCATATATCTGGGTATGCCACTGCCCAAAAAAAATTGTGTGTTGGGTATTTTTTGCCATCTCTCTTTAAATATTTCATATTGGCAACCCAAAAATGTCATTTGTGTCATATTTATAACAGTAAAATGCATGCACCTCCTACTCTAGTTTACCTAGTAGTTACTTTTGGCTCTTTTTCTAAATGGGGCATTGACTTCATGAAAAGTAACCCTCACTCACCAGGGGGCATAAGTACATTATCATTGCCATGGATTATTTCACTAAATGGGTCGAGGCGATGCCTACATTCACCAATAACGATGCAACTGCAATCCTTTTCATTTTCAATAACATTATCACTAGATTCGGTGTGCCCTAAGCCATAATCATCGACCATGGCTCCCATTTTTTAAATTATATGATGTCTAAATTATTTTCCAAGATGGGTTTATGCCATGAAAAATCAACACCTTACTATCTGCAAGCCAATGGTTAGGTTCAAGCAATAAACAAAATTCTCACAATGATGCTTCCACAGATGATAAGGATTCACAAAACGAATTGGCACTTGATGCTTTTTTCGGCATTATGGGAATATAAAACCTCTGGTAAAACAGTGATTGGTTTTATGCCTTTCTAACTTGTATATGTTCGATAGGTTATTTTACCTATTGAATGTGAGATCCCATATTTATAACTAGTCGGTGAACTACTCCCCACCACTTCTATCGACGAAGAACATATTTTGCATGTAGGTTTTAACCCTATACAGAAATTATCTGCAAACGAATCTTTAAAAAACAGAAAATAAACAATAGCGAGAGCATAAAACATAAAACATATATACACAGAGATTTTTCCCCTGGATCCCAAATTGGGACGACCAGCTTGATTTTTCATTATATTCCTTTTAGTGTTACAACACATATATATACATGTCGAAGCATACATAAACCCCAATCCATTAACCCTGGATTAGAACATAACCGTAGTTCCCTTGACCGGATCTACAAAATACCAAGGGCCGAAAACCATCATGCCTGAAAACCATGTGCAAACCCATGCACAAAACCATGGGCGGGTCCGACCACCGGAAAATAACGACAAAAAAATGTTTCCCGGGGCGTTTTCGCCCCCCCTCTAACCCCCCTGTTGCGCCTGGTGCAACGTACAGGGGGATCTATCACCCACCCCCCGCCCATGACTAGTCGTGGAAAGAATATAACACATATCCAACATTCTCCCACTTGTTGTTTTCTTTCCGCACAGGGCCATAGGAGAGCTAATTCATTAGTCCAGCTTTGCAACACACATTGTTTCTCTACACCAAGAGAAATTCTGAGTGCTTACAGACTTCGTCAATGCATATGCAACATTATTCAAGGTGTCCACCTTTACCAACAATACCCTTTTAGCCTCAACCATACATCTCACAAAGTGATATTGAACATCAATGTGCTTTGTCTTTGAATGATAAGCAGGGTTCTTAGCCAAGAAAATTTCACTTTGGCTATCAGAGTCTATCCTTATAGCTTGCTGCACCAACCCCATACTTGAACACAATCTCTGCAACCAAAATGCTTCCTTGCTTGCATGAGTGGTTGCCATGTATTATGCCTCTATAGTTGAAAGAGCCACTACAGACTGTCGTTTACTCATCCAACTAACTTCACCTCCAAATAGGCTAAACACATACCCACTTGTAGATATTCTTTGGTCCATATCTCCAGCCCAGTCTGCATCAACAAAACCATGAATGTCCAACACTCTTTCCAATCCTGGTCTTCCTTGGTAGCACAAACCATAATCACTAGTGCCACGCAAATATCTAAAAAACCCACTTCACTATTGTCCAATGCTCCTTCCCTGGGTTTGACATAAACCTGCTCAATACTCCCACTGCATGTGCAATGTCTAGTCTATTATATACCATTGCATACATCAGGCTACCCACTTCACTTGCATATGGAACACGGGACATGTCCTCCTCTTCTTCTTGTGTCTTGGGACACTGTTCAGCAGACATCTTTGTACCTACAGGAATCGGAACATTCATCGGTTTACTATCCTGCATATTAAACCTCTGCAATATAGTCTCGACATACTTCCTCTGGTTTAACTAGGGCTTCCTCTTTGCCCGATCTCTCTTAATTTCCATGCCCAAAATATAGTTTGCAGCACCAAGATCCTTCATGTCGAATTTGGAGAACAGTTGGGTTTTCAAATCTTGGATAATTTCTTTGTCATTTCCAATCAACAACATATTATCCACATACAAGACCAAATAAATAACACGGTCACCAATTAATTTAAAATAACACAGTGATCCTTCTTGCTTCTGGTGAAGCCAAGTCCCCGTATATAGGTATCAAATTTATGATACCAAATCCTTTGTGATTGTTTTAACCCATACATATGCTTCTTTAACCTGCATACCAGTTCTTTCTTCCCATTCACCATAAAGCCTTTAGGTTGTTTCATGTAGATCTCCTCTTCCAGATCCCTGTGAAGAAATGTTGTCTTCACATCCATCTGTTCTACCTCAAAATCAAATGCAGTAGCAACAAATAAAAGTAATCTAATAGAAGTAACTTTGGCAACAGGAGAAAAAATATCACCAAAATCAATTCCCGGCACTTGGGAATGACCTTTTGCTACCAACCGAGCTTTGTATTTCTCCACCTTGCCTTCTACACTCATATTCTTCTTAAACACCCATTTTCTCCCGATGGGCTTCCTTCCAGCCGGCAACTCCACCAGATCCCATCCCTCATTTTTATGCAAGGATGCCATTTCATTAACCATGGCCTCCTTCCAGAGTTTCCCATCCTCTGAATCTACTTCCTCCCTGACGGTTCTAGGATCATCATTAGTTATAGTTAAAGTAAAATTTGAACAGAAAGCAGATGGACTATACCTTTCTGGTTGTCTTCTTTCCCAAGCTGATCTTCTCACAGCTGGAGTTTGTGGCTCTTCCTCTTCTGAGTCTTCTTCTGTTGTAGAGTCTGATTCATCCTCCTTTATCTCAAACACTATCTTCTCAAGTTCCTTTGGTAGGACTTCATGTTTAACAATATCTTTCACCTCTCTAAACACCACATCTCGGCTATACACAACCTTCCTTGTTTTTGGGTTCCAAAGCTTGTAACCCTTTAAACCATCCTTATACCCAATAAAGATGCACCTTTCAGATTTATTCTCCAACTTGGTCCTTTTCTCCTTTGGAACATGTACATATGCATCACATCCAAATACCCTCAGATGTGAAAGAGAGGGTTTCTTACCAGTCCATACCTCATGTGGAGTCTTATCCTCCAAGGCTGATGAAGGTGATCTGTTAACCAGGTAAATAGGTCTCATCTACGCAGAGTTCTTGTCCCTAACCGGCCTGAGCATCTTCTTGCCTTTTCCATCAGTATGTTGATTCTGCAAATAGTTTTCTTGAGGTGTGTATGGAGTATTCTTCTCTTGTGCTATACCACACTTCTTACAGAACTCTTCAAATTCCTTCTTGCAGAACTCCCCACCATTATTTGTCCTCGGCACCTTTATCTTCTTCTCTGTCTGGTTTTCCACCAGAGCCTTAAATTCTTTAAATCTGTCAAAGACTTCAGATTTCTTCCTCAAGAAATATATCCATGTATTCCTTGAGAAGTCATCTATGAATGAAACATAGTACACAGACTTACCCAGTGATGGAACTGGCACAGGTTCAAACACATCACTGTGCAAAAGCTCTAATATCTTGTTCGCCCTCTTAGCACCAGAAGGAAAACTCACCCAATTCTGCTTCCCATATACACAATGTTCACAAAAATAGCAATCCAGAGAGCTATTAGACATACCTTCTACCATACCATTTCCATGCAGTATTCGAAGGCCCTTCTCTCCAATATGTCCAAGCCTTTGATTCCATAGCATGGTCTTTTTTCCAGAGACTGTTAGGCTTTCTGCTCCACTTTCGGGAACCACAGAACTATTGCACCCATCAATAACAGTGCTGCCCTGAAGCTTGTACAGAGTTCCAATCCGACCACCTCGCATTAATACCAGTGCTCCCTGAACCATCTTACAAGTATATTTCTCGAACATTGTTTTTACACCTGCATCATCCATCTTGCTTACAGAAATCAGATTTTTGGCCAATGGAGGAATGTGCAAAACACCAGGAAGTGTTCTAATCCTTCCACCTTGCAGCCTTAGCTTGAATTTTCCACATCCGACGATTCTGGCCTTCCTATCATCACCTAAGAATACATCACCACCATCATATTTCTCATACTCGCAGAACCACTCCCTATGGGGAGTGAAGTGAAAGGATGCACCCAAGTCAATCAACCATGACTCATGATCTACATGTGTATTTGAAGAAGAAGCCAAATACACAGCCCCACCTTCATCCGAGGTGGTTTTTGCCTCTGCAGAAGGAGCATCATCAGATCAGTTTCCTTTCTCAAGAGCTTTATATCTACAGTCCTTTTTGTAGTGCCCTTCCTTTCTGCATTTCCAACACACATTTACAAACTTTCCAGGAGATTTAGATCTCCCTCTAGATTTAGATCTCCCACTCGAAACCCTATTCTTGTTTCTGTTCTGGGACCTTCCTCGTATAGATAAGGCATCTCCATTTTGACCCTCCATATTTCTCCATCTCATTTCCTCCAATAGCAAGCCTGAGACAATGTCATCAAAATTCAAGGTAGTTGTATTGCTACCTATTGCAATAACCAAACTGTCACACGAATCTGGTAGAGAACGCAACAAAATGATGCACTTATCTTCATCTGAGATTTTAATATCAACATATGACAGCTGAATTACCACAGTATTGAAGGCGTTCAGATGCTTTGTCATCAAGTCTCCATCCTTCATCCTTTCCTTCAGTTATACAGCTTTTTCCGCAGGAACAATTTATTCACCAGAGACTTCGATTGGTACAAAGTCCCTAGCTTGTCCCACAAGGTATTCTTCGTAGCTTCCCCAGATAAATTGAACAATACTAAATTTGAGACACACAACTATATTGTGCTCTTTGCCTTCCGAGCCAGCTTCTTCCAGTCTTCATCTAACATTGCCGTTGGTTTAGTATCTAGATCCACCACGATCCACTGATCTTTATCCACTAGCAGATCCTCCATCTTGAGCTTCCACAACTCAAAACTCTAACCATTAAATTTCTCAATCTCTATCTTCCTGCCACTCGCCATCTTCTTTCACCGCAAGAATTGATCCCGCATATATCCCACTGAACAGGGTCTACCTTAGGCCCGAGAAAAAAACCCTCAGCAGCAAAAGCGTCCCCTTGAAGCCGAAACAGCTCTGATATCAAATGTAGGTTTTAACCCTGTACAGAAATCATCTGCAAATGAATCTTGAAAAAATAGAAAATAAACAATAGCGAGAGCATAAAACATAAAATAGATATACACAGATATTTTTCCCCTAGATCCCAAATCAAGACGACCAGCTTGATTTTTCATTATATTCCTTTTAGTGTTACAACACATATATCTACATGCCGAAGCATACATAAACCCCAATCCATTAACCGTGGATTAGAACATAACTGTAGTTCCCTTGAACGGATCTACAAAATACCAGGAGCTGAAAACCATCATGCCCCAAAACCATGTGCAAACCCATGTACAAAACCATGGGCGGGTCTGCCCACTGGAAAATAAGGACCAAAAAAAATTCATGGGGTGTTGTCGCCCCCCTGTGACCCCCCTGCTGTGCCTGATGCAACGTACAGGGGGGTCTGTCACCCCCCTTGTGACCCCCCCGCACGTGACTAGTCGTGGAAAGAATATAACACATATCCAACATTGCATTTAGCACAATTAGATGAAACTCATTGTGATTTTATTTGGCTAATGAGGCTCACAAGAATCGTGTTCTTATTATGATAAATTTGTTAAACTTGAAACCTTTGTTGAAGGTGACTTGGTCCTTCTATATGATCAATAACACGATAAGTTAGGAGTCGATAAGTTCAAGCCTATGTGGCATGGCCCTTATATCATTAAACAAGCATTAGGAAAAGGTGTCTATGATCTAGTTGATTACGATGGAATTCCCTTTGGAGAGCCCATAAATGGGCTTTACCTTAAAAATTATTATTCTTAGAATTGTTCTACATTAGTAATTTTTACATTGTTGTACCATATTTTGGTGCGCTGCATTTTTTATTTTTTCAAATGTTTTATGTCCTTCACTGCTTATCCTGCATTGTTCTTGGTTTAAATATTTTGGTGTTCCCTTTACCTTATGTTGGCTTTGTTAATGATGTTATCTGTAGTACTCATAACCTTGCATCTTCCGCATTGGAAATCTATACGCCTATTAATGACTTGGTGGGTTTACATGGTATATGTCTTGGTCATACAACTAACAATGTCGTGGAGAATAGTGCAGTCATTGAATTATTATCTGATGCCATTTCTCTTGGTATTCGTCATTTAGTTATTTGATTTTATTCATATACCATAGTGTTGCAATTAAGAAATATTTATTTCATCATAAGACCTATTATTCTACGAGTATATATAAGGGTTCATCTTTTGGAAAGAGAATTTGACTATCAATAATATTTAAACATTCCAAGAAATCTTAATACATTAAAAAATACTCTAGAAAATTATGTATTAGATAGACATTTTCAAAATTTGTAAATTCTAAACATAACACATTCCATGATAGTAGCCAAAATAGAAATCATTTTTCATTAATACTTTTGGAAAAAGGTTTTTACAAAATGTGTTGAGACAACACAAGGTCCCTCACCTTCATATATCAAATACATGTCGATAAAACAAAAATTCAATTGATCTTTGTCTAATCAATATCTTATCCCGCGATGATCGTGGTAGCATATTACTGCTCAAGCCACTCACCAAAGCAGATGACTCATGTGCTCTAACACCACAATTGTGTGGCGTTGATATCGATGAGCGACATCCTCTATCTGTGTGTCTGTTATACCTTAAGTAAGACCCTCAAGGTTTTTCTCCACCTCTTGGAGCTCTTCTATCACTTCTCGGTCATAGTCACCTAATACAGCATCTTAGCCCCGCTTATGGATTGGAGACATCCCAGATGGTCGAATCTATCGAGTATCTGCATGTTAAATGGTATTATTCTTAACCCAAACAAAAAAAAATAAAATACATGAAAAAGAAAATTCAAAAGTCCTTTTTACCAGATGCATCCTATTGGTCTCCCTCGGGAAGAGTTAAATCTAGATCTCCTCGAAAATGTGTACCTGCGTATGGATAATTCTTGATCATGATCAACCATTTCCACAACCATCTGAAGAACATGGGATCAAATTAAAACTGATGACTGCCTCCATGGTGTGCCATCGACTCAACCCATCTCGTCATATGAGGTACTCTCAGTGCGAGGTCATCCACCTCTATCCCTTGCAGATGCATCAAGGGCACCCTTTATAAGAAAAAGGACAACAAAATAGACCCATAGCTGAATAGTTTTAGTTGACTTGACTTGCACTTAGTCAATTGATCTATCATCTTGATTTCTAGCCCCTAACACCAATTCAAAATGGTGGGATCCATGCACTCAAATAATATTCCATATGTGCTTTATTAGCCAAATATAGAGCTACACTTCTTTCTATATGGGTGATCGTGAATAAAACAATTCTTGTTGGAAGATCCATTACATTCTTAATTAGAATAATTCCACTACTTTTTCTTGTTCCTACAAAACAGTAATCAATTATATACTCATTAGTAGTTTCAATGCCTCCCCTTGCATTGCTTAGTGAAACTCCGGCTCTTATTCTTGAAATCCCTGTAAAAAAATATGTCTTCCACATCAATGGTGAGGGTGTTGAAACCAACTCGAAATAATTTCTCATATACATCCCACATCATCACTAAATGATCCAGTAACTGTAACTAAGCTCTCATGCTAGGAATCAAGAAATTTATCTCCACTCTAATATATTGATGATAAAAAAACCTAAATCATCAAATGGAAAACTTATTAGTCTGCCAATAGGAAAAAAAAAATATTTTTTCTACTCAAACACTAAAAAAACATTTTTCCTTGTGGATGTCACACCTGTGCAGTAAGAGATAGTGTGACAATGTCACACTTTTCTCATTCAGGGCCTGCGACAACCATAGAAAGTCGCAATTCCCGATATGGGAAGGGAACAACACCTGAAGGGCTTTTTTTCCCCCAATTTAAAAGGTTAAAATCAACAGAAATCATCAAGAAAAATTGAAATAAAGACATAAAAATGGAGAGAGGGTCGAGAGCTCTTACCTGGAAGAAACAAGACCGAAAATCATCCATTGGAATTCCCTAAAGATCAAGCCAAAAATTAGGGTTTTTTCACCTTGGAGGTTAGTAAAATCCAAATTGTAAAAAAATGATATTTTTCCTTTTTAAAGGAATGAAAACATTTTTTTATTAATTTTCTTTACCATTTTGTCTAATTTTCCTCAATGCACTTCATTTTTATTTCAATTTTTAATATAGTTTTGGTTAAGCATGATATTTTTTGTCATTTAAGCATGTTTATATTGCAATTTTAACCATGAAACACAAAATTTTGGCATGAGCATACTTTTAACCTTTCTTGGACTCAATAAATTTATGAAAAAGTTCCTCATTGGAGTTTTCTTTTTCAAATTTCCAAACTCTCTAAATATGAAAATTCATCAATATTTACTTTCTCCAAGATCATTGAAAAATTATGTTGAAAGAATTTGACAAGTTATCTTTTATATTTTTTTCGGACTCACTAAATCTAAATGAAAAAGGTCACCTTGGATTTTTCTTTTCAGTTCTTTTTCAAAATCTTTATGCCTTCATTGGACTCGTAAAAATTAAACAACGAAGGACCCATTTATAAATTGGGACCAAACCACTCCTTCCTAGGGTTCGTTAAAAATACTCCAAAGGACTCATCCAAAGGATGATATTATACTCTGGGCATATGTTATCCTCCTCAAGCTTGCTTGAAAATAAATCAGTACTCAACAGAAATGGTGGGGGAAATTTGGGAAGGGAATATATAAACTTTATACACATTTTATGGTAGCAAGTTTCTCTTAAACATGACACCCTTTCACTCCTTGTGTCAAGGTTGGAAAATCTTCTTATTTCTTATTGATCATATTCCTTCGAAGTCTTACACTTTGGTTCATGATCCACTTTTTGAGTCAATGCTTCCAAGACAGTTGTCGTGTCGTCAATTTTTTCAAGAGAATTTCAACCTGAGTTAGCCAGTTTTTATAGTTCCTTAAGCCTTATATTTTATTGTTCATCCCTGAGTCAATCCTAAATCATTTTGCGCTTTATTCTAATTCAAATATTTGTACCTATTTCATGTCTTTGATGGGGGATATATCTAGTCCCTCCTGCGACAAATCACTTCCTATCAACTTCAGCACATTATCTGGGAAGTTGAATTAGAAACCATACAATACCTTAGAGCTTGCATGCCTCAATGGTGAGTTTCCTCGCCTTTGATAATAAGTTTACATCATTGACCTTTGATTTATTGATTCTATGAATGTTTAACTTTATATCATCTATTCACACTTAATAGAATGTACTCGATTATCTTAAGGGCGATTGTCATTATTGGTGGTTTCTTTCACGTCCGTTAATGATTTTCATTATTGACCAATAATCAGACGATTTCTACCATGTAATCCTCGACACATTTATTCGCATGGTTAGATTTTTTATTATGTAAATATAGAGATGAATACCCTGGATCTTGTCTGTTATATCCAAGTTGTGATGGAGTCTTTTTAATATTTATGAGTGTTGCATGGATCCACAGTATATGTTTGGTGGCTGTTGTAGCTCCTAGAGACAGCCTAGAGTTGTGATAGACCAGTGCCTAGGACATCTTAGCATAGCAAGGAGCATATAATATAATGTGTGAAGTTGTCAGCTTCAGCTCACATGCTATCTCCTATAAACAAGGAAATGAAATAGAATGGAACCAAACCCTCAGAAACTGATACAGAAAAAGAGATACTGCAGAGGCAAGATGCATAATTCTAATACAAAAGCAACAGACAATTTAGAGACAGATTACTACAAAGTGGGCCGATTCAGAAATACTTCACAGACATAAATTATCAGAAGATGGATGTAGTGAAAGAAATATTGAGAAGATAATAGTTAACATTGAGCTGATACCCAGATATACAATACCACCATGCATGGGCTTACCAATCTAAGAATTCATACATGATAATAGCATTTTAAAAGCACCCTCCCAAAGCAACTAATATAGCAGAAGTATGGTTAGCTGAATAATGGAACAAAATATCATGCATGAGCCATATTTAAAGCGCTTGACTGAACCGAGCATGGGCATCAACTAGGATGAATCCATACCAAAAATCAGTGAGCCACTCGCATTCCAAAACATGATACAAGAAAGATGGATGAAATGAAGTATTCTATTAATATAACACAATAAAGAAGATTACAAACTGTGAAATACCAAAGACCAGAATCCTCTTTGACAGATAGAACTCCTCCTCACTAAGACCCTATGGGCTCTAAGCCTTCATATAAAATTTCTACAAAATGTATGCAAAGAGCCTTTCACTGCATAATTTTCTGATAAAAATCTGGAACCCTTACAATGTATTTCTTCATGGTATTTATAGAAAAAACTAAAACCTAGCAAAAGAGGTAGGTGATGAACATTTAATTGTATCAGTAAAACAAAATGGTGTAGTGCCCACCCATACTACTTGACGGCACTGCGTTGATTGTACTATGTGGCCTGCTAACTAAAATAAATGCACTGAATGAAAAATCTCTTCAGGAACACGGTATAGGGATAACCATACCAACATTCTGTCCTTTCCTGGAAAGAAAACTCTGTTAAAATAAAGCCTTGAGGACCTTGTTTTCTATGTGTAGATCTTTCGAATGATGTGCAGGATCTTCAATTTGGTACTCTGCTTCAAAAGGCTAGAACAAGGCCCCCAAAATCTTCAGCTACATGTATTTAATTCTTTGCTGATCACTAATGTTCTTTCTCTGCTCCATTGATATCTCAATCGGCGCCTTGATTGTTCTTACAGGGTTTTGACAAATCTGAACCCTGCCTCCTTTAATTGAAGTCTTGTCGATTTGGCTTCTGAGGACTTTCTTCATAATTCTGCCATGAAATTGGTCCTTTGATGTGTGTTCTGTCATAGCAATTAAGACTGTGAGTCATAATAGTTCTCCGTCACCGCACACCTGCAATATCCGCAAACTCGTTAAATAAAACCATGTACGGGAAGGTGAACACAGTGGGGAAGATGACAAGGTTAATGGAAATGGTCATGTAAACTGTGATATGGTGAAACAACGTAGGGTGGCGGAAAATCGTGGCGGAGGAATGGCGGACAAGCTGACCAGAGAAAAAAATTTAAATATGAAGTATGAATGAAATATATAAATGGCGGAGGAAGAAATGTGATAACACGTGGGGTGGTGATGTGGAGGGAGACCGGGTCAATGGCAGGGATGATGAAACCTCAGTCGTCCGATCTCAGGAGGAGATCGACGGTGGAAAGAGCGTCGGAGGCGATGTACAGTGGGCCAGGGGCGTGATTTTCTTGCGTTAAATCCCATGCAGCTTCGGGGCGCGACGATCGTCGGATGAAGGCCCTCAGATCAGACGGCTGTGGTGAATATCGCTGCATGACTTTGACCGAACAATAATGCGCGATGGAGAGCGGTTTCGAGGCCGTACGCTAGGACGCGTGGTGAGCGCTGAGTGGAATCGCTGGCCTAAGGAGAAATACCTCCTACCGCCGAAAGGTGGTGCGATATAAACCACTGGTTTTGAACAGTGTTTTGGGCGCGGGGACCACCAGGACAGGCGCATCGCGAACCATAGATTTATGATTTGATCGGACGGTGAAAAGGTGGGCTACGGGCGCGGCAGGGATGAGAAAACGCCGTTCGATCTGCATAGATCGACGGCTCAGGATGAGCCCGATAGGTATTGCATAAGCGCCCGTCGGACTAGTGCCTGGTCTAGCTTCCAGGTTACATGGGGAAGAAGATAGAGGGGCTAGGGCCGAAGGAGCTACGCCTTAAATATTTCAAATATGAATTTTAAGCCTTTTATAATGAGTTTTGGAGGCGGGAAATGGCAACGATAGGCACAAAAATGATTCTCCAAGTCTGCAAGGGGAGATTCGAAAGATTTTATGCCAAATTGCCTATAAAAATCTTATAGGAAGATGATTATTATCAACATCGGCTCCACCTGGGGATGGCATGTTCATCCTTGGACATGTCGAGAACTCGCAGACCCTCTGATCATCATGTATGCAGACTCTGCTCTCCAGCACCTTCATTTTTCACTTTATCATTCATCACAACACCAACATTATTTGAACAAAAACAAAAGGAAACTATCATACAATATAATACATCAGGCTGTGTTTACCTGAATCAAAACTGAAAGTAGGGCTTAAGAAATTGACCATTTATAGGGGCATCCAAAAAGTCGCCGTGTAGATTCTCCAACCTAAAATTATTATTGCCCCCCTACTCCACGATTTTGAAGGGACCAAACTAGAGGGGGTCAAATTTACCATGTTTTTCCTTCTCAGCTCTCCGGATATCCCATCCGAGCACCAAATCACCAATCTGCAGTTTCATGTCTTTTACATGTTGATCAAAAATGTGTTTCATTTTCTCTTGATATTCTATTAACCTCTAGTTCACCTGGCCCCGTATATCTTCTAATTCCACCAGTTGATTGATTCTCCTGATCATATCATCAGGTTCCTCCTGGCTTTCTTGCATGAAGCGCGCCACTGGTAGAGTCAGCTGTACAGGAAAAACTATTGCTCATCCATATACCAATTCATAGGGAGATTTCCTAGTTTCTCTCTTGCTGGTGATTCTATTGGCCCATAGAGAAAATTTCAATTGGGAATCCCAATTCTTCTTATTTTCATTAATAGTCTTCTTCAAGGCCCTCACCAAAGTTTTATTTGAAGACTCTGCCAAGCCATTTCCTTGTGGATAGTAAGCTGTAGAGTGGCTCAGTATGATATTGTATTGCTGGCAGAAATTCACAAATTTTGCAGACTTGAAGGCCTGTGCATTATCAGTCACTATCCTAGCAGGATAGCCAAACCTGGATATGATATTCTCCTCCATGAACTTTATGATCACAGTATCTGTAGCATTCCTTGCAAGTATGGCTTCCACCCATTTAGTGAAATAATCAGTGGATGTTAATATCCATTTATCTTGTCCACTCAATGGAGGATGTATTTCACCTATAAAATCAATACCCCATTGTTTGAATGGTTCATCCACATGCACTGGAATCAGGGGAAATGGTGTTGATTTCTATCTCTCTGCAAATTTCTGACATTTATCACATGCCTTTACCCTCGCAAAACATCCCCAAAAAGCTTTGGCCAATAAAATCCAGCTTTCAGAATTTTATGATCTATGGCCCTCTAGCTGTAATGGCCTCCAGAGATCCCTTCATGGAATTCTGCAATAATACTCTCGACTTCATCCTCTGTAAGACACAAGAGTAAGATGCCTGAGGGATCTCACCAGTATAGTCGGCCATTAGCGACTATGTACTTCTATGATTTCAATCTCAGCGCTCTATATTTAGTGTTATCACAACTTGGAGGGCAGCCGAGTGTAAGGAGATATTCTACTATCTCTTTGTACCACAAACTGGTGATGTACTTTATATGTGTTTCAGGAGTAGCTACTCCAATTCCATGTCGTTCTTCTTTCTCCTCAGGTTCCTCACTTGCTATAATGGACAGATTTATGCCCAGAGCTTGATAGTTTGATTCAGATAACATTTTGGCAAGCCCCTGTCCTTTGATAAGCTTAGTAGGGCAGATTTCTAAGTCATATTCCTGTATTTTAGCGATCCACTTACCCCTTTTTCCTTCACTATCCCCCTGAATAAGGATGTCTTTTACAGCAGCTGCAGGCACAAACGCAGTGATGTGGGACTATAAGATATATACACGGAAAGCTTTGAGGGATCTCACTAGGGCGTATGCTTTCTTTTCCAATATTTTGTATTTTAATTCTGCATCACGGAGCACTTGGCTGAAAAAGGCAATAGGCTGCTCATACCCTTCCTCATTTTTCTGTAATAAAACTCCTGCTATTGTATGAGGTGATGCAAAAGAGAAAATCATGAATGGTTTATCATAATCTGGCCCAGCGAACACAGGGGCTTCTGCAAAAGCATTCTTTATCCTGGTAAATGCCTCCCGTGATTCTTGTGACCACTTTACCCCCTTATTCTTCTTCAACATATCTGTTATATGCCTAGCTATCTCAGCATAGTTAGGGATAAACCTTCTTAAGAAATTAATGTGCCCTAGAAATACTTGTACCTCTTTCTTATTTCTGGGAAAATAAATACCATTTATAACCTCTACCCTCTTGGGATCTATCTTCACCCCATCTTTATTCACGATATGGTCCAAAAGCTTTCCCTCTTCTAATGCAAATAAAGACTTTTGAGGGTTCATAGAGAGATCATACCTTCTGCATTTCTCAAAGGTTCTACGCAAGTGTTCAATATGCTCAGCATCATTTTTGGAAAATACAGTGATATCATCGAGGTAGACTACCAAGAATTTGTCTTTCTCCCCAACAAAAGCGATGTCCATCGCCCTCTGAAAAGTGGCCCCTGCATTAATCAATCCAAAAGGCATCCTGGCATACATAAATGTACCCCATGGTGTGGTGAAAGCAGTCTTCTTTTGATCCTCTGGGAGTACAGCCACCTGGTTATAACCAAAGAATCCATCCATCATTGACATCCTGGAAGATCCAACCACTTTCTGCAGGGTGTGATCCATTTTAGGTAGTGGATAATTATCCTTTAAGGATGCTCTGTTTAAATTCCTAAAATCCACACACAGCCTTATTTCTCCATTCTTCTTTCATACAAGGACAAGGTCTGCCACCCATTCAGAGTATCTCAATGGTACAATTATTTTGGCCTTCAGTAGCTTATTAATTTCTTTCTTAATAGAAGGCAGCAACAGGGGATTGATTTGTCTGAGATTCTGCTTATGGGGCTTTGCTTCTGCCTTCAGTGGACTTTTGTGTTGCATAATATTGATATCAAAAGTTTTCAAGTCCTGATAGGACCATGCAAACACATCTTTGTAAGACTGAAATAATTTCTGCTATAACTTTTTATATTCTTTAGGGATTTTCTTGGACAATTTGACAATTTTGGGGTCAGCCTTAGTACCCAAATTCAGGTCTTCTACCAGATTTTCTTCTGTCACTTTGCTTGGCTGCAGTGGGACATCATTCTTGTCAAATAATCTTTCTAGAGGCACCAACCCTCTAGGTATAATGTTTCCCTTTAACTACAACACTTTATTTCCTGCCACTTTCTCCTCCCAATTTATTTTTGAAATACCTTCAGATTCAACTTCCTCTTAATTATCAATTTCCATATTGGATAATTCTCCCACCATTTCTAGGAATATTTTCATCTGTTCTTCATCTTCAAATACCTTCCAGTGCTTGATATTATCCAGGATTGAAGGCCGATAACGCACCTCAACTTCATATCTTAAAAGAGCATTCTGAGATGGTCGAAATGTACTTGCAGCTACAGCAAGGGAATCAGCCATCCTATTCTGTTCTCAGGGCATGAATTGGATATTGAATGCCAAGAAGAAGTTTTCTACCATGTCCCAGACTTCATTCCTATAAGCCCTTAGCCTAGGGTGTTTGGTCTGACACTGACTCCTGACTTGTCTGACTACTAGTTCTGAGTCTCCCAGAACCTTTAAACTTTGTATACCCATGCTCCTGGCTGTCTGCAATCCCAACAGAAGTGCTTCATATTCAGCCACATTATTGGTGGCTTCATATTCTAGTTTGAAGGATAGTGGGATCCATTTGCCTGTAGGAGAAATCAGTAGCACTCCAGCTCCATTTGCTTCTCTTGAATTTGCTCCATCAAAATGTAGTGTCCATATTCCTGCTTCTATGTTCTCTGAGGGCTGCTTACTCTTGATATGGCAGAAGGATGGTTCATGAGCATAATCTTGATCTTCTTCCAGCATCAAGCATGAAAAATCTCCTTCCTTACTGTAGACCGGTGAATTTGCTGAATTGTCAGCCTTAGTCACCATCTTGACAAATCTAGTCTCCTTGTATAGTCTCCTCTCTTGGCCCCCAAAAACCGGGATAGTGGCATATGTTAAATCCATCTTGAGTGATCCACCAATTTTTGTTCCCCAGGACCTTGACAGCAACATACCAAAACGAGTTGGAATGTCAGCTACCACTATATCCATTACCACACTTTTTGCTGGGATTTGGGCCAAATTGACCACCAAATATTTGATCATCCCTAGACACATAACTCTTTTGGAATCAAATGAATAGAGGTCTTTATATGGACGTGTGATTTGTAAACCTATTTGTTCCATGACTGATAGAGGCATAAGATTATGGGAAGCTCTAGAATCTAACATGCAGTTGTGTAATAGCAGGTCATGGATCACTAGAGACACATAGAAGGGAGGAGTAGAAGGATCTATATCCTCCACATGAGGGCCAAAGACTACCATGGGTCTTTCTTCTTGAAGGTTGAGACTATCTGGGATGATTGGTGCTTCTAGAGGGAGCATGAATGAGGTGACTTGAGATTGATATACTGGCTGTTTTAACAGTTCAGTCAAGGGGACCGGGATTTTGACCTTTTCAAGTTCTTTTTGCAGACTAAAAGCAGGAGGGGATTTTTCTATCACAACCTCTTTTGGCTCTTTATTTTCAGTTGAGGGTTTGACTTCCTTTGACACAGACTCGGTACTAGGAGGAATGACTGTTTTTGAAGCGGGAGGAATTTGATCATTAGACTGCAAAGGTTTGTTTAGAGGGCCCTTACCTTTATCTGTAGCTTTCTGCATTGTAGCCTCTTTCTGAGCAGGAGCCTCCTTCTGGGTAGGTGCTTCCTTCTGGGGTAGCTCTTCTTCTTTCTCTTGGGTACGAGTCCTCTTCCTAGAAGATCTGAGATCATATCTTCTATTGAAATGTGCTTGCATGAAATCATTAAACTGTGTACAATAATGATCAATTTATGCTTCTTCTGTGTCTCTGATCTTTTCTTCTTCTTGCAATGAGCACCCAGCTTCATCATTCCTTTGCAAAGGGCATTCTTCCCCATCACTATTTGAAAAGGCAAGATTTGCATCCTCCAGTCTATAGGCAGTGTCCTCACTAGAATCATCTACTGGACCTTCTAGGTACAATGGGTGTGGCACTTGATCATGTTGCTCCTTTGCTTCCCTTGGCAATATTTGCAAGTGTGGTTTCCTGTATTGAGGATTGTAACCTCTGTTTGAAGCATTCTGGAAATTTTTGAAAGCTGAATTCTTGGCTTCCAACTCAAGCTTGACCATTTTCTTAACTAATTTGCTCATTTCTTCCATTTTGTCATTGGCTGAGTCCCTGTCTTGATTAGAAGTGGATACCTCCTCTTTTCCCTTTCTTCTGGTATCTTGCTTAGCTCTTCCTTTTGATTTTCCAGTGGAGGAAAATTTTTCTTCCAATTCAAGTGCATCTACCTAAGCATCATCCAGAGTAGCAGGCTTTCTTTCTTTGAGAGAAAAACCAAATTCTGAATCAAAGGCTGCCACAAAAACAACTTTAGCAGCAGTTTGATGGGGTTTCATATCAGCAGGGAGATTCAGATACAATTTATTAAATCTCTTGATAAATTCTGACACTCCTTCACTGTGTCTTTTCTTTAATGTATTGAATTCAATGAGGCAATTTCCATGATCTTTTTTCTCTCCCCATTTCCTAAGAAAAGTATCTTCCATGTTATCCCAAGTGGTAATAGAACGGCCAGCCAATGTCTTGAACCATTTTCGAGCTTCACCATCAAGATACTGCACAAACAGTCTTAAGACCACATCTAAATGTTCAACATTAAAGTTCTCTGCAAAGGAGTGGAAAGTCTCAAGATGTTTTTGAGCATCGATTTCATTTTCCCCGTTGAATCTGGGAAATATTTTTCAGATAATCCTGGGGCATATCATTTAACACTTGGGGTAATGCTAGGGGAGCATATTTATTCATCAAGAATGTCGGAACATTAGCCATTGGAGGAGGTGGAGGTAGTGCAATAGTTTGATGAATAAGAGGAGGAGGAGGAGGAAGTGGAGTATGAATAATAATAGGAATATACTCAACTGCAGCTTGAGGGGTTGAGGGGAACAATGGTCTATTAACAGCAGATACTTCGGTTACTTCCTTGACCTCTTAAACCTCAGGAGTAGGATGGAGACTATTTTTATTTCTGATACCTTCTCGGGGTGGACTGTCTGAGTAATAATAATCAGTATCTCCCACAGTGGAGTCGAGAATTTGTAACTGAGAATCTTGAGAGGAGGAGGAAGGAAAATCTTCTATGGGCACTTTGGGAATTTGGGAACGCGTTTATTTCCTTTCCCTCCAATTTCTTCTATGTATAATCTGGTCAGGGTCAGACACTGAGGGTGTCTTTGGCTTAGACGTATCTGACCTCAGGTGTGGTTTACGAGGAGCCAGGACTGCAAATAGATTTATCAAATAACAAATGTGGAGTCGCCAAGGTGAGGGATCTACAACTCTCAACTCTCCATGCTCACCTACTTGAAAAGTGACTAAAATTTTGTCGAGGCCCAGGGATTCTGATGTTCTTAAATCCGTCCCTGGCAACGGCGCCAGAAAGATGTTGTAGCTCCTAGAGACAGCCTAGAGTTGTGATAGACCAGTGCCTAGGACATCTTAGCATAGCAAGGAGCATATAATATAATGTGTGAAGTTGTCAGCTTCAGCTCACATGATATCTCCTGTAAACAGGGAAATGAAATAGAATGGGACCAAACCCTCAGAAACTAACACAGAAAAAGAGATACTGCAGAGGCAGATGCAGAATTCTAATAAAAAAGCTACAGAAAATTTAGAGACAGTTTATTGCAAAGCAGGTCGATTCAGAAATACTTCACAGACATAAATTATCAGAAGATGGATGTAGTGAAATAAATATTGAGAAGATAATAGTTAACATTGAGCTGATACCCAGATATACAATACCACCATGCATGGGCTTACCAATCTAAGAATCCATACATGATAATAGCATTTTAAAAGCACCCTCCCAAAGCAACTAATATAGCAGAAGTATGGTTAGCTGAATAATGGAACAAAATATCATGCATGAGCCATATTTAAAGCGCTTGACTGAACCGAGCATGGGCATCAACTAGGATGAATCCATACCAAAAATCAGTGAGCCACTCGCATTCCAAAACATGATATAAGAAAGATGGATGAAATGAAGTATTCTATTAATATAACACAATAAAGAAGATTACAAACTATGAAATACCAAAGACCAGAATCCTCTTTGACAGATAGAACTCCTCCTCACTGAGACCCTATGGGCTCTGAGCCTTCATATAAAAGTTCTACAAAATGTATGTAAAGAGCCTTTCACTGCATAATTTCCTGATAAAAATCTAGAACCCTTACAATGTATTTCTTCATGGCCTTTATAGAAAAAACTAAAACCTAGCAAAAGAGGTAGGTGATGAACATTTAATTGTATCAGTAAAACAAAATGGTGTAGTGCCCGCCCATACTGCTTGACGGCGCTGTGTTGATTGTACTCTGTGGCCTGCTAACTGAAATAAATGCACTGAGTGAAAAATCTCTTCAGGAACACGCTATAGGGATAACCATACCAACATTCTGTCCTTTCCTGGAAAGAAAACTCTATTAAAATAAAGCCTTGAGGACCTTGTTTTCTGTGTGTAGATCTTTCGAATGATGTGCAGGATCTTCAATTTGGTACTATGCTTCAAAAGGCTAGAACAAGGCCCCCAAAATCTTCAGCTACCTATATTTAATTCTTTGTTGATCACTGATGTTCTTTCTCTGCTTCATTTATATCTCAATCGGCGCCTTGATTGTTCTTACAGGGTTTTGACAAATCTGAACCCTGCCTCCTTTAATTGAAGTCTTGTCGATTTGGCTTCCGAGGAATTTCTTCATAATTCTGCCCAGAAATTGGTCCTTTGATGTGTGTTCTGTCACAGCAATTAAGACTGTGAGTCATAATAGTTCTTCGTCGCTGCACACCTGCAAAATCTGCAAACTCGTTAAAGAAAACCATGCACGGGAAGGTGAACACAGTGGGGACGATGACAAGGTTAATGGAAATGGTCATGTAAACTGTGATATGGTGAAACAACGTAGGGTGGTGGAAAAACGTGGCGGAGGAATGGCGGATAAGCTGACTAGAGAAAAACATTTAAATATGAAGTATGAATGAAATATATAAATGGCGGAGGAAGAAATGTGATAACACGTGGGGTGATGACGTGTAGGGAGACCGAGTCAATGGCAGGGATGATGAAACCTCAACCGTCCGATCTCAGGAGGAGATCGACGGTGGAAAGAGCGTCGGAGGCGATGTGCAGTGGGCCAGGGGCGTGATTTTCTTGCGTTAAATCCCATGCAACTTCGGGGCGTGATGATCGTCGGATGAAGGCCCTCAGATCGGACGGTTGTGGTGAATATCGCTGCACGACTTTGACCGAACAATAATGCGCGATGGAGAGCGGTTTCGAGGTCGTACGCTGGGACGTGTGGTGAGCGCTGAGTGGAATCGCTGGCCCAAGGAGAAATAGCGCCTACCGCCGAAAGTTGGTGCGATATAAACCGCTGGTTTTGAACAGTGTTTTGGGCGCGGGGACCACCAGGACAGGCGCATCGCGAACCTTAGATTTATGATTTGATCGGACGGTGAAAAGGTGGGCTACGGGCACGGCAGGGATGAGCAAACGTCGTTTGATCTACATAGATCGACGGCTCAGGATGATCCCGATAGGTATTGGATAAGTGCCCACCGGACTAGCGCCTGGTCTAGCGTCCAGGTTACATGGGGAAGAAGACAGAGGGGCTAGGGCCAAAGGAGCTACACCTTAAATATTTTAAATATGAATTTTCAGCCTTTTATAATGAGTTTTGGAGGCGGGAAATGGAAACGATAGGCACAAAAATGATTCTCCAAGTCTACAAGGGGAGATTCGAAAGCTTTTATGCCAGATTGCCTGTAAAAATCTTATATGAAGATGATTATGATCAACAGTGGCTATGTTCATATTCAATCATGCAGACATGGATCCACAATGTATGTTTGGTGGCCATGACCTTTCTTATTTGACATGAATATTTACATGTCGATAGCTATGTTTTGAGTCACTTGTATTATAAGTATGGGAATTCCTACCTCAGAGATGATATTAGTATACTGTAACTCCTTTATTATTGCTAGTAGGTTTTTGACTAGTCCATTGCTTATTTCAACACATTTGCATGATAAAGTATTTCGATTATCACTCCTTTTCTAACTTCATACTTTAGGGGAATTATGTTACATTATTATTTTACGTTCATGGAAATTGATTTCATACCTCTATCCTTTGTCATCTGAAGAATTATTTCCATGAATCCCTAAAGAAGATGGAAGAAAATCCTCCCCTGAAATAAGGAAAACTTGTTCGAATACATTCAAAAACCCTAATTCAAGAGTATGTCACGGGTTTCACATTGACATTTAGTGACATAAATAAATGTCATAAGTTGCATAAGCGATAAACTACAACATTGTCACACGTTACTTCACTACAAGTTGTGACATTGTTTTAATGGAGGTAAAATTTAAAAAGAATGTGAACTTATAGATGATAAACCTTGTGGATGGAATCTACTCTAATCGGTTTGTATTTGGCTCACATCACTGATTTTTCCTAGATCATAACATTCGTCCCTTATTCTCCCCAAAATCTTACAAATAGAACCATCTTCCACTAAGAGAGGGCTCTTGGTTGATTTCGAAAAGGCTTTAGCTCTAAGTTATTGATTGAAACCCTAATAAAGTATCGGGAATTATGATATAAAGGATTTTTAAGGAAAATTGTTGAAACAATAAATATACGGAAGGGGACTCTACAACATCAATGCATTAGGTTGTAACCACTTACTTTTTGTGATTAATACATTTATATGTTTCTTTACGCATAATCATTTTTCTTGGTACTTGATGATTTTAAGTATATATATCATTGTTCATATATATATGTCTTATCAAATTATATTTGGATTAGATGTAATTTTATGTTTTACTAGTTTCTATTGTTTGCGGCTTCTTCTTCGTGAGTATTAAGGACAAGGCTAGAAGCTACGGTGATTCAAGAAACTAACGAGGAAAAAATGTCTATAGAAGGCATGAGCTCATATTAATTTTATTTCCATTTATAGTATGATTGCAATAGACATAGGGGAAATTTATATGTTCTTGTTTGTTTTGTTCTAAATCTGGGTACCAAATCTAGAGAGATCGTCCTTATCCATAAGAAGGATTTTTCCGATAACAATTTAGAGAATATGGGTTATTTGGAAGAAATCGAGAGGAATTACTACTCAAATTTCACTTATTAACACTATGAATGTACAATAGGACTAGAGAGTATTGTGACCTACAAATCTTACTAATGCTAATCAAATGATTTTTTTATCATTAGAGTCTCTACATAAACACTTTACTAATTTTTGTGATGAATGAATCTATGTGTTATGTTAATTTATGTATGTTTTTCTCTATATTTTATTACTACTTGAGTTCAACTTAATGTTGTGGAAATCCATTTCTAGATATAATTCTATTGATTTCATTCATATTTTCATATTCCGAGTAAATATTGAAGAATACCATTGATGCAAGCGAATTTCGGCGTCCAAGTTATTAATTCTTTGGAGGACAAAGCTTAAAAGATGGGCCTTGGTATTGTTGTTTTCACGATAATAGATTCTAGGTTAGAATCTTACAATCATTAGTGCCACCAATCCAAGTATCACAAAAAAACTAATTTTCACAACAAAACAATATACAACAATAAATCTACTAGTGCATAAAATATAGACAACTTTTTACAAAACCCAACTTCGTTATATTAATCAAGCTGATAATACAATAGTATAGGGCTCTTGTATCAAGGATAATTTCCCTCATACATCCAATAGTACAAGAATACAAGAACAATATACATTGATCATCTAGTTGATGTTGTGCACCACCACGACTTCTTGATTGTACCCTAAACACATTGTGGGTCCTTCGTTTTTGTTATCCAACAACTGCCTCTATCAATGGTCCTGGTCCTTTAGGTTACTAAACTTTTCTCTCCAATATGCCCTATATTTTATCATAATTCTGTATACAACCAACATACGAGGGTCTTCATTCTCACTATTTGCTCCTTATTCCTTCAAGGAAAAAAACACTTTGAGACTTCTTTCCCAATGTTGCTCCTCAACTACTTAGGGACTTCTTCCCACTAGTGTCTTCATGTGTCGCTCTAATGAATACAAATTTAGGGAAGGATGGTTACCACCTATCACTACTAGAATTCCTTCTCCAACTACGAACTTGGGATATAAACTACTCCTCTATGACTTCCTTCTTTATTCCTTCAAATATTAGCGATGAGCTCATCAATTTTTTCATTCTGGAAAACCTATATTCCTTCCTCTTTCTTCCCTTAGGGCCCACAAGGATCACTTTCTTGTTTCCCTCAATATTCCATAAGTTTCCTTCCAAATCCATCCAATTTGGCCCTGTCCTTCTAGCAACAAAAAAATCTCAAATACATCAATACATACCTCATGTACGAGTTGGTGTTTATTGTTTTCAAGTTTGTGGTTTGGCTAGGGCATACTACGGTCCATGTCATCCCTAACTCTATGCTCCAACAAGGCTCTTATAGTTGTGACCGTCCTCCCTTAGCTTACTACTCCCATACGTTGTTATTGTAGAGGTGTCACAGCCAATTCTGAGGCCTTACGACCCCCTCCATCTGGATTATAGGGATCACACCCTTGTAATCAATGGTACAAGTTTGTGACTCCTTATAGGTTGCTCCAAATAAGGTTTCAACCCTTGAAATGAAACAAAACCTTGTCACCTACAAAACAAAGGAAAATACAACTCCAACTCACATGAAAATAGCTCAAACTTCCTTTAAACCACTCACCCTACACTCAAATATATATCAGCCTCCAAAACAGTCACAAATATGCCTCACTAGCCTCCTTCTCCTTTAATTGGAGTCTGCCTACGATTTTTGTAACAAACACTGGCCAAAAATCCATGTAATAAAATTAATAAAGGTAAAATAAGACCTTGTTCATGGGACACGTATTCCAAAGTGAATGTTGGGAAAAAACATAGTGATGGGGATCACTTATGATTAATTAATGGCTATGGAAATTGGCAAAGGCAATGGAAAAGGTTTTGGAAAGGAAAAGTGGCATTTATTGGAATTTTATTTATGAAATAATGGAAAATAGGAGAAAAAGAAGGTGAAAGGTCACGAGGTTGCATATGAGGAGGAAAATGGAGGAAAATAATGGAAAATTGAAGAAAATAGAGGCCTCATTAATAAAAAAGGCTTATGAGGATCGAGTTCATGGCTTTTGATCAATTCATTTTGGAGCTCTCATTTTTTTATCTCTCTCTCTCTCATACTCTTATACACTTAGAGTTTTCTTGGAGCACTTGTGGAGGAGTGTGGCATACTTTAGATTTGGATCAAGAAGGAAAAGGAAAAGTAGGAAATCACAAGAGAACATCGGGATCGGCGGCTACGAGTGGTTTTTCTTGCATGTACAGAGTTGCATGTATGATTTTCTTGCTAGTTTGGACATGCATGCCATATGCATGTGGTTTCTGGTTATGATATTTCATTGGCATGGAGGATTACCTGAATTGACAATCGTTTTTCCTAGGCTTTCCATTTCTTGGATAGGCATGGTGTTGTGGGTTTTACTTTTTGTTTTGTGGTTGGTTCTCATGTTCCTTTGGTTGTGGGTTGAGTTACTAGTTCATGGAAGCCTTGGTTGGACAAACACTCTGGAAGCACTGTAACATCTTGGGTTTTGTTACTAGTCCTAGAAGCCTTTCTTAGAAAAATACTCTGGAAGCCCTTAGTGGGTTGAGTTACTAGCCACTGGAAGCGCTAGTTGGACAAACGCTCTAAAAGCCCGGTGACTGACTCACTAGCATATTTGGCCCAATTTCTGATGGCCAAAATGTCTCTATTGCGACACATAGGCATCCCAAGAGTGACACTTTGAGGTTGGGTAAAACATCGTTTCCTATGCTATCGCAAATGTGACACTTCTAATAATTGTCGGAATAGCGACACTTGACACGACATGTGTCTTCATTTAGTCAATATTTGAATCATGTTGTTTATTATCACTATTTTGACATCATGTGGAGACGTCAGTATTACGACACCGTTGCCTTCCCAGAATGTGTCGCAATATCGACGACCTGTCTTCAGATCTATTTTTCCAGCAATGGAAACAACTGTCGTAATTTCGACGTGAAACAATCATCGGAATTGCGACGGAAACAACCGTCGAAATTGCGATATAAAAAACCATCAGAATTTCAATGGAAACAACTGTCATAATTGCGACACAGCTCCTAGAAAAAAATTTTGGGGGCAGAAGCAACCCTGAGATGATCATCCACTTTAAGAAGGAACTCACAATTGGCTTATGGCATGATAGCAGTAGTTGATAAAGGAGAAATGAAGATGTACGACCTCCAAAGCGAGATAGGATGCAAGAAAACTGTCTCAGTTGTCTTGCATCCTAGCCTAGCTCACTTGGGAGGTCGTCGATCTTCGTTTCTAATTTATCAACTATTGGCATCATGCCAAAAGCGAAAGTTGAGTTCCTTCCTAAAGTGGATGATCATCTTAGGTTACTTATGCCCCTACGGAAGTATCTCTGGTAAGAATTTGGTACCTTTTTTATAAGATCAAGGGAATGTTCATTTAACAAAACTAAATTTTAATAGCCCTTTGTGTGAACTATGTTTAGTTTAAATATTGCACGTGACCTTGAAAAAATAATGGGTAGCATTTCTTTACACTGCAACTTTTCCATGAAAACAACACTAAACATATGTATAAATTAAAAAATAGTTCATTGAGTTTGCTGAAAAACACACAATAACATCTAAATCAATGTGGAAATATTTGAAAGTCCTCTATTGTTCCTTAGCCCAAATGATATTCTAACAACAACTCATAACTTCAACAAAACCAACATGATTGGATTTTGCGGGTTTAACACTGTCTATAAAGTTGTTCTTTTAGAAGATAGGATTGTAGTTGTCAAAAGGCTAATCCACGAGCTTGGACAGGGTAACAGTGAGTTCCTAGTGGAGATGGAAACAATTGGAAAGGTGAATCATAGGAATATTTTATCTCTACTTGGTTACTACATTTTGGGGGAGGACGAGTTCTAATTTACAAGTATGTGGAGAATGGCAGTCTTGATCTATGGTTGTGTAATTGTGCAAATGTTGTTAAGGACCTTGACTGGCCAAAGTGCTTCAAGATTTCCATGGGTTCTAGATATTCTATTTTTGGAAGACCCCAGAGCTGTGAAGGTGGTTTCCCTGTCAGTGCAGTATTGCTCAAATTTAGACTCTGCAAAAATATTAGGTTTCCTATTACAGGGGATATGGTTCCCTACAGAGATATGAAGGATAAATACAGGGAGAGAACCCCTCCCTGTACACATTGTATACCCATCCATGCACAAGGAGAGGAGTAATTTTTTTCCATCCTTTCAGTGAGGACAGTTTCATTTGTGAAGCATTTTTTTAGGCTTTTCAAAGCTTGAACGTCATGAGAATAACTTGTGCTAATGAACTATTTGCACAACAATATAATAAACAAAATCCATACGAATTCTCGAGGGGTGATTGTGAGGAAAATATTAGGCATTGTGCATGCACCACCGACCCGTGCCATTTAAGCGAAATTGTAATCCAACTTGTGTACAAATACACTGACTTTAAACATATGGAGAGTTCTTGCAATGATGTAATATTTTCCAAACTGACAGGAAGTGAAATTAGACTTTCACAAGAGCCCAAATGGAGTTCTTAGAGATAATTCAATGATCCAAAGTCATTTGACAAATGCCTCAAGCTAGATTAGGATTCCATTCTCAATACTCTTAAAGATCGAAGCTTTGAAATTGATCTCGGTAACTCCTCTTGTTATTGGCAACTTGAAAGGACTAGTTCCTTCAAACTATTTACCAGATCACCTAGCTCTTAAGGCAATTTTTTCAATTGTGAAAACCTCAATCTCGGTACTCGCAGATTTTTGGGTTGTCCAAGACAATTGGAAGATATTTCGGAGTCAGGGATTTATACACTTTCTGTCCAATTCGAACTCGATGTGTCTGACATTGGAAAGCATCTGCAAATTATGCAATTAATTATATGTGGTGATTATATAAAAATTAATAACACTGCACATGAGATATAATTCTAGTTATTCCAAGTAAATTGAGATGGAAAAAAAAACATCGGGATTACTATTTGAAGTGAACAATTTATAAATGCTCTGGTTTGTAACATAAATGTCTCAACTCCTTGAACTTCGACACATTGAAAGGGAGATGAGAAATTTTTTCTTGAAAAAAAAATCAACTTTTCAAATGTTTTCTTACATTGGCCAGGCACCTCATGTAAGGCTTCAAGTCTAATAACTCTCAACTAACTATACATTAAGTCTAGTTTAGACGTAGGTATTGATAAAGTACAATGAATTTGATTCAACCATATCCCTTTTCTCCTTTGAATGTCCTAAATATTTGCCACCAAAAAACAACCCACCCACAAGGAAGTTATTGTTGAGTGATATTCCAAGCAAATTTTGTGAACTCCAAATCTTATCTGGTAATTTTCTAGAGAAATTATTGTGTGCCATGTCTAAGGTGACCAAAGACATACTTGAAAGATAGTTAGGGATTCCACCAGAAAAATTGTTCCCATTCAATAACAAGTTTGTCAAATTCATGCACTCTTGGAATGTGTCCTCTATGCTACCTGTAAACTGATTCAGTGACAAAGAGAGATAGGCTAGGCTCTTGGAATGAAAAATCTCTAATGTTATTAATCCATAGAGCCTGCTAGCATCAATTCCCAATGTTCTGAGAGATGAACAATTTCCTATTTCCTGAGGTAAATGACCTTCAAACTAGTTTTTGGATAACCTTATTGAAGTTTATCTTCTCCATCCACCAAGCCAGGATGGAAGGGCCCTGGCAGAAGATTTTCCTCAAACATAAAACTCTGAATTGACTCCAGATTTTCAACATCATCGAGGAGTGGCCCAATCAGCACGTTGAATGACAAATCTAGTACCTACAATTACTATAATTGGAAATTGTGTTTGGAATCCACCCACTTAGTCCATTAATCATTGACATTAGATACAGAAGGTTGTGAAAATTTCCAATTTTTTCTGGTAATGATCCTTCAAGATTATTCTCTGAGAGGTCAAGCTTCTTCATAGATTTAAGGTTTCCAATTTCTGAGGGAATTTTCCCATTGAACTTACAACCTAGAAAATTTAATATATTAATCTTAACTAGTTTTCCAATTTTAGCTGATATTTCATCACTGAATGATTTTGATCCTATCCATAGACAGACCAAATTTTCCATCCCTCAATTTCCTTTGGAAACAATCTGGATTGTGCATTATAAATGAGATCCAGAGTGACCAAATTAGTAAGATGGTTGAATTCAGCACAGAAAATCCATAGAAGGAATTCTCACTGCTATCCAGATATAAAAATTTCGACAAATTCCCCATCTGGGGGGTAATGCTACTAGAAAATATATTGGAACTGAGATCAAGATACTTCAAATTTTCAAGATTTTCGAGCTCGGTAGAAAAGCTACTGGAAAATGAATTAAAATTTAAAATAAACTGACAAGATTAGCAATCTCAGGGGGCAGTGCACCATACAGATCATTTCTGCTTAAGTCTAGATATATTCTAGTTTTGGAAGACCCCAAATCTGTGAAGGTGGTTTCCCTGTCAGTGCAGTATTGCTCAAATTCATACTCTACAAAATGGTCAGGTTTCCTATTGTAGGGGATATGATTCCCTGCAGAGCTATGAAGGATAAATCCAGGGAGAAAACCCTTCCCTGTATACACTATATACCCATCCATGCACAAGGAGGAGTTTGTTTCTAGCTAGTTACTGAGGAAAATTTCTTTTGTGAAGCATTTTTTCAGGATTGTCAAAGCTTGAATGTCTTGAGAACAACCTGTGCTAATGAGTGATCTGCGTAAAAATATAATATAAAAATTCCATAGGAACTCTCGAGGGTCGTTTGTAAGTAAAATATTAGGTATTGTGCATGCACCACTGACCCATGACATTTGAACGAAATTGCATTATGGCCTGTGTAAATTTACACCATCTTTAAACAGATGGAAATTTCTTGCAATGATGTCAACTTTTCCAAACTGCTAGGGAGCACAATTAGAATTTCACAAGAGCCCAAATGGAGTTCTTGGAGACAATTCAATGATCCAAAGTGATTTGGCAGATGCCTCAAACTAGAGCAGGAAACCATTCTAAATACACTTAAATATCGAAGCTTTGAAATTGATCTCGTGTACTTGAAACAGAGAGTCAAGGGAAGGGAATATTTGAAAGCTAGCACACCCCACTTCACCCTATTAATCTACGAAAACCCTCTCGCTTTGTCTTCAAACCATGATTCTACATCAATCATATATTTAAACTCAAGTTTTCTATTTTGATTCTTAAATAGAAAAAAGAAACATGTGTATTTTCATTGAATAGCAATGGCATCAACGGATCCCACTTGGAGCCAAAAGAAAACCCAACTTAAATTATTTTAATCTCACTTACAGGCTTTAGGAAACCTTACAATTAAATTACGTTAAGTTTGAACACACCTCACTCTCCTATATGACCCTGCTCAAATGCACCAATATGCAGCACAAGTGGTTTTTCTGCCTCTCATTATCTGCATATGCCATATACTAACATAACAAACAAAGATTTTTCCCTTGTATAGTCAATGCCATCTTCGGATATGTTTCAGCAGCTAGGAATTCTCCCCCGTTATGGCCCTAGATATAAAATGTGTGCTCCAAAAGAGGTTTCCTGATTTACTATTATCATGTAAAGGGGGATTCAGGCACACCTAACAGTAGTGAAAATATCATCAAGCTCTTCCTGAAATACATCTGTATAAGAACATATGAGTTATAATCGCAGGTGTGGATGTGTCATAATCCTTGTTGTAGATGTGTTCATCTGTATAGTGATATATCTACAATGCACTTGCTATCATAACTCCACTAAAAGTGACATCATATGCTCCATGTATCACGTGTGGAGCTTCTTATAGTAGCATATTTTCAAATATAAACCTTTATTTTTCTATAAAATCAACTCCAAAACATAGAAACAATGTCTCAGGCACTGCATAAGAATGTATTGTGGCAAAAATGCATGACAGTTTATTCTATGTGTAGGAATATGATGTCTACTAAGTTAGATGACAACTACATAAAATAATCTAACATTTTTTGTCTCAATTCATACCTTCAACAAAATTAAGATCCATTTTACAAGAATTACAATATAGGAAGACTAGCTAAAAATAGTAGAGTTTTAATAAAGATTCTAAGCACAAACGCATAAAATTATAAGCCAAATTAATCATCGATCTATTGGTGATTAAACAAGAAAATACCTTTGCATCTGAAAGGCTTTGTTCGACAACATCCATATTTCCCATCCAACCAAAATTTATATTGCAATGTTGCACTTCCACATGCACATAGAAGATAAGAGACAATAATCATATCAAATGCAAGAATGCAGATGCAAAACCTGGGCCATACAATTGATGTGCAAGAAAAAAATTAGATATGGTTTGAAAAATCTTGTACATTCTCTTCATGTTGAAGATGAAACTATTTGCATCCTTACCCGAGTATATGTTATTTAAATTAATTATTCATAGTAAGAAATTTATTTGAAACCTTTCCAGCAACCAAGCTATGAACATCAATAATCCATGTTAGTGGAGCATCTGAAATCATCCTGGAAAATACAATATTTCCTTTTCAAATGCAACTCTAAGTACTTAAAAAACAAATAACTTCCTAAAATCAGATAATATAGAAATCTACACTGTTTTGGGTCACTTGCAACTTATGAAATCAACTCTGTCATTTAATAAGATCACATTTATCATTACTCGAAACAACGAGGTTAATAGTCTAAACTGGGTCTCCTACTTTCAATTTCTAAGAACTCTCAAGCCAACTCATTCGGTAATGAAGCCACCACTCTTAGTAAAGGGATCTTGAGGAAAGGCTCGGGTGATTTCATCATCTAATCCCCTAAGCAACTATGGTTTATGAACTCAAGCCAATTTCCACTTATTAACACATGTTAGCTTCTCACATGTTAGTCTTCAAGTGCGGGTGTGGATATGCAAGGATGTGACCCCATCTCATGCCCATGCGAGAATTAACCACTATCCTATCTATTGAATTCTCCCTTTTGTTTTCATAGTGGCAAGGTGGGTCAATTACCAATTCTAAGATGAAATTTAGAACACATCTTGTAGTCTCTTCAACCAGACTCGAACCCATCTACTATCTTTGTTTTGGTGAAGGAATTACAGATTACAAGGATGCTCAGGAGAGTGAGCGAACTCTTCAAAGGCATGAAGAGACTATCCAATGTAATAGTGCCTCTCTTTTCTTAGTGACCTCTAAGGCCACGAAAACAAACATCAATGTGCCACACAGAATGCGACAATTATGAATATTTCTATCCAACAAAGGAATACAATGTATGTTTTGGAAGCAAAGTGCAGTGTGCTTAGCAACATGGTCATCGACCTCGATAACTATTCACATTTCACAACCTCAAAACATAGACTTTCAATCAAATTTGTGTACATAAATATGAAAAGAGGAGGTGACAGTCTATTAGATAAAAGATGGCATGGGCATCGAACAACATAAATCTCTTACGTCAAGAGGAAGCTAACAACCTCTATGCATTTCACTAATCTTGATGTTTTTCAAAGTAATTAGATGTTTATTTTGAGTAGTATACTTACAAGAATAGCTAGGATATAATAATCGTAGACACCAAGAAAAATCACTTTTGTGACTCATGATTTTCCAATTTGTATGATACTCTATAACAATGTTATCAGAACCGGACTGGAGTGGTCAAAACTAGCTGATCCAATCGATTGGAGGAAAAAATTGGTTTGAACTAGTTTGGATTCATATTGATCAAATCTAGGAGGAACTGAAGTTAGATTCGACCATCCATCACTATAATTCCCATGTTCCACATTTCTTATCCATGACTTCGAAAGTTTAGAGACTTTAGCCTCTTAGACTTGCACCCTCCCAAATTATGCAACTAAACCCCCTAAATGCCTGTAATTTTTCGGAGGGAATACCATCTGCTAGTGCAACGTCCCTTTTAAAGTTTTTGATGATTTGTATGGGGAGCTTAACAACAATCACTATTAACAACACGTCAATTGAGTGAAGAATTGTTTCACCAAACTTTCTTCATGAACTTGCAACTCTAAATACATCACAACTTCAATACAGCTAAGAACTAGAAATTAAAATTCCCTCATATTACAACTAATAAAGTTTAGATCTAAATTTTACCCACATTCCCTACAATATAGCATAACAAACCTCTCAATTCCTAGTCCAATCATAAACACAAACTGAGATGACAAAAATAAAAACCTCTCAATTCCTAGTCCAAGCATAAACACAAACTGAGATGAAAAAAATATTCCAAAGTGTAATACTGATCCCTACCAGTAGAGCTATGAATATTTCTGAAACACAAGGTTTAAGCATCATATAAAGAAGTGTAATTTCTGAATTATGGGTGATTTGTGCCAAAATATATCTATTTTCTCTCAATATTTCCTATATGATTAAGCATAAAAAACATTAAATTATAGAACAAAATCATCTATTTTCAAAACTACAAGATATATAAAAATTTGATCCTTTGCGATTGGCTTTGAAGTTTCAACAACGTTGCCATTACAATTCATTTTTCATCAATAAGAGGCCTATGGATGTAACTGTCCCTTGCAACCGTACTATCGGTTCCTTTTTAATGAAGGAATACAAGTTTTTAAAGAAACATAAGCTGCACATATCGAACATGCAATTTCTCCAAAATTACACAATAAAATCATCAACATTCAAACCTGTCAAAGCTAATATAAAAATTTGACCCTCTACAAGAAACTGGTTTTCAATTGTCAACAACGATGCACTTACAATTCAACCTTCATTAGTAAAGAGGCCTATGGAAATAACTATCCCTCTAGTTAAATGACTATTTGTGTTATTTTTCATTGCAGAAATACAAATCATTGAAGAAACATATGCTGCAGATAACGAACATGTAATTCCTCCAAAATTATCATTAATGTACATGATACATGTCAATCAAAGCTTGTGACCAATGTTGGAGCTCAATTACACAACAAGACTTGCCACTCAGTTTTAAGTTGTAACCTTTCAATGAAGTTTCACCTGTTTTGGTAGAATTTTGTCAATTCTATATATTATCAAAATAATTTCAATAAGAAATTCATAGCCCTTGACTTTGTATAGTCCTCAATCCATTCAAAACACTTCAGAATTTAACTATAAAAGAAATTCTATTATGTTTAGCCTAAAATAATGAGGTACATTGAACACACTAGCTATAATAACCATTACTTGTTGTTTAATTTATCTGATTAGCATTGCTTTGTTAGAATAGACATTACCATTGGCTTATTTATTTGTGTTCCACTACTTTTATCTCAAAAATAATGTTTAGAGAGATTGGAAAGATACCATTGTTTTTGTGAAGTTAAGCAACAAATCCATCTCTTCAAATAAGGAAGTTCTCCCCATATGACATAAATGTAAACTATGTGAAGAATTAGTTCTTGTTGTATATGCTACCAAGTTGGTCACATAATTTGTGACATAAGGAATAGACAAAGAGTTTATCTCCCCATCAGTCTCATCCTTTGTGAAAGCAATAGCAAGCCACCGTGCAATGTTTGTGATAGTTGATACTATTAGTGCCTTTTTACAACATAGAAAATGAATATCGAGGTTTGTGGTCATGTGTAAAATGAAAAATAAATAATTCAATTAATATGATATGAGTTGTTTCATTTGTACAAGAATCATAAATTTGTTCATAGTTCACATATAATAACACCTTGAAATCCTGAAAAACACTCACCCCTTTCCACCCAATGTAATCAACAATTTTCCCATTAGATATTTCTCTAATCATTACGCCAACATTGGATGGTGCACCAAATAAAGAGCACTATCAATTATTTAATATCAGAACAAACTAATAGAAATTTGTCAAGTGTTAGAAATGTAACTAGGTTCGGTATTCATAATTATTATTTCATTATGTAAAAGAAAGAAAATGATTTTTATCTTTATTTGCATGATTATAGACCCATAAGGGTCAAAATAAAATCATTATGAAGCAAAAAAAAAAACAGTGTCATATACTAGAGTCAAGATCTAATTAGGACTTGGCATTGGATTCATAAAAAAAAAAAAAAAAATTTGGGTCTAAATGATGAAAAATAAGGTCAA
This sequence comes from Pinus albicaulis, assembly GCA_034641835.2. Classification (NCBI taxonomy): domain Eukaryota; kingdom Viridiplantae; phylum Streptophyta; class Pinopsida; order Pinales; family Pinaceae; genus Pinus; species Pinus albicaulis. The sequence goes on from CM076575.1 coordinate 1,356,301,930, forward strand.
TTACATCTCCTAAACCTAATGGAAAAATCAGCCTCAAGTTGTCCCCAAACTAGCACCAGAAAGCCTATAAATACGAAAGAGGTCGAGGTCATTTGAAGAACTTCACTTTGCACTCACAACTTCGTATATTCTGGGCACTTCACATACAACTGGGTAGCTTCTGGATTTCAAATATTTTGGATTTATGGGTTCTATATTTTTCATATTTTGGGCTTTTGGATCTCGCATTCTCTCTGGAGTTTTGAATCTCTCGATCTCTCAAATCTTGTTGATCTCTCTTAAAGAAGACTTGTTGCAGGAAGACCTTTTTGCTGGAAGATATTGTTGCAGGAAGACCTTATTATCTCTTGAAGAAAAACCTTATTTATCTCTTACCAAAAAAACAAATTTGTTGTTGCACATCCTATTGAAGAAGACTTGATGGAAGGATTTGATATTAGCTAGATATATTGTTAGAAGAGCATTCTAAAGGAAGGTTTTTTTTTTCTTTGACATATTGAAAGGGCCTAAATCTATCTTGGAAGGGCCTGAACTTGTATTGAGGAATCTTGGAGGTCTTGATTTACACCTTGTATGTATCTTTGATCTGAATATATATAAGCAGAAATGAAAATATTTCTTGGGTTTTCCCTATTGTGGGGTTTTTCCCTAGCTAGAAGCCTGCATACTACATAATGTGTTCATTTTTATCTTGTGTTTCTATTGACTCATGATCATGGTTATTTCTTAGTGATATGAAGATAATAATAATAATTCCAACACACAAGTAATAATTTAATCTCTTCACTACATGAGAATTCTAACATGGAATCATAGCTAGGGTGAAGAGATAGCTTGAAAGATATCTTGTGTTGGCACTCTTGAGAGAGTTTAAAGAAAGTGAAAATCATTAGTCTTAAGAAAGGATCATCACACAAAGAAGTTTCTATCTCTATGGAAGCCTTGTCTCTGAAGAAACCTTAATCAACAGTTTTAAAGATTCCAAGGGTTGCAGCCATTCTTGAAGAAATTGTTGGAAGATATTAAAAAGGATCATATATATTGACAATTAAGTACTCTAATATTCTCTATGGCTCAATCTAGTTCTATGGGTTTTGTATGCAAGGAAAGAAATAAGTTGGTTGGATCATCCAACTACAAAGATTCGAAGAAGAATGTAGAATTGATACTAAAAAAAATTTAAGTCCTAAATTATGTATTGGGAAAGGTTCCCCAACCTAATCAAGATAAGGATCAAGATGTTGTTAATCATAATATAGGATAAGCTTAGAGGATCCTCCTTGAATCGATCAAGGATAACCTTATTGTATATGTTTCAGATTAAACACGGCAAAAGAGATTTATGATAACTTGGTAAAGATATACTCTGCCTCTGCTACTAGTCAAATAATAACTCTAAGGAATCAAATCTACAAGGCAAGAATTGGAAAGGAAGAAGAGGTCTCCTCCTACTTCATGAAGATCTCCAAGATAAGAGATCAATTACAAGAACTTGGAGAAGTAGTAACTGATGGAGAATTGGTTACATGTGCACTCAAATCTCTCCCTCCAGATTGAAATAGTTTTGTAAGAAGCATCTATGAAACAAAAGAAACCCCTACACTTGATGACTTGTGGGCATGATGTGCTTTGGAATAATTAATACTAATGGGAAAATATGAGATGGAACCTCAATCTAGAGAATCTGAAGCCTTTGCAACAAATTTCAAAAGAAAGTCTTGAAAATTTGGAAAGCTTGAACCTCACCGAAAGTTCAACAATCACCACAATAATCAATCAAATGGGGATCTTAATATGTCAAAAATTTCAATGCTATGGAAGTAACAAGTTTGGTCACTATAAGGATTGTCCCAAAATCTGGGAAACATGAAGGAAAACAAAAAGAAAGGGGAGATATGAAGCTAATATTGTTGAGGTGAAGAAGCTTAAAAGAATCCAAAGAAGGAAGATAAGAAGGACCTTTATTATGACTTTAACAGGTTTGCATGGTAGTTTTTGTTCTTCACATCTATCCAGGTTAGTTACAATTACTTTGATAACATATAATACTTTTTGAGTTTTTTTCAAAGCTTATGTTATGGCTTTCATAGAATAGATTCTCGATTGAGTATGAAATTAAAAGAGGTCATGGATAATCATAGAAGTCTTAGAGGTTTGTGACTACTCTACCATTGGTAATATCAAGAGGATAGACAAATTTGTCATCGAATATTATTGTAGGATTTGTTGGTCTTATTGTGATCATCTTGATGATATCATTTTTGAAGACTCTGTATTATTAGACTTACTACAGGACTCGGTTGTTAATGAAAGTGCTATTGTACCTATAATGGCTATAGTAGCAGTTAACTTTAGAAGTTTTGGAAATACTGTTATAGCTATAATGGTCGTAACAATAGTTGTCTATGGAAGAACTGTCTTTTTTAATGGAATCACTGTTGTAGCTATACAACTGGTCAGCAATGAACTCTTTGAAAAACACTATTATCACATTAATATTTGTTTGTTATAGAAGTCCTGTTGATATAGTTGTAGAACTCCACTATCCACTTAAAGTATGGAGTCATTATTTAAGTCTGTATTGATGCATATGAGTGAGAAATGTGAAAGTTAATGAAGATCCTCTTGACACATATATCTGATCATGATGATTTGTTATAGAAACTCATGACTTGTTGTAGAATGTTGATACCTTGATTAAATAAAAAATTAATTGGCCTCATGATTATTTAAAGTACTAACTTGTTGAGCAGGTTCAAGACTGAGAGAAAAACTAGTTATCTATATTAGTATTTGATTTATTGATATCTTGATACTCTTATCCATATGTTTTCATGATAAATGTTACAGGTCAAGACTAGTACTATAGCTTGACAAGAAATATGGACTCTATACAAGAAATTTGTTGCATATGTGCACTCGGATAGATGGCAGCATGAAGAAAAGAAGCTCCTACACCTCAGATGGAAAGGGGGAGCTACAATGTCCTGGACAAGGGTTGGATACAAGGTCTAGATAGTTGATGATGATAAGAAATAAATGACCAATTTATGGTCTCATCCTATGACATGCAGATATGGGCACTATTGTACCGGCAACTGATAGTTAATGAAGAAAAATGTGAAGACACCCACAGATAACACAATTTAAAACAAGTTAATGAGGATGGGCTATCTGTAAGCCATGATAGAATTATACATAGTAGGATTCAAAAATTGAGATTGCAAGATGATGCCACGACTAAAGAACACTCTTGAAGATTAATTCACCCAGAACAACATGTCAATCTAAGAACACCACACTATATTGATGGTTTGCATTGTTTACTAACTTTTTGAGAATCTAGAACAATAGATTGAGATTAAGGGGGGGGGGGATTTCGAGAAAAGCAACATAGGAAACATATATTTTTAGCTAAAAAGGTAAAATTATGCCATGGGTACTACAAATATTCATATTCCATAAGAGAATATACATAAATGACATATATATGTAGTATAAAATGACATATACACACATGTGTATTTTCTCATGTGGACATGATTTTATTACTGTTTGGAGCCACTGTGATTCACTTCGTGTCACGTTCTCCTCACATGATATTGTGAGAATCTTAACGATGATGATATGATGGCCATGGAAGTAAGAACGAATTCATGCTTCATAGGCTCAGTTAAATGATCCCTGAAGAAGGGAAAAATGAAATTTCACTATGGTTAGGTTGATTTTGATCAACATTCTCATAAGAAAATATGAATTCCAGTCCAACATTATCAAAAGTTTCTTTGTAATCTTTCTATTAAAGATAATAAAAACATTATACCTGATTATACTTGAGTTAATGCATTATATTCCCATTGTTGATGTTAAAGCATTCAGAGCTCCTCAGCCTATGTTTCTCGTGTTGACCATCTCTGAACCCCTGAAAACCCCTTCCATCTCTTACTGTTTGACTACGGGAAACTATTGAGCCCTGTTATTGATATTGGTAGTTGTGGTGTTGTTGTAGTAGAATTATCCACTGGGGATGAATGTGGTCGTCAGATTCAATGCCTTGCCTTGATCACTAGAAGCAAGAGAAGGGAATGAAGATGATATCCCACCACTGTCAGAAAGGGAAGAAGAAAATAATTAACTGGACTTTTGTGCTTTATATGCTTGGCTACTGACTGATCTGAAAGAAGTTTACTGGGCATGTATTATTACATATATAACACACTATATGGAATTTTTAGATCTATCTAAGATACTCCGCCTTCAGGCATTTGTGAGGATCCAATCCACAAAATTTAGTAGCGTCTGTCAAATTAAAATTGATCAAATAGGAGTAAGGAGGTCCTCCCTATAAGTTGATTCGCCTGCAAATGGGGAGATCATTTACCATCCTGGTGAACCCACATTCATTTGGGCTAGCAGCAGTTTGAGATCAAGATGGAGATTTGTCTCTGGGCCCAGTCTCAATTTAAGAGCAACAGCCATCCTTGAGATTTCCTTTCGAAGGAGCGTCATAGTATGCAGCAATCCTTACAAGCTATTCGATGGCTAAAAAAACGAAGGAATTGAAATCTGGATGGGAGCGGGAGGCCACTGGTGAGGAGAAGCCATTTTTGAACATTCCCTACCAACAACATAATATTTTTCCATGAAGGTCACTGTCACTACCTGAGCAAGAATATGGGGATGTGGACTATTCCTATTCAGTGCACTATAAGCTTAAAACCCCGAGATTTAAGCCACTCATATAAGGTACAATTTGACCTTGTCTCACAGTGGCCATGTACCCTAATCTCACATTTCTGCATTTGCATTTGGCTCTAGATTCTGTAGAAATGTCCACCCAAGGAGGGAGATTGTACCCTCTATGTTTTCTAAGACCCTGAAAGATTTTTGTTGTTATAAACCGTTTGTTTCGCTCTCTCAACTTCTGTCTTCTCTCGCTTGGGTTCACCCTACCCATTTTCTCTTTTCGAGCTGTGTTAAAATTCCTATTTCGAGAGCTATAATGGAGGAGAGAAGAGTGAAGATATGGCATAAATGCCCAAATTTGATGCAGAGCAAAGGGCGTCTGCCCTGCACTGCTATTAAAACCTTGTTTTCCAATATATGTTTGCAGAGTAAAGGGTGTCTGCCCTACACGGTTATATCAAAAAACTTGTTTTCCAATATGTATTTGCAGTAGGTGTTATGAAAATATTGACTAGCAATGACAACCTAGTTCTTTTTCAAAACCTAAAAACTATTATTTCCCGCTACATAGAACTTAAAAATAATAACTAGTATAAGCATATATATAGTTGGAAGGTTTCATTTGTATTTATCATTGATAAATATATAATAAAAAAATATGATTACATTATATATAGTTGGAAGATTTCATTTGTATTTATCATTGATAAATATATAATAATAATAAATATATTATTATTAACTATTGCACAGAAATATTATTATTAATAATAATTTTCATATTCGTCGGTATACCGACGAACATAACATGGGTGTCGCTATAGCGATGCTTTTTCGTAGTGTCGCAATAGCGATGCTTTTTCGTAGTGTCGCAAGAGCAACACCGTGTGGCGAGATTAAAAAATTTGAGAAAAATTGGGGAGCTTTTCGATAGTACGTCAAAATTGTCGAAACTAAAGTGTCAAAAAATTGACCATATGTACTAGTGTGTTCATCGTGGGGCTAACTATTATCAATAGCATGGGGATCGAGGGTGTACAAGAGCTCAAATTCAAGAAGAAGGTTATGTAATGAGTTCTAGGAACTCACTCCCCCTCTAATCCAAGCATAGATTGCTTAGGATGAAAGGGATATTACCAAATGTTGGTGAATTCTCTTGAACATGGAAGTTCAGGCTGATTTAGCCGATTGGGTTCCCAACACAGGGCACACGTATGGTTGGTACAACCAATATATGTACATAATGGACATCTACTGGCACATGAAGTATCTACTTGGAAAAGTATTGTTAGACATACATGAGAATATTCTCCTCTCCTTAGACCACTTGTAGTGGAAAATTTCTATTCTGGATCATTGGTTAGGGCACATTGAAAAGCACATAAGCATTCCTCTGGATTTTGGCTGCTTTCTGGGCATCAACAAGGAGTCTATACTATGAAAGGCCACTAATTCAGACCATTCCCCTTAGTTGATATTTTCATGTTATGATTTTAGTTTTCAAGAATAAGTTATTTACTGAATTTCTGCAAGGCCTTGAAGGCTCGACCTATCACATATGTATTTTGAACCTTGCCTCTCTCGACAATCTTGTCTTTCGTCTCACTGAAAAGACTAAATATTTGAATACGGTTGGGTTTTCCCACTGGCCAACCTCTCGAAAATTTGCTATGTTATCATGTAATCTTTTGTTTTGAAAGCAATACAAATATTTATTTCATAAAAAAAGAGATATTAGCAATACTATTTTTTTTTATTTTTTCAAATTAATTGAATAATTTTAAGCTTAAATTCTTTCTACTAAAAATTAATAATTTCAATATTAAAAAGAATATATATATATATATATATATATATATAGATATAGATATGATATTGGTAACCCCACTTTTTTATTTGTTTTAAACTTTTTATTCAATTAAATAATTATAAACTTATTTTTTTCTATATTAAAAATATTAATTTCATAAAATAGGTAAAGATGTTAGAATTAAAACTTTTGTAATTGGAAATGTTCAACTCTCTTTTATGTTGTTTTGACTTGAGAATAATTTTACTTATAAATTTGTTTGTTTTTTATTCACATTAAGTTGTAGGATTAGGCTAGCTGTAATGTTGAATAGAAAAATGAATTATCAAACCATGATATTGTCGTGAAGATTGTGCTAGACTCAATTAAGTTTAGACTCAATTAAGTTTGTACACATGAGATAATATAACTTAACAATTAACTCTCACCCATAACTCCTCCCCATAAAATTTAAATACAAAACTTAATAAAACTAATTTCTACATAAACTAATTAATATATACTCATATTATATAGATAACACTTTCTTATGACTATATATGACAAGCTTCTTTGATGCATGAGATAATATAATCTAACAATTAACTCTCACCCATAACTTTTTACGTAAAATTTAAATACAAAACTTAATAAAACTAAACTCCATACAAACTAATTAATATGTACTCATATATTATATAGATACTCTTTCTTATAACTATAAGTGACCAACTTAATGTTACAAAGAACATTGAGAACTAACATCAACAATATTAATCCCCACCATATTCCTCTCTTGGACATATCTTAATAGTTGATAATGATGAACACAATAAAACCACCATTGAGCCCATGGGGCTTTTTACCATGGAGAAAGTCATTTGTGTTTTTGTCTGCCAAAAGAAGTGTGAGTTGGCCAAGTTTCTCCCAGAAGGTTCACAAACTTTGATGGTTGTCAGAGAATCTTCACAACCTTCCATGGTTGCACCATTTCAAGGGAATTCACCAAATCCAAAACCAATAATAGCAACGAGTGTGGACTGCCCATACTTATATGACGAAGTAACTTATGGTACTTCGAATATATATATATAATTGCAAAATGTCACCGTTCCCATCAAGAAATTAGTCATCCTACCTTCCATTCTGTTAAAAAACTTAAAGCATTATTAAAAAAATTATTTGGTTATTCGAGATAACCAAAATATAATAATAATTTTTCCCAACATTTTGAAAACTTTCTTCCTCAATAAAACTTACAAAACAGTAATTTAATAATCCCTATTAATGGAAACTAATAAAAAAACACACTAATAAAAATATAATATCAACTTTTTATAAAATACCATTACCGAATACAACAATCTATAACATATAAGATAAATCATATTGACGGAATAATTAAAATCCATAACATAAAACGATATAAATTTATTAAAAAATAATTTAATAATTCCTCGCGTAAAAGGAACTAAAAACATACCCATTAAAATACTGTTTTTTTTTTAAACCATTGCCAAATACAAGTGTATATAATATAAATTAAATTTATAAAAATGATCTAATAGTCCAACTATCTATCGAACATACCAATTAAACAATATAATACCAATATCATTGCCCAACATAAGAGTCACTAACATAAATTAAATTGCGAGAATATTTAAGATCCACACGCTAATCAATATTATATTATTTTGTTTTGTTTTATACTATTTTATTCTATTTTTATAATTTAAACTTAATTAAAAAAATTATATATTAATATTTTATTTTATTAATATTAAAATATAAAATTATTAATATTAAAATTAAAATGTTATTTATTTATAAATTATATATAAGTAATCAAAACCAATTATAACATTAACAATATTAATTTTATTTTTTTCATTTAGTTTAAAGCATCTTATATATGAAATTTAAACACACATTATAATAAGCCATTTTGAAAAGGTTAATATAGGATTGTGATTCAAAATTTCATTTATATGAAGAATAAATTGAAAATGAAATGAATTTAGATAGCAATTATTAAAAATGAACCAAAAACATGATGTTTAAGCTAATTATCAAAGTTATAAGCCATTTTGAAAAGGTTAATATAGGATTGTGATTCAAAATTTCATTTATATGAAGAAAATTAAATGAAAATGAACTTGAATAGAAATTATTAAAATTGGACCAAAAACACAATGTTTAAGCTAATTATCAAGGTTATAAAAGAATTAGTGTACACTCTACTTACAAACCAATTTTAGGTTATAAAATTTTTTGTGAAAATGAATAAAAAAATTAGTGTAGACTCTACTCACAAACCAATTTTAGGTTATAAAAACTTTTGTGAAAATGAATAAAAGAATTAGTGTAGACTCTACTCACAAACCAATTTTTGGTAGATATAGAGGATGGCTCATTTAATAATGTTTTAGTTTAGGGGTGACATATTATGTTGTTTGAATTTGATCAAAGGAATAACTTTCTCTTCTCCCTTTTTTATTTCTTCAGATATTTTCTTAAGCTTATTTTGTTTTTCATTTTTTTGGAAAGAATGAAAAAAGAAATTGATTAGTATATGATGGTACATAGAGGAGATAGTTGCACTCATGCAAGAAAGTAGTTCTAGGGGGATTTATGTGGCAAAAGCAATCAATGCAGTAAATGGGCAATGATATTAAGAATATCCAAAACATAGTTACCGATCAAATAGGTAACTAAACTAGTACCTATTTTTTTGAGGTAGCAAGAAAAACACCCGATTTTGAAAAGTGGTGATGCATAATCACTTTTTTAGTTTTTGGAGCACGTTTTTGGCACTTTGATTTTATTTTATTTTTTTATGTCGATTTTGAATAGTGGTGGTGTATCATCACCAACTTTTTTTTAGAGGATTGATTTTGACACTATACATTTTCTAATGTCTTCTTCTTCCCTTAGATGTTTATTTTTAAGTGCATTTATGTACTTGTGTTTTAAAAAGAAAAAAATTATTTATTTTTAAATAAAAATTTGTAATGAAATCTTCATTTTTTCACATAGATAAAAAAATGAAAAATGGGTCAATATTATAAAGTTTATATTTTCTACATGTTTATGTATTGTTAATTAATATTTCAATGCACATCAAATAATTGTCGCTAAAAAACCAATATTTTGAACCATACGACCAAAAAATACAAATTTTCAATATAAATAGAATGCAAAAAATACAGTTTTAGAGATTTTTTGTTAAAAAAAACATGTTAAATAAACTAATTTTTTGGGAAAATCTTAACAAAAAAACTGAACAAAATAGCATTTTTATTGAATTTTATGTCAAAAAATAATATTACTCACATGTTTTTTGCAAAAAATAAGGATTCTTCTCATAAAATATCAAAATATAAACATTACAAGTAAAACTCATTAATAGATCTCAAAACTGAGCTTTATTTGCAAGCATAACTTAAATATCACCAACAATATCAACTAATCCATGTTCAACATCTTCTAGAACATCATTGATGTCTTCTTCTGCAACATTTTCAACTTCATTTTGGTCATTTTCATCTTCTAATAGATCTTTCATGTCTGCAAATCTTCCAAGTGTCCCTTTCCAATCATTCCATATAATGGTGGTTGAGGTTCCTTTGCTTTTTTTTCCACACGTGATTCATTAAAATCCCCTTTCCTCAAACCTACTTCTTGCTTCACATTTGGAAGGAATTGAAGAGCGTTAATTCTTTGTTGAATAAATTTGCATTGCATTGGGTCTTTCTCAATGGAAATGAAATTTCTTCCTTTTGGTAGGCAACATGCTAGTGTTGTACCTAATCATCAAGCACAAAAGAAATAAATAAAAAAATTAGTATAAAGACATAAAAAATAAAAAGTAAAATATTTAAATTCAAATTTGTATAATAAAACTTACCTGAACCTGAGAATAAATCCAAAACCCAATCTCCTTCATTTGAACATAGATCTATTAGGTAGTTAATCAATGTTTGCAATTTTTGATAGATGTTAACTATATCTCCTTTTGCATCTTTATCCTCATATGTTAGTTTTCTTACAACTGCATCATGAACCAATACTTGATTATGACTTTTCCTATCTACTCGATTCATAAGAATACACTTATAGTTATCCTCTTTTGTCCAACATTCAACATGGATGAACTCACAACCATTTATAATAGGCTGATCTTCAGAAGAAACAATATTTGACTTCTGCCTATAACATAACATAGTAAAAGTTCAATTAAATTGTACATAAATAAAAAAACTTAAGAGTAATCAAACATACAATTTCAAAGTCTTACCATGTAAGTTTCATCATTGATTTTTTCCCCCCTTGAAGCTTGTTAATAACATTGCAAACTGTGTGTCTGAATGAAATGCCACAAATAGCCAAAGTGGTGATGTTGTCACTTCTTGAAAACCCGTAACCACTTTACTAAAAGCTTGATAAGTATATGGTTCACTATCATATTCAATGTCTGGGAAATTGAAACCATGAGGAATATCTGCAATAACTAGGGCATATTCCCTTTTAGGTATTAGTGATGCAATGTCTTCACAGTCACCTTGTATTATTTGATATTGGATACTGTCGAGCCCACTCCAAATGTAATGATTTAAGAGTAGGATCAAGTTCAACATTCATAAGACACTTCTTTATCATCTTTTCCAACTTAATCTTGTCAATAAATATTTTGAAAGTATCTGGTACTCCATTTCCATCCTTCTTCGACATCTTTAATGACATAAAAATATATATTTATAAGTAATAAAATGAAAAATAGTTTAAATATGAATAAAATGAATGTATAAATCAGCATACCTTATTGAATGCAATATCAAAATCTTTAAGTGTTGTTGTAGAACTTGCTTCTTAGTAGTGGCACACAACATCATCCCAACTGTCTTCATTCAACATTTTAACCATATGTTCTTGTATTTTCATAAAAATCTTTTGACTAAATAAATAAAGTTAAAACTATTAGTATAGTGAGATGTATAAAAAATTCTACCAACAACATTATGTTTTATTTAAAATGAAATTATAATGAAAGGAAAATAAGAAATAATTCAAGAAACTTACTTTTGAAATTCTGCACATATTTCATCCATTGATAATTCACCCGACTTCACACGGACTAGTACTAATTTGACTAGTTTCTCATCCTTCACACCTTGCATTGTTATCCAAGGTGTGATAGTCATATCCTCTAGAAGTTGCTTCATTTCAGGACCTGTCTTACTGTTGGTACATATTATGGCTTTACTCTTTTTAACCTTCTAATTTTTTATGGAAATATTCTCCCACCACTCAAAAATATCATCAATCAAATCTCATATCTCCCCAGTTCTAAATGCCAACTGAAAAATTTTATTCATGCTTCTGAATATATTTGAATTCATTTTTCCATCTTTTGCTTTGATTTTTCCATCAATTTGATAACTTATTTCCATTAAAAATTCCTTCCAAAATGTTAGTTTAACTTGTGTCTTATCCCCACCACATTTTTCTATGAATTCATTATGAATAAATCTAGCCCTTTGGATGAAATTCATTTTCATTCTGTAATCATTATTTGCATTATGTTCCCATGCCAATAACTTTGATTCTATTTCTGTTAAGCCAACGTAAATGATGCATTTCACTATTTGCAAAAGATTGTTATTGGGATATTCCTCAATCAAGTGTCTTTTAGCCTCTACCGAATGGTTCCCTCCAATTACATAATATTTATAATCAAAACATTTTATCTTTTCAAATGCCTGTTTGTTGGGAACTTGACGTGGATCAACAAGAACTACATAATCCACCACATGTGCATATGGATTGAACCTGAACAATGTTTTCATATTATGTACATGTAGGTGATGGGCATTTATAATTTGATATTGAGATTGTCCTTCATCTGGCCTATAAAATTGGCTGACATTAAGCTCAAATGTTTGGCCACCAAGAATTAATTTATTCTTCCTCAACTCATATCGAATGGCATTTTGTTTTGTTTTAATAATGCCATCCTCTAACTCAGCACCTGGTGTTATGATTTCTCTACTTCTGTTAGAGCTTTCAATTTGTTCTTCACTGCTACTCATGACTTTTACAAGTTGACCAATATTTGATCTCCTCTTCTTATTGGTTAACATATCATTTCTTTTATAAACAAGCTCTTCATCATCAGGTAAAAGAGAGACATCTTTGGCCATTTTTCTTTTTGGTGTCTGATTTGTTTTCTTCTTTTGCACAACAGTTCTGATCTCCTCCTCACTAATTCTATCATAATTTTTAGTTTCATGTTCCATATCTTCAAAAGAAACATGTTTAGGTTTACTAGATTGACCCACCTTAGTGACTCTTGGTTGATCCCCTTTTTGTACTATTGCAATGTCACGAGCTATTGATCTTTGCTTCAATCTCCTTTCCTCTGCTTTGTCTGTGTGGAAATTCTTCATTCCCCTCTTCATCAGTGGTGTTGGCGTAATCGTTAGGACTAGGACGAATTGGATATTTTCGCTCTGCAAATTCTTTAAACCCCTCTTCATTTGTGGTGCTCGCATAATCTTTAGGATTAGGACAAAGTGGATATTCTTCATCTCCACCTTCATCAGTGGTGCCTTCATAATCCTTAGGATTAGGACACAGTGAAAATTTTGACTCTGGAAATTCTTCATCATGCCCTTCATCAGTGTTGCTTTCATAATCCTTAGGATTAAGAGTAAGTGGAATAACTGACTCTCGATTTACAGAAATTTCTTTTTGTTGTGCCTCATCAATTATGTTCTCATCATCCTTAGGAATATGACCAAGTTGAATTTTTGACTCTCTATTCATGGTGAACGAACTCCTGCTATATTCATCAATTTGAATAGAGTTGTTACATGACGAAGAAGTTGATGTTGTAGACAGAAAAACTTCGTTATCAGAAGAACCCATGGCTTTCAACAAGAAGATGTTGAATGATACAAATGACTCTCCCAATTACAATATATAGCTTAAAGACTGAAAATTTCCCTCCAAATTCCCCCCCCAAAAAATTTCGCGAAAAACTTTCCCTCCAAAATTTTCGTCTAAAATGTATTTAAAAACATTTTAATAAACTGTTTGTGTTGAAATATTTTACCAATATTTCTATTCAAAATATCCATAAAATATTCCTATCAAATATCCATAAAATATTCCTATCATGCATGCCTTCCAAACTAAAATAATGTTGTTATTTTAATGATTTAACATTGACTACATGTAAATATTTTAAATTTTAAATTTTAAACCTACATTATATTCGTCTAAAATATATTTCAAAATTTCTTAATAAACAGTTGGTCTTGAAATATTTCATCATACTTTCTATTCAAAATATCCACAAAGATTCCTTTCATGCATGCCTTCCAAACTAAAATAATTTTCTTATTTGAATGATTTAACATTGACTACATGTAAATATTAACTATAATAACTACATTCAAATATTAACTATTTTAACTATAATTAACTACATATAAATATTTTAAATTTTAATCCCGCATTCGTTAAATAGTAAACCAATCACACAATATTCACTATATAATAAGAATCATTGTTTCTATTCATCACATCACATCAAGTCTTTTGGTCTTTGTTGGAGCAATTTTCTAGAGGTGTTGCGTTGGGATTGGTAACTTTGTGGAGGCGTTGTGTTGGCATTGGTAATTTTGTGGAGGTGTTGTGTTAGCATTGGTAACAAGATTTTTTCGCATTTCAAAGGTTAGTTTTCCTTCTATTCTGTCCATTTAAAGACGATTTTGGGAAAAATCTATTTTTTCTATGGTTTTTGTGTTCAAAAACTATTTTTTATGGTTTTTATGTTCGAAAACCATAATTTTTTAATATTTTTTTAGTGAAGAAAATGGGAAAAAAAAACTCAAATTTTTAGGGATTTTAGGACAAAAATTTAGATTTTTTTTTCGTTTTTAGGGTTGATGGGTTCCTCTATGACAGATTAGGATTTAATTTGGTCCATTTTTAGGGCTTTCATTTTTTTTCGTCCTAATCCTAAGGATTATGCAAGCACCATAGATGAACAGGGGAATGAAGAATTTGCAGAGTCAAAATATCCAATTCGTCCTAATCCTAAGGATTATTCCAGCACCATTGATGAAGAGGGGAATGAAGAATTTCCAAAGTCAAAATATCCACTTCGTCCTAATCCTAAGGATTATGCCAGCACCACTGATGAAGAGGGGAATGAAGAATTTGCAACGTCAAAATATCCACTCCGTCCTAATCTTAAGGATTATGCTAGCACCACTGATGAAGAGGGGGATGAAAAAATTCCAAAGTCAAAATATCCACTTCGTCCTAATCCTAAGGATTATGCCAGCACCACTGATGAAGAGGGGAATAATAAAATTCCAGAGTCAAAATATCTTCTTCATCCTAATCCTAAGGATTATGCCAGCACCACTCATGAAGAAGGGAATGAAAAATTTGCAGCGTCAAAGTATCCACTCCAGCCTAATCCTAAGGATTATGCAAGCACCACTGATGAAGAGGGGTATGAAAAAATTCCAGAGTCAAAATATCCACTTCGTCCTAATTCTAAGGATTATGTGAGCATCACAAATGGAGAGGGGGATGAATAATTTGCAGAGTCAAAATATCCACTTCGTCCTAATCCTAAGGATTATGCCAGCACCACTGATGAAGAGGGGAATGAAGAATTTGCAACATAAAAATATCCACTTCTTCCTAATCCTAAGGATTATGCCAGCAACACTGATGAAGAGGGGGATGAATTTCCAAAGTCAAAATTTTCACTTCATCCTAATCGTAACGATTATAATAGCACCACTGATGATGGGGCGGATGAAGAATTTCCAATAAATATAGATTCAAGGCATCCACTTATTCGTAATCCTAAGGATTATGAGAGCACCAATGAAGAAGGGGAGGGACGGGATGAAGAAATTCTAGTGAACACAGATTCAAAGCTTCCACTTAGGCCTAATCCCAAGGATTATGAGAGCACCACTAAGGAAGGGGAGGATGAAGAGTTTCTTGTAAATGATAATTTTAGAGGCCCATATATGAATAATGCAGTTTCTCTAAGTGATTGTTTCAAAGACACTCTTGGTGATGAAGAATTGAATCCTCCCAGTGAAGAATCTGAAAGCATGGATCAAGATGGTGAAGAATTTGGCCTGTGTCAGGGTTACAAAAGTGCAGATGATTTTTGTGAAATGTTTTCTTCAAGTGAGGATGGTAATGAAAATTTTCTAGGCAGTGATGTTGAGGAATTTCTTAACTATGCTGAGAATGATAATAGTGGAGATAATATTCCTCCTAATGGTGATGAAATTGCTTCTACAAAGGATGATGGAATGATGAAGCCATTGCAAGCTAATATTGTAACTAGGAGTAGGAGTAGACCTTTTCATATCAATCCAAAACATTCTAGTTATACAAGGGTGAGGACAACATATCTCACAAAAATATTTTTTGTCGTTCATTTGATTTCAAGTGAATGTTGTTGAAGGGATTGCTTGAAACATATGGATTTCAACTTTGCTTTGGAGAAAAGGAAAAAATATCTTTCAATGAATAAAAGCATGCAAAATTCATATTTAGTGGGTTGCATGCAATCTACACTAGCAGGTTATGATTATCATATTGGTAATGTATTTCTCTGCAGAAAGGCTTTCAAAATGTTGCATTCAATTGGTAATTATCGTTTGTCAAGAATCCAAGAAAAACTGGAAAATGATCCCACATATTATTCAGAAGTACGTTATAAACAGGAGGTTGGGCTGTTAGCAAATACTACTATGTCATGGATGAAAGACTTATTTTCAAAGCATGGAGAGTGTCTTCCAAATAAAGACACAATACATATTTGAGATCATTTCTCGAGACGAGAAATATTAAGCTTATACAGAGATTATGCAGAAGTTGCTGAAGGGGTTGGTAATTTTATTAAATATTCTTATTTTACAAGGGTATGGAAAAATGAATTCAACAATGTTCGTATTCCTAAGAAGACAATGATGGGGGTTTGCAACACATGTGCTTCTCTTAAAGAAAAAAGAGATAAATGTCAAGGGCCAGAAAGACGTATGCGTTCAAAACCTTGTTTTTTAAAATTGGATATTTATCAACTATGAAAATATATTTATTCATATGTTTCTTTTATTTTATGTACAGATTCTGTTGTCAAATAACTTCAAGAGCATCGTAATCAGCAAACAAGTGAAAGAAAAAAGTTGTATAAACATCGAAAGAAGTTAGGAATTTTTCTTCTGTGATCCATAAATTGTGATTGAGATCTTTCGGTGAAAATCACATCAAAATATATTTGGTCGACGCGTTTCGAACCAGCCAGTGTGGTTCATCATCAGAACAAGATGAAAAATTTGATCAAGAAACCCCTTTAAATAGAAAGTAAAGCTCTCACTAGCCGTTTGTAAAATAACGGTTAGTTTGACTCAAATAATAATAATAGTTCAAATATTTATAAAAAATAAAAATAAAAAAATCCATAAAAAAAAATCAAATTTTTAAAGTTTATAATTAGGATTCTTATATAATTTTATTTATTTTAATAAAAATAATACTTAATAATCATATATATATATATATATATATATATATATATATATATATATATATATATATATATATATATATATATATATTTGTTTTATGTTTTAATTTTATGTATTTATTTTATTAATAAGAATTAATTGTTATGTGATTCAAGTCTTCATCAAATAGTTATCTTTTTGATAATTAATCTTAAAAAATAAATAAATAAATAAGTAAAAGTTTCAATAAAATAAATAAATCAATCAAAATAAAATAAAAAGAATAAATTAATTAATTAAATAAATAAATAGAAAAAATAAAGATCAAAATAAAATTTTAATATGATTATTAAGTATTATTTTTATTAAAATAAATAAAATTATATAAGAACCTTAATTATAAACTTTAAACATTTGATCTTTTTATGGATTTTTTGATTTTTTTTATTATTTTGATTTTGATTTTTTATAAATATTTGAACTATTATTATTATTTGAGTCAAACTAGCCGTTATTTTACAAACGGCTAGTGAGAGCTTTACTTTCTATTTAAAGGGGTTTCTTGATCAGATTTTTCATCTTGTCCTGATGATGAACCACACTGGCTGGTTCGAAACACGTCGACCAAATCTATTTTGATGTGATTTTCACCGAAAGATCTCAATCAACATCGAAAGAAGTGTTATCATAATCCAAATAAATATTTGGGTTTGATAATTGATGGTATGGGCCAAAAGAAAACACTACTTCCACATTTTGTCCGCACGCCAAAAAAATTACAGGAGGAAAATTTCATTCAGTTTCACTTGGTTGGTTGTATGGTATTTAATGAGAAGATGTTTCCAAGAGTTTTCTTCGCAACTCCAAATATTCATAATGATGCAAATCTGACCATAACTATAATCCATGATGTGGTTACTCATTGGTCTGGTATTCTTCCTGAAGTTCTGTATGTACAATTAGACAACACAAGTCGTGAAAAAAAAAATCGAGTTCTTTTTGGGTATCTAAACATGCTCGTTGAATTGGCAATTTTTAAAAAGATAAAGGTTGGTTTCCTTCTTGTTGGGCATACTCATGATCATATTGATCAGATGTTCAATCGTTTTTTAGGAAAATTGAGGAGGAAAGGTGTTGGTAGCCTACCATCATTAATTGAATGTATTAAGAAATCGTACATTCTAGAACCTGTTTTTCATGTGTTGGAAGAAACTATTGACATGCGAAGGTTTATTTTGGGATCGCATGGTGAGGAAAAATGCATTGAACAACTTAATGATATTAGCTTCCAGCATCAATTTCGTATCAAAAAATTGATGGGATAACACTTGTATGGGGAAAGAAGTTTTCAACTGTTGCAGAATGGGGACCATCATCAGGTTTAGCATTTTTGAAGTTCATTCTAGAGCGTCCAATATTTTCATCAAAGATATTGTTATTACAGTTAATTGTTGAACTCCATAATGCACAAAGGCATAAGAGAGACATAAATTATTCTAAATGTCTGGAGGAAATTAAAAGATGTATTAGAGATACATATGAGTACTTCGATGTTGCTGATTCAGTTTGGTGGGAGTCTTTTTCAGTAATCAAAGTGATATGATTTCAAGATCCATAAATGAGGATACGCTTTTGAAGGCTCCTTTTTTTTTTGCCACAAAATATGCCAAATGAACACGAGGAAACACACATTGTTGAACAACAACAGTCTCAAGCTATTATTAATTCTCCACAGGTAGAGGAAAGAGAAATTTATATTGGTTCTAGAAGATCACATGCACAACGTGAAGCCATGGAAGACCTTTACAGGGGTTCTGTGCAGGATGTTAAGGAGGGTTGCATGATAGCAGTGTTAGCAGATGAAGATCCACTTGGCTATACATTCTGGATTGCCAAGGTTATAAAGGTCATTAATGAAAATGAAGATATTACAGTTGTTTATGTACATTGGTATACCACAAGTACCCACCCTTTCAATGGTGTGTACAAGCCAGAGATGGTAGTTGAAAAAAAAATTGGCAGAAAGAGAAAAAGAAAGGGCACAAATATAAATCGTCGCCGCACAGATGTCTTAAAATTTGAGGATGTTGACATACTTGTGTATGGCTTCAATTTGACAAAGAGAGGAACTCTTCAGTTGAAGACCATAAATATTTTGAATAAATTGCTACCAAAACAATTACTACTGAGATGGGACTCTGCAGAATGCAGTCATAGATCTACAAGACATTTGAGCTCTGAAATGGTGGGCATGCATGTTGACTCAGACCGAGCACTAGTTGATGAAAGAGAAGAATATGGATCATCTTCATCTGCATCAAGTCATTCATCTGAAGATGTAGGTTCTCATGGTGTGCCAGAACCTATGGTTGATTTTGAATAACTATCTAAAACACTTTCATGTAATTGATGTCTGCATGGTAACTTGAAATAAATATTTTGACTTCCATCTGATTTTTCATGAAGTTATGTGGCATTTCTATTTTTGTTGGATTATATGTTTTAGTTATGAAGAATTCGTATCTTTAGAATATCAACAGCACAACAAGGAATTACAAAAATAATGTATGTTATATTTAATGTACTAATGTTGATATTTTGATTAAAAGTAAAAAAGAAAATAGAAATTAATGTTGAATTTTTAGATTATGCAGTGATATTGCCATGATATTATGTATTGTTACCATTGGTATAAGATACTTTTAAAAATTATAAATATTGTATGCCTCATTGAAAGGGGACACTTTGTTTTGATGCTTGATTTTTAGTTTTTGGTTGCAATTAGATTTAGATTTGTCTTAGGCTAAGATTTGAAAAGAGATATATTTTTATCCTTTAAAATTAAAATTACTCTTGGAATAATAAATATTTCATTTACTTGTTCATTTTTAAAAATTGTTTAAGTCATATAATTTCTCCATAATTTCATGGTTCAAGTATGTTGAATATTTAAGATTTAAAAACTTGAGATTTATAACTTGTCATTAAGGTTTTTATGCGCCATGAAATTTTATCTTTAATGTTATGGTTGAAAACAATTACAATTTTAGGGTTGTTTAGAGTCAAGATATTTTATCTTTAACAACATGGATGAAAATTGTTTGAAATGATAAGGCCTCCAGACATGATTTTGTTTATCTTTAACATCATGTATCAAATTTTTTAGAATTTTAGAATTTTTCATTGTCCTAATATGTTGTCTTTAATTCCATTGTTAAAATGTGTCAAAAGTGTGACACAATGTTTTTTTGGTATTCCAACATCAAATTGTTTTGCTTTGAGGGTGTTTTTTAATCATTTTTTCAAGAAACAATTTCGTTTTTAGCATAATTTTATAAAATGTTGAAATTTGACCTTGAGAAAAAACCAAATGCGTTCTGGAATACACACTTTTTGTTTTTGGGGCTTTTTTTCATGTTTTTTGAGTCTTTTTGGGCTATAACTCTCGTTTTGAGGTAATAGTTCTTGTTTGATCGGTAATTATGTTCCAAATGTGTGTCTCTTCTAAAGGTAGTGATTTACATGTATCTAGAAAAAACCGTAGAAACGAGTAATAAATGGTTGCAAGTGGAAAGAACACAATGCATGATAGTAAACCACCTAATAAATGGGAATGGGAATGACCAAAAAGAGATGAGAAAGGAAAACACATCTAACATTGCAATCTAAACATAGAAAGGCTCATGGTTCTATGGAAAATCTTAAGATGAGTGCTAAATGAAAAATTAGTGTTACTCTAGGGAAACCCATTCTAGGAAAGCTTTGTCATTAGATGTGGGACAATGGGCAAGAAAGGTTAATGTTGTAATGTCCAACAAGGTGTATTCTACAATTTTGGGTGATAGCAGATCCAAATGCAACTTTTCAGAGGAAAATCCTGGTCCTATGTGTTAGTTCAAGAATATACCTTACCAAGCTAACCATGTTTAAGATGTAGAAAATGATGGTCCTCATCATTCACCCTTGCTAAAAAATGAGGTATCCCATTATGTTTAATGTACCATCACGATTACAATATGCAAAACAAAATCTAGAAAATGATGGTCCTCATCATTCGCCCATGCTAAAAAAATGAGGGATCCCATTATGATTAATGTACCACCATGATTACAATATGCTATGATCTAATGAAGAGAAGAGTTTTTTGTGGTTAATTCATAACCATGATTTTTTGGATGACCCATAGCTATCAAGATTACAATGTGCCAAGTGTCAATGAAGAGAAATTTTGTATGTGGCTAACCTATAATCATGGGTTTCAGGAGGACTAACAAGTGTTCAAACCCATCCAATACCTTTGTGCATGCCTTTTTCCCATTTCCATCTCATTTTGATACGTTTTTCATCCACAATGATGCATTTTTGGTCAAGGTATAATTATTCCCTTAATATTCCATTTCAATACTTATGCATTAATATTTACTACACTTTCAAATCTATCATTTCTAACCCATCTCCTTACTCCTTGGTGCACACCTGTTTCGAATCAATCACATATAAATAGCTCATTCACTTGCACACTTAACACCTTATCTCCATTTCCTTATATAGATTTTTCTTAGCGAATAAGTTAGGTAAATCATTCGGTAACATCGTTAGTATTTGTTGACGGGATCAAATGAACGTTACGGCTCCAATTATTATGGGCCGATATCATGGTGATGACCCCTGGTATCCATATTTCCATGGTTCAAATTCTGTATGCGACTTTTATTCACAAGACCTATATACGTACGCGACCCTTCTTCACAGGAATCACATATACTTTCTCAAACTTCACTTTGTCATCCAGATGCAACTGATCATTTCTCTGTTCATATCCATTGTAGCATTTGTATAAATATATCTGATAGTTGCATTAGTTCCATTACCATCAAGTACATATTTATGAATCGGGTTTCCATCAAGGGCAATACATTAGTCGTAATGCCAACAATATTTACTCACAAAACTACCTCAAAGGTCTTAACTTACATTAGTGATGGTTTTAATTAGGGAAAATTTTAGGGGCTAATATTCGTAGCTGGTCTAATTTTCCATGCTTTTTCCAAAAAACAAATTCACCAATTTCCATTTTTCTAAAAATGTTTCACCCAAATTTTATAGTAAACATTATTTTACCTTTAAAGTAGCCAAATTTTTATATATAATAATATAAAATAATTGAAAATATAATTATTTTTACAAAACGTCATTAAATAAATTACAAATTTCATATTAGGGACTAGTAATATTCACCAAGTTTTTTATAATTTAAAACAAAATTCCATCCTTAAGATTTTCCCTGGAACTTTTAATGCTATAAATGATTATTTTTATTATTTCAATGGTTAATTTTAAAGTCTTGCATTTGGCGGTATAAACAAAATGTACATTTTTTCTAGATATGTTTTATGTGCATAATGATGTTTGAAATCACTAAAAGTTAAAAAAGGTAAATTTATTATGATGTGAAATAGGAAGGAGACAAGATGCCATGGAAATGGATATTTGTTTCACCCATATCACTTGATTTGTAAGGTAAAGAGCATACTTTCGTTGTGAAGGGATTCCTCAAAACTAATAAATGAGAAGGAAGTAAATAAACCTCTTATTTGTTTTTTATTCTTGAAGATCACATAAAGTTCAAGGCATGGAGAATACACAAATATGGAAGATATGAACCCAAAACACTTAAGTTCAAATTCTAATTAATTATTTAAGCAATTTACTATTAGCATCATATTTTTAATAATATATTAAACAATGAAACTAGTTCAATCTCTAATTTATCACATGTGATAAATGGAAATACTAGTGGTCAAAGAGTGATCCGGATTTATGCAGGAACGCAGCAGAATAAACATATAAACAGAAATACAGCGATGCAGTGAAAATAATACTTCATTTCATTAATATCAAAGAACTGAAATTTGCTTACAGACAGAATGGAAATAAAACTAGCTAGGGCACTGGTAGCTATCTCTGAGAAGAGATGTGGCGGCTACAGGCCTCTGAACTGAGTTACAATGAGGCTCGAGGGCCTATTATTATCCCATAGGATTGTAAATCCTAAACATCCAAAACCCTAACCCTAGGAGATGAAGCGCCAAAACTATGGGCCCCGTTTGGGTAAATTGGTGTTTCAACTTCCCAGGGGCGTAATTTTGGCATACGATCTTCGTTTGACGAGTACCATACCTCGTTAGAAAGATCTATCCAAGGACTATAAATTTTGAACAAGCAACATGGGTCCCAGGGACCCATGTGGACCCATGTTGCTCTCCTTTTTCCCAAAAAACGTCATTTAGGGCCTCAAAACGGCTCCAGAAGTTCAGGACCCGAAAAACTGCTAAAAATAGTAAGTTGTGCCAAAACTGAAAAACTGAAAGAGACAATGGTGGGGCCCCAAGTGGAATAGACGGGTGACCATCAATATCCACCGGGATCATTCCTCCTTAAGAAGCAATGGTCCCCATTGCGCAGCCCTCCATGCGATGAGGAAGTCTTTCATT
Organism: Pinus albicaulis; assembly: GCA_034641835.2. Lineage (NCBI taxonomy): Eukaryota > Viridiplantae > Streptophyta > Pinopsida > Pinales > Pinaceae > Pinus > Pinus albicaulis. The sequence continues at coordinate 1,356,325,455 of CM076575.1, forward strand.
AACTGGTCCCAGTGAACCACTTTCCCAGCAGAGTTGGGCCGCCACAACCCGATATAATTGGATCTTCTGCTGGCGAGTGTTCTTGATTTGCATGTCCATGATGCAATCTGTGGTGGCCTGTTCCATGCAGTCTGGATTTAACTCAGTTGGTGTGAGTTGTTCTGCAATGTCCGAGGTGTCCAGTAGAGGTGGGAAGTAAGGACAAAGGCGATCCACATTGAAGACTGGGTGCAGACCAAGGAATGGTGGAATACTGAGCTCGAATGCATTGTTCCCTACAGACTTGGTGATGGTGTACGGCCCGTATCGGAGCGGGCGAAGCTTGCGGTGGGGTCCAGTGAGGCGCTCCTTCTGCAAATGTAGCCATACTTTGTCACCCACCTGGAAGTTGTGTGGCACCCGGTGTTGATCATGGCGGTGCTTGTACTTCGCATTGGCTCTGTCCAATATATCATGAACCTGTTGGCGGATGTGTTGAATACGCTCGATGAAGCTACTTGCTTTGTCAACTTCAGACTGGACATGAGCTGAATCGGCCTGAGCAGCTGCAAATGGCATGGCTACGTCAATGGGACATAGTGGCTGGAATCCCAAGCCCACCTGAAAGGGGCTATGGCCAATTGAACTGTGGAGAGCCCGGTCATAACTATGATGTACATAAGGGAGGCTCTCGTCCCATGTGCGTGGATGCTTTGAATTGTACATGCGCAGAATGTGTACAATCATTCTGTTGACGACCTCTGTCTGGCCATCTGTTTGGGGATGGAAATTTGTGGACTTGGTGAGCTTTGTGTCCAACATTGACCAGAGGCTGGACCAAAATGTGCTGAGGAACCTGCTATCTCGATCTGATATGATAGACTGTGGGATCCCAAAGTGCACCCACACTCGTTCAAAGAAGAGTTTAGCAGTGGCTTCTGCTGTGATATTCTTCTTACAGGCCGCCATGATGGCCATCTTCGAAAATCTGTCAACGACCACGAAAACACAGTCATTTCCATTCTTAGTAGAAGGCAGGCCCGACATGTAATCCATGGAGATGGATTCCCACGGTCGACTAGGGGTAGGTAGTGGGGTATATAGGCCTTGCTTCTTGATGGTCGGTTTGGCAATGGCACAAGCAGTGCAGGATCTGATGTGCTTCTCGACATCCTTTCGAAGGTTCGGCCAATAGAAATACTTCTGCAGGATTGCTACTATTTTCTCGACCCCGAAATGCCCAGCGACTCGATTGTAGTGTGCTTCCCATATCATCTTGGCACGCTCGCTTGAAGGAACACAAAGGTGTCCCATGTGACATAAAAGTGCATCTTGGAGGTGAAAATTTGGAACTTGCGTACCCCCAAGAGTGCCTTGTAAGTTTGGCCGAATTCTGGGTCACTCTCATAGAGAAGCGGCCAATCAGAAGTCTCGTGCCCACAAGAGTTGAGCACAGTGGTGAGCGCCACGATTGGTGGTCGGCTGAGGCAGTCTGCAACATGATTGGTGCTACCCTTCTTATACTTGATGTTCAAATGAAACTGTTGCAGATATGTAGACCACTTCTGATGGCGATCATTATGCAACTTCCCTTGTGTCTGTATGAACTGCAGGGGCCTGTGGTCTGTGTGGATGATTGTTTCCTTCCCCAAAATGTAATGCTTCCATTGTCGACAAGCTTGCACAATGGAGTACATTTCTTTGTCATAAGTGGGATACTTGCAAACTGTGTCAGACAATGTCTCACTGTGAAATGCCACTAGATGTCCCTGTTGAGTAAGAACTGCCCCAATAGCATAGTCAGAGGCATCTGTCTCGATCTCAAATGGCTGTTGCAAGTCTGGTAAAGTGAGCACTGGGGCAGAACAGAGGCAGTTTTTCAATTCTGTGAACGCCTTCTGTTGAGGTTCCGACCAAAAAAAAATTTCTCTCGCTCCTCCCTTGGTGACTTGACTCAAGGGCCAAGTGATATGAGAGAATCCGAACATGAACCTCCAGTAGAAATTAGCAAGACCCAGAAAGATGCGAAGCTCTGTTATAGTGGTTGGGGCTGGCCAATCCCGAATGACTTGGATCTTGGCTGGATCCACATGCACCCCCCTTTCATCAATAATGTATCCCAGATATTGAGCCTGGGTCATGCCAAACGTGCACTTCTCCAAATTGGCACACAACTTGTGTTGCCGCAGTGTTTGGAGGACCTGTCGGATGTGGTGAAGGTGCTCTTCCCAAGTCTTGCTGAAGATCAAAATGTCATCCAAGTACACCACTACAAATGAGTTGGTGAATGGCCGCAAGATGTCGTCCATCATCCTCATGAAGGTTGCGGGAGCATTCGTTAACCCGAAAGGCATGACCAGCCATTCGAAAAGGCCTTCCTTGGCTTTGAAGGCAGTCTTCCACACATCGGAGGGTTCAATTGGTACCTGGTGATACCCAGACTTCAGGTCGATCTTGCTGAAATATTTTGCACCTTTGAGTTGGTCCAGAAGGTCATCAATCCGTGGGATTAGGTACCTATTCCGGACAGTGATCTTGTTCAGCGCCCGATAGTCAATACGGAGTCTCCACGTCCCATCCTTCTTCTGTACCAACACGGTCGGGCTCCCACAGGGCGATGAACTTGGTTGGATGTCACCCTTCTGCAGCAGCTCCTGAATCTGCCTCTTGATTTCATCGTTCTCCAGAACAGAGCACCGATAGATCGGTCCGTTGGGTAGTGGCGCACCTGGGGTCAGATCAATCGGGTGCTTGACTTGACAGTGTAGAGGAACCCCTGTGGGTGAGGTGAAAATGTCCCTGTACTCCTCCACAACCTTATCCATTTGTTGTTGTTGTACAGAGGAGCCTTTTCTAGAGGTCGTGGCCATAGTCTTCTTCTTGCCCTGGGGGCGGATCATCGGGAAAACGAATTTCCTGGTTTGGGAAATGAGCTTACTGCATTGTTTTGCAGTAACCAAAGAGATGGTAGCAGGAGGTGGTACCTCTGGTATCCTGTACAACTTATTTCCCAAAGTAACAATAACAGCACAAGGCCGAGACTCATACACCGCATGATGCTTCCACAAGTATGGTTGTCCTAATAATACATCAGAAACATCAATAGGAACAACGTCACATAATACCTCATCCGTGAAGGGCTTGATGCTATAGGGAAGGCGACACTGCTGGCTGACGCGGAGATCTCGTCCTTGGTGAAGCCACCCGATGGTGTATGGATGTGGGTGAGCTGTGGTCGGCAAGCCCAACCGTTTCACGGCGTCTGCTGAAATGAGGTTCTTTTGGCTCCCATTGTCGACAATGAACTGTACCGGGGAGCCCTTTACCCACATCTGGGAGTGGAAGAGACGTTCCTCCTCCTCTGGATCTTCCGGTTCCTCCTTTTGGATCTTTGTAGTGGCAACAGTGGCGTTGGGCTCAGCATCAATAATCTGTTTCCCTTTTTCATTCGCCTTTTCAGGTTCTGATTCGGAGTCAGAGCATGCATCTGACTCAGAAGCCCTCATCTCGGCCACTAGCGACTGCTTGGCCCGACACTCACCTGTGTTGTGAGTGGAGCTCTTATGGAACTCACACCACTTTCCCGTGTCCTTCTTTGGCTTTGCGGTGCTGTTCTTTTCTTGTGGCTTCGATGATTTGTCTTTAGCCGCCATGCCTTGGCTCTGTCCTTTGTTCTGCGGTTTGGAAGCACCTTTCCCTTGCTTTTGATTCGCAGATCCAAAGTCTCGCTTCTTCTGCTTGAATTTCTGCTCAATCTTGGCGGCATACCGGTATGCCGTACCAAGCGAGGAGATGTCAAGGAACTCCATTTCCTCCTGAATGTATTTGTGCAGACAGCTGCGATACTTTAGCACCAGATGTTTCTCTGAATCTTTGATACCCAACTGTGTGCGCAGGGTATGGAACAGATTCGTCAGCTCATGCACATCTTGATCCCTTTGTTGTCGCAGCGTGGTCCATTGTATGTACTTGTCCTCATAGCTCCCCACCGGATAGTACTGTTCCTTGACGGCGTCTCGGAAAGAATTCCAAGTTGGTACGGCCGAGAACAGAGAGGGTTCTGTCTGGTCCTTGTTCTCACAGTAGGTTTCCCACCAGTCCTTAACATGGGGGGTAGCTTTGAGGAGTGCAAAAATAATCTTCTCCCGGTCTGAAAAGTCATGAACAGAAAAATATCCTTCTAATAGATTCAACCATCTATCTACGGCATCTGCGTCTATTTGACCCTCAAATATGGGAATGTCAAAATTTACTTGTACCTTAAAGGGAGTCGCAACTCCAGAGTGGCTACTGGATGCAGATGCGCCGCCGGTGGGCAGCCGTTGAAGGATCTGAGCAAAGCTATCCATCATCGCGTTCCTTTGTTTTTCGAGGGACTCCTCGAGCAATATTTTGATAGGATCTCCTGCTCCCTCATCTTTCTTTTCGTCCCCCATGGGCGTCCGTCGAGGTTTGCGAGGCTGATCTTGCAAAGGTTCCACCAGATCAAGCCCTAGCTCCTTATACCCCGACCTCGTTGGGGACATGCAAGGAAGGATCGAGAAAAAGCAGACCGCTCTGATACCACTGATCCGGATTTATGCAGGAACGCAACAGAATAAACACATAACCATAAAGACAGAGATGCAGCGGAAATAACACTTCATTTCATTAATATCAAAGAACTGAAATTTGCTTACAGACGGAATGGAAATAAAACTAGCTAGGGCGCTGGTAGCTATCTCTGAGAAGAGATGTGGCGGCTACAGGCCTCTGAACTGAGTTACAATGAGGCTCGAGGGCCTATTTATTATTTAGAAACAATGGGAAATCCTAAACAGCCAAAACCCTAACCCTAGGAGATGAAGCGCCAAAACTATGGGCCCGGTTTGGGTAAATTGGTGTTTCAACTTCCCAGGGGCGTAACTTTGGCATACGATCTCCGTTTGACGCGTACCATACCTCGTTAGAAAGATCTATCCGAGGACTACAAATTTGGAACGAGCAACATCGGTCCATGGACCCATGTTGCTCTCCGTTTTCCCAAAAAAACGTCGTTTAGGGCCTCAAAACGACTCCGGAAGTTTAGGACCCAAAAAACTGCTAAAAATAGTAAAATGTGCCGAAACTGAAAAACTGAAAGAGACAATGGTGGAGCCCCAAGTGGAATAGGCGGGTGACCACCAATATCCACCTGGATCAAAGAGAAACAAATTTAGTAGAAAGAAAAAAAATAAATTTAATAGCATAAGCATACAATAATAAGTTGTTAAAACTAAAAAAAGGGAAAATGAGCTTAGATTTGTACGAAAATGAATTGTGCATTGAAAATTTTGGCTATATCGGAAAAAATGTCAAAATCATTGTAATCAATCAAAAACTCAACATATCCTAGAGGAAAAAAATGTTTTAAAAGTATAAATTAATCACTTATAATTATAAAATAATCATGAAGAGTGGATTTTGGCACAAATCCTATTGTATCCCAAAAGTTGATTATGGGAAAGTGAATTTTGACATAAATATCAAGGTTGGAGAACTTAAGAAAATAAAGGATCTCGATAAGCATGAAAGAACTTGATTGGCATGGAAGATTTTGATGACAACAAGAAGAAGAGATCAATTGGTTTCTCTTAGAAGCCATAAAACCAAATAAATAATTTGATCATAGAAAATAATTTTATGATCAAATCTAGCATAGTCACCAAATTCTATTAAGTTAATTCACATATATGTGTTTATGAAATCAACTTGATTAAGTGTTTGGTAAACTTAATCTATTAACAATTTAACCCTAGCTCACCAATCCAAACTTGCAAATGGAATTCATTTGCAATTTTAGAAGTTGGATCTCCAGAAAGCATGGGAACATGAGAAGGAAGTCTAAGGATCCAATGTTCTCCTAGCAATGCTCCTATGCACAAGAAATTTAATTAGAAAACTCTACCTTGCTAACAAGTAATGAAATCCAAATACTAATAGTTAGGTTAATAAAACCATCAAATCGAATGCATGCCACAACTATAATGTGTAAAGGAGTGGGTAGGGGGACCATTTTGTTAATAACAAATAATAAAATACACCATTGTACCTGGATTAATGGACCCTTAGATGATCCTACATGCCCTAAAGGTGTCAACATTTGAGGATCCAACCCTAACCTCCCTGTTTTTGGTTCTTAGTGGTTAATCATTTAATGTATCAAGCAACCTTCCTTTATTAAGACCCATTGTATAATTAGTGGTAGTTACTAAATGTGAAAAGGGTTTCGTTGTTAAATAAGTCCTACTAGGTGGTTGGTAGTCATTAATGATGTTATTACAAGTAATTAGGGTTTTTATAATAAGAAATTATACATAGAGTTAGAAGGCTATATAATAGTTATCAGGTGTTGTTATTGTAATTGGAGTTGTGCCCTGTGAGTTTGCTTCCTTGAAGAGTCTTGTGAATAGAACATCACCCGCTCTTCTAGATATCTTAAATACAAGGATTAAAATTATGTAGGTTTAATCTAATCTACCTTCTATTTTATTTTCTGAATATTGGTAACAACATTTTAATATTGTTGGTTAACTACATTATAAGTAGTATTAGATCTCTTTCGTGAACTAACACACATCCAAAATTAAAAAATTTCTTTTTAAGCTAAAGAGGTGATCCAACATCTTTAAATAACTTAGATACATGGAATTCAATGAGTAAAGTTGTGGTTTATGAAGAATGCATGAAGGAAATACAAGTGATGACACTTGGTTGGGCACCCTTATAACCCCTGTTGGTACCCATTTGAGTAGTACTACATTAAACAACACCCATATATAGACTTGTCTTCCAAGTACCCTTAGGTATATCAGAGGCCATTCACGTGGAACCAACCTTAAATAAATTAGTTCGATATCTTGTTGCTATAATACACCAAGAACAACACTTCGGGATATCATTTTCTCGTACCTAGGAATTGGGTAATGTAGCTAAGGGTATGCTATATTATCCTTAATTAGCACCTTGAGAGATTGGAATGAGTGTTGTTATTATTGTATGCTCACAAGTACATCAAAGAGATATAACACTTGACACTTATTTATCCTTAACACCCTGCAAACCCTAGCCTTTGTAGCACAAGCCAAAAAATACTTCATAAATTGGAATATCAAGAATTTGGTTATTCTATCAACACAATAATATTGAGCTAGGAGTAGGATGGAAAAAATACAAAAAAGGTTTGTAATAACACCCTTGTAAGAGACTATCTCAAAACACTAAGATCATCATGGTACCACACTTAAGCAACTATATTTTAGTTGACTTGCTCATACACTTGTTGAAAAACTATCTCAAAATTCTCCTTGTGACGCACATGTGACATTGCTACAACTCTTTAGTAGTATTTTGGTGGACCCAAGCACCAATGCTTGAAACTAGGTCCATAAATTAAGTATTCCTAGATCATTGAATTGGACAACAAGATCAACTAGCTTGAGGTTAATCTCAATGTTAGCATCTCTTCCTAAGTCACCCAACTTTAACCTTAGCCCAAGACCAACATTGATAGCCTTCAATGTGATATGTATGGAATCTACTACCAACTATCCCTCCTTAACAAAGGAAAACATATTTATTAGCTAGAATCTTCAAAGAAACTAGAAAAGGTTGAGTCCAATGGTGGAAGGCATAGTCATGGGTCACACTTCCTTGAAATTCCAAACAATACATGGCAAGATATCCCAAAGTAATAAGTTTGATGGGTTCAACACCATTGATTGGGTTACCTAATGGAACACTTGTTTCCCTCTATGGAATTACTAATGACACGATGAAACATAGAGTGGGAGCACTATACCTACACTAAGAAAGATAATAGTGGTGGTGATGGACTAAGAAATATTATGGAGGTTGCATTGCTTATACCTAGTTTGTGAAATCTACCCATGTTGATTTTTACAAAGACCATAAATACTTGGGTAGATTAACCAAATTGCATCAAATAGGAACAACAAAGGATTTTATCATAACTTTTAAGTAATTGGAAATCCACACAAAGGCACCTATTGATTCCTTTTTCAAAGAATGCTTCATTAGTGGTGTCAAGGAGGAAATTAGAGAACACATCATACTATGGTATCCCACGATGTGGTTGGAAGCAACTCAACAAGCTCCATAGGAATAAAGAATAGTCAATGCATAGGTCAAAAAAACATCCTTTATGTCTCACCCATTTCTTCTACAACCATAACTCCTTCTTCTCAACCCTTGAATGTCCTCAATATAAACGGAAAAATTGCAATGTCTCAAACTTTTCTAAAATTGCGATGAGAGTTATTATCCAAGGTATAAATGCAAGGAACTAAAAATATTCTAAATTGATGTGTCCCAACCTAAACACCCTAAGGAAATATTTGGGGTAGGAAATCCTGAGATGGTATTAGTGAAATCTACACCTCCTCCCCAAGAACACCCCCCCCCCCCCTCCCTCCCAAAAAAATAATAATATTTGTTTCAAGTGGCACCCCTTATTTCCCTCAATGTTTTCTTAGGTCTTTATGACCCCCAGACCTCGAAGTTGATTAGCTATGGAAAAATTTTCACAATGGTTGCATTAATGAATACTAGTATCACTCGTAAATATATTCATCATTAATTAGCAAAAGAAACCCATTTTTATGTCCATGTAGTGCATAAATTCCAAATTATGATAGCCAACATGGGGAATGTTAGATAAAATTCAACATGTTTGCTATTGAAATGGGATGATGTGATGTGATGCTTAGTGTAGAACAATTATGCATTTTGGGTCTTGATACCATGTATTTCAAGGAATTATACATGATTATAACTAAGGAAGGTGATCAACATACTCTAATTGAGATTAAGTTTGTATCCTTTGAAATGATTAGTTCTCATCATATAGAAAATATTCTAAAGAAAGGCCACTGAGGTAATATCCTCCACTTCCATGCCATCCAACTCAAGGATAATCACCCATAGGAAATTCACATGATTCGTAGTTGGTCCTAACTAAACATCAATACGAATTTGATATTCCCAAGGGCTCCCCCCTTACAATGTGAGCATGAACACAATATCCTACTTAGTTTAGGTAGTTTAGTTCCCAATCAATGTCCTTATCAATAACCTTTTTCCCATTATAATGAATTAAAATTTTCTTGGAGAATTGTTGGAAGTAGTGCTCATTTGTCCAAGTACTAGCCCTTACTCATTACCCAATGGTATTTATCTTAAGGAAGGAAGTTAGTTGGCACATCTACCAAGATTTATGTGCTCTTAAGTAAGTTTACCATCAAAGACAAATTTCCTGTACTAGTTATTAATGATCTCCCAAATGAGTTTCATGGTGGAAAATTCTTCAGTGTACTGGAATTTTTCTTAGGCTACCACCAAATAAATATGAAGGAAGCATATATTTTTAAAAAAACTTTCCACACCCATGAAGGCGAGTATGATTATACATGATTCATTTTTGGCCTTGTAATTCCCTATCCACCTTTAAAAGCCTCATAAACAAGATTTTTTGACCTTTCTTGTGCAATTTTATATTAGTATTCTTTGATGATATCTTGATTTGTAGAAAAAACTAAAAAGCACCTATTGAGCATGTGGATAAAACTACAACTCCTTAGAGACAACTAGTTGTTCTCAAATATTCTAAATGTGCTTCAGGTGTCTCAAAGTTTGAAAACTTGGGTCATATCATTATTCAAGAAGGAGTGAGAGTTGATCCCAAAAAGATCATGGCTATGCAATGTTGGCCAATCCCTAAGATTGAAACTATTATTAGGTTTCTTAGGACTTATAGCCTAATATAGAAATTTTGTAGGGAAATATGGGAAATTAATGCCCCCTTAACATTCCTACTCAAAAATGTCATTGTATGGATCCAAATGGTTAAGAAAATATTTTTCATGTTAAAGGATGTCATGCGTAATAAACTCATTATAGCAGTGTTTATCTTCACTAAGGCTTCTGTTTTGGAATGTGACACTTTGGGTAGAGATCTGGAAGTAGTGTTGGTGTAGGAAGGGCATCCGTTGGCCTTCACTAGTAAGTCATTAGTTGATAAGAATTTGGGAAAATTTTCCTATGAGAAAAGAGACCATGGCCATGATCCATGCCCTTACTACCAGTGATCATATCTCATTAGGAAATGCTTACAAATCAAGATAGATCACCATAGTTTGAAGTATTTTTGGAACAATGGCTGTCATAACCAATGTAGCACAAGTGGGCCACTAAGATGATTGGGTATGATTATGAGATCATCCATAAGAAAGGAAAAGAGACTATTGTGGCTAATGCATTGTCTTGTAAATATGAGGATGAATGCTCTATTTTATCTTCATCCTTACCTATACGTGATTCCATAAGAAAAGCTCAACATGAATGGTTATCAAATTCCATAATGGCTCGATTTATACAATGACTTCAAGAGAGTTCCAATGCATACTCCACTTTGAAAATATCGATATTGCAAGAGCTTCATTCATTCCCTACGACTGGTCATTCTAGCTTCCAAAAAACTTATGGATGAGCCAAGTGTTCTTTCTTTTATGCCCATTTTTTATGCTTTATCACAATTTGCACGCCCTCTATAGTAGCTTAAGTGTTTATGGATTAGACATTTAAGTGACTTCTAGTGTGTCAAATTGTGATCCCATATTCAATAGCAAATTATAAAAGCTATTTAAATTACATGACACTCAATTAAGTATAAACATAACTTATCATACCCAAACTGATGATTAAGAATAAGTAGTAAAAAAGTGTTTGGAAACATATTTGAGATGCTTTACCTCTAGTAAATAGTGTTAATGGGTCAAGTGGCTACTCGTTGTAGAATGGTAGTACAATACTACTTATCATGACACTGCAAAAATATCCCTATGAAGCTATCTATGGTAAAAAAACCTCCCTCATTGGGTTTCTATTTACCAGGAACCTCCAAAGTTCATGAAATGGATTACATAATTAGCACCAGAGAAGCCATTCTCCTCAAACTCAAGGATAATTTAGTCATGACCTAAAATTGAAGAAAGTAACAAGCTAACTGACACTACTTTGAATGTTTTTTCATCTAAGGGGATTAGGTGTTTCTTTACATTCAACCCTATAAGTAAACCACTCTTAAAACCAAATTTCACTAGAAGCTAACAACAAATTTCTATGGACCTTATAAGATCCTCCAATGCATTGGACAAGTTTCTTACAAATTGGCTTTTCTTACCCACTTCAAGATCCATCCAATGTGTCTTGTTTAAAGCTATTTGTGACATAGTAGTGTTGAATTAAGGCTAGCCTTCTTAAATTGGATGAAGAAGGATCCATTTGGCTCTAGCTAAACACGCTTGTATCCATCAAAGAATATCAACTATGCCATCACACATTTAAGGAAGTCTTGATCTAGTGGAAGGATATGCAACTAGAAGATGTTCCTTAGGAATCCATAGCAATCCTATAGTAGTTTCTACTCCTCTAGCCTTGAGGACAATTTTTCTTTTAAAGGGGAAGGGCACGTGAAGATCCTACCCTAATCTCTCTAATTTGAGTACATAGTTAATTATTGTACAAACCAGTTTCCTAATAAGACACATTAGATAGTTAGTGGGTAGTTACTTGATGTGAAAATTGTGGTCTTTATTAAATAAGACCCACTATATAATTGACACCTATTAATATTAAGACCCTAAAGGATTAGAATATTCCTAATAAGAAACTATATGTTATGCTACAAAGTCTGCCCTACTTTTATATTTGAAAATTTCACAAATTATATAAAAATCAACCAAATTTAAGAAAGTTTGAAAATTTGAAAAAAAAATGGAATTGAGAATTCCCTATGTGGGAAAGGGACATGATGGGGGCACATGCCTTCCTCTCTACATGGAATTTCTCAAAAGTTTGTACAATGTTATAGAAACTCACAAAAAATGGCTAAAATTCATAAAATGTCCTTTAAGAAAACAAAATTAACCAAATTACTTTTTCAAAATTTAAATTTCATGGAAAAATCGAAAACACAATTGACAAATCACTTTATTTAAGAAAACAAAATTGACAAAATTACTTTTTCAAAATTTAAATTTCATGAAAAATCGAAAACAAAATTGACAAATCACTTTTTCAAAATTTGTAAATTTTATAAACAAATCCTTTTAATTACATTAAAGTCAAATTTAATTTTGTGAAAATTCTACTTTATTTGAAAAACATTAAGGTAAAATTTGTACTACCCGTTGGGGTTTACCATGGGGACAGGACGCTAATTTGTGTTTTGCCTTTGAGGTCGAATTGGCGAGACTGAGTTGGCCTAAGTTTCTCTAAGAGGCTTCACGACTTTCATGGTTGTCAGAGAATCTTCACGATCTTTCATGGTTGCTTCATTTAAGGAAATTTGCCAAATCCAAAACCAATTATATTAACTAGTATGAAATAACTTACGCTTCTTTCAGAATATAATTTTAATTGCAAAATGTTCCCATCCCAGCAACATATGAGTCATCCTACCTGTAATCAAAATAAATTAATTAAATTAATTATCAATAATATTATTTTTATATTTTAAATTATTATAAAATTTGAATATTAATTATAATGAAATTAATTATTAAAAAAATTAGTGTTTTAAAAATTTTATTTACTTAATCAAATTTAAATTTAAAAATAAAATAGTACATATTATTAAGAAATTTAAATATAGATTATACTTACATATCTATAAATGAAGTTAAATCAATACTATGGATAATATTATTCCTATTAAAAATTTAACATTTTACATAATTATAAAATTAGAATATTAATTATAATAAAAATTATCATTTAAAATTGTAATGTTTTAAAGATTTTATTAAAAAAAAAAATCTATTTAATTAAAATCTAATTTTAAGAAGAAATAAGGTAATTATCAAATATTTAATTATAGATTATAATTAAACCATTAATAAGTAAATGTCATGATATTTTAATAATTTTAATTAAAATTAAAGCTGTTCTAGTTTGTTAAAAAGTTTATATTTATTTTTATTAAAGAAAATAATTCATAATATTACATTATCTGTTGTTTTAATTTATTTTAAAAAAAAACGACATTTTAATAATGATTATAATTAAATCATATTATGATGGTAAAGAAAGCAATTTTTTCACTTTAAAAATTAAAAGTTATTAAATTGGAGTTTATGATTAAATCATAATGTGATAAATGAAATACAAAATTTAATTAATAATAAAATTCTTCAATCAAAATTTTCTTAAAATTTAATTTAATAATATATTTTAATTTAACTAAAATTTTCTTAAATTCATTTTACTTTATTTAAGATTATAAAATTATAAGTTATTCAAAGCATTAGGGAGGATACTAAGAAGGAAATCATTATTGGACTTAATACTTGAAACATTTATGTAAAATACATAGGCAATCTATATCATGAAACAGTATGTAAAATGCTTAGGCAATCTATACTATTGGTGTCTTTCAGCAGGCTTGTGTAATCTATATTATTGGTGTCTTTCAACAGGCTTGTGTGGAATTGGTTGCACCAAGAGGATTTTCTAGCACAAGGTGGAAAGGAAAATGACTCATCATTCATTCTGTAATGCCATGGTCTTATTATCATCTGAAGTGCCATGCTATCCAATAAAAAAAGTAACAAATGGGTTGATTTAGAATATCATGGATTCAAATAGATAACTTGATTCACTTGGTTAATTGTTTTTTTGAGTTATTTGTCATTTTGGATCAAAATAATGATAAAAATGGAGACAATGTTTCCATCTCTTTGAAATTTCTTGTCTTTGTCTTTTCTTCGCTGAGTGTTGTCAATGCAAGCCCTATGATGCTATGCCAATCAGATAAGTCATAGAGGTGGGAGGTGGGTCTGGTCCTTTTTGGAATTGCAAGTTTGAATTGTAAAGTTTGTACAATCTAAAGGCATAATCTAACTAAAAGATGAAATGATTTTTCTCATTGTTATATAATTTCAAGTTAAATTGTGATTTTTTGTTGTTTAAAATACAGGTTTGAATGCATAAATATTTTCAACACCTTACACTAGAGTTTTAAAGATTAAACAATTTAAATTCTAAGTTTTTAAAGATTTTGGTTTATATTAATAGGAAAAAATTCTCAAAAATTAAAAAAGCTAAATTTATTTATGTATTCAAAATATATTCTAAAAAATTTTATCACCAAATTTAAAAAAAAAAAAAAAAAAATACTGTACTTGCAGTTTCCGTAAAAAAAAGAGGATGAACTTTAAAAAATGACGCATTCAGCGAATTCCGGAATTACAGGCGAGCTTTGTTTTGTATTAAAGTTTGATGTGACGGCAATTTTGCACTGATTTGACAGCATCGTACTGTTCTTGGTGCTTTAGGAACACGTTTACATTGAGCTCTCAGTGTGATGAGATCCACAGTATTATTATTACTGTAACATCTACGGCGTTTGCGTGCTTACTCTTATTATTATTAAGATAATTATTAATTGTTTTTGTACGCGCCCGCCAGTTGGCAAGCATGATAGCGAGCTCAACTGTTTGTTTGTCAACAGTCGATGTTGCATTTATTCGCACGGACGGAATCATGAAACCTGATAGGAAAAAACAGTTCCATATTTCCATCCTGCAGTAATTATCCCTTGGAAGTGCTACTGCTTGTGTGAATGAACGGTAGATGCCAAGTCAGAATTCATACCCGTAATTTTTAGTTGGTTGGTGACCCAGTCATAATGGAGCCGTTTAAATCTTAGCGACTTTCCGTTGAGTTGTTGGAAGTTGGAGTTCTTATAGGTTTTATTTTTAATTTTTTAATTGGAAAAATTTTAAGAACAGCATTGTAGTGTTATATATAGGTGGATTGTGGATAATGACTGACAAATATATATATATATATATATATATTTATTAAATTTAAATAGGGTATATTTATTTTAAGATGATTTTTTTTAATAATGTCTAAACCAAAAATTATAATTTATGGCATATATATTTTTTTAAGGGATTTTTATTTTTATTTATTTATTTATTTTAATTATATGATAGGAGTCTTGGTGATAGGGTTATTTAAATTGTATTTTTGAAAAAAAAGAGATTTAGAGCTTTGAAAAGTTGATTTGGCATTAGGGTTGGAATTTCAAAAGAGACTCAATCATCAGATTTGACTGTTTTTACACCTTTCTTTCCCATCTTCGTAGTTTCAAGGAAGAATTTTGATGGTTTTTTGAAGTTTTAAAGTGTGTTTGATGAACAAATCACCTAACAATTTGTTTCTCAAATTCTATCTCTTTGTGGCACTTGGATTGTGCAAGGTTCATAATTTTCACAATTTTAATTAGATTTAGCACAAAATCGATCTAAAAATTTGTTAGTTAACTCATTAGATTACTCCAATGAAAAAAATCCAACTTATCATAAAATTTAAATACAACTAGGACTCTTTGTATTATAGAGAGTAAATTATAAGTACATACAAGGCCTAAATTAATTTTTCAATAAGATGAAGTTGTTCATGACTACTTTAATAATAAGGCTTTAGTCTTAGAGCATTGACTTTCAAGTGATGACATTTATATCTTACTTTGTGGTCTTTAACTTCAGTGCTATACCATACCATACCAGAAAAAGAGATTTTTACGACTAATCATGTATGTGTTTTTAATACTAATTATGTATGTGTTTCTAATTAGCTAGATTAGTATTAGTTAATTAGCTAGGAATACCATAAACTACACATTAACTAATACAAATCTACCTAGGAAGTTTTAATACAATGTTAGCTAGATTTGTATTAGTTAATGTGTAGTTTATGATCTTCCTTCTTTGTCTTCTTTCTCCTCTAACTTTTAAATTTTTAGAGTCATTAGTGGTTTTATGCCTTTCATTAAAGCTTTTAACAACCCATTTCTCTTCCATTTGCTTTTGAAGAGGACAAGTTTGGCACTATCTTATTGTTCATTTGCAATCTCTCTTTGTGCCTTGGTTGTCTCTTATAGACCTCTTCTTCCTCCTCTCCTTGCTATAGTCCTCTTCTTCCTCCTCTCCTTGCTATATTCCTTACCTTGGAGAAGCCTCACACCCAAAACTTAGGACCCTCAAATCCATGTGTATCCTCTCCTTGCCTAGGTACTGTCATGTTATACTTCCTACAAGTGAGCATGCAAATTAGTTTGTTGAAACACAATGTTCCTTTCATGACAAACAATGTTATAAGCCATCCCCTACGAGTTTGTATATTGACTTTCATTATAAGGTGTTGGTCTAGAGGGTTCCCAGAGTGCCTCATCAATTCCTTGTTGTGAGTCATTGTTTTGGGAGCAGGGTGTATGGACTTCTTCTCTAACTTGAATCCTTATCCTTGTGCCACCGACAACTTCTAAGTGTTGATTTTGATGGTATAATTGTGGTGATAGTTCCTCCCAAACAAGGAAAATGTGAAGGATGGAAATTTATCTTAAAGTTTAGAAACATTAGAGAATATTATTAGTCCTAATTATGCAAATTGTAAAATTTTTACCTATATTTTTATAAAAATATTTATGTTTCTAATGATTTTATATTATAAATTTTCTACCAATAATTTTTAGAAAAATATAAATTGACGATTTCTTTTTTTCGATTAAAAATTTATTTAAAAAAATAAAAATTAATAATTTAATTTTTCGACAAAGCATGAAAAATAAGCCACACGTCAATATTAACTCCTAACGTTTTCTCTACTCTTAATAAAATGTTTTCATATAATAATATAATTACAACTTTTTTTTTTTTTCAAACTATCCCGACTTAGAATTTGATAATATACTTAGTGTTTTGGAGTGATAACACTTCAGATAACTTCATTTAAGGAAAATTTTCTTATTAATGGATTTTTCCGGTTTCGAGATGATAAAATTTGTCACACACTGAATTGTCAACCGACCATAAAAAGATGCATGGCTGAATCATAACGTTATTACAATAAATTTATTTATCATTTAAAAAGAATCTCAAAGAAATTTGAGAGGGAATCAAGGCTTCACAATGATTTGCGGTTCCGGTTCAATGTAAAAGAAACCATTGAATTTTGTGATTTGTGTATATATATATATGTGTGTGTGGCAACGCTCCAATTCCACTCGATTACGCTGCTGTGTAGGAAGCGGGGTTGGTGTTGGAATCCAGCTCATGGTGATAATAATAATAATAGCCCGCCGGCGAGGGCGAACGGCTCCTGCTTACGTGTCCAGCCAAATCCGCCTGCACAGACGTAACTGCCCAACTGCTTCCTCCAGTTAAAGTAATCGGGCAATTAAATACGCACCTCAATTCCAAGTTGCTTACAAAGTTGGTCAACGCGAAAGAGTGCAAAATCTTTCACGTGATATTCCGCCAGCCTGTGTTCTGGAAAGGTGGGCCCTCACCACTTTGGCTCGAAAACAAACGAACCCAAAAGGACGCTGAATCTGATCCCCACACAGCTCACGCTTCACCTGCTGCAGGGAGTTGGAGCCCGTTAACGCCGGTTAGATAAGATGAGCTTAACCGCCGTCTCGTTGACAAACGAGCACTCGAGTTTTGCGAAATTAATGCAAAATTATTTTCGAAAAAAAGGAAAAAATATGAGCTGTCATGGGGGGAATTCAGAGATGGGAATGGCGTGGTGTTTTGTTTGTTTGTTGGTTAGTTGGTGTGTCAGTTGGTGCCAGCCTGGTGTGTCCCCTCTCCTGCCTTATCCTCACGTGTCATAAATGGCTTCCTATTTAACTAATTCATTTTTTATTTTTTTTTACGGCCATTGTTTGTACGCGTCCCACTTGGCAGATGAGGTAAATTCCAGAGATTATTTTTCCTTTAGTGTGGTTAAAATACCAATGTACTGCTGACTAGTCAGACTCTGCTGCTGACTGGTCAGACTTACAGCCCACGCTACGATGAACTGTCACTCACAATCTCTACGTGAGTCCGAAATAAAATAATAATATAAGCCAGTGAGTTTTGACTTTTTTAACACGAGTTAAACGGAAAATGCCAGCCCTCTTTTTCCCACTTTCCCGGATTCAGACCCTGTTTTCCGCTGCCGTTTAATCCTCTTCTCATTTTTTTATTACTGCAAAGGTCACGGACCGCGGCCACCGATGAATCTGAATTTGAAAAAAAGTTTGGAAAGAAGCCGTTGTTATTGGGCGACAAGGAATTCTTTTAAATGTTAACACGTGCAACGGTCCAACACAGTGCTCCGGTTCCCGTCAATTGCAGGGGAATTATTACCTGGCCATGCTCTATTTCGCCGACATATTTTTAAACCCAGAGCCATACGAATGGGGGCATAAATAAATAAAATTAAAATAAATAAGGATGTCTGTTTTTTTAATACTTTTATAACGCTGAGAGCTTCTGTTAATTTGTAGACAGAGGAGTCAGTCAATCTGTCGGTTGACATCGCGAATGTCGTATATATTTGGGATTGTTCGTTTCGTAATATTCGTCGCCGGGGAGTATTTTCCGGTTGGTTGCTCAACTTCCCGTCTGTTTCACGGCGAGCGCTTTAGAATCGCATATTTTTGTGTCTACGAACAAACCTACCCATCAGGTCGGGATGTACCGGCAATGAAAATGAAGGGTTTTTTTTTTCTTTTTCTTTTCTGGGTCGGAATATACCGGCAATGAAAATGAAGGTTTTCACAGATGGCATCGTGTTAACCGTAAATTGGAAGTCAAGAGTATCTGAGTTTTAAGTCAAAAAAGACGGGTAGAGGTACAGATAAAGAAGACAGTGCATTAATGAGATCCCTTTGTAAGCAAATCATAGGTGTGGAAGCTTGGTTTGCCATGCGATTAACACTAGCGTTGAAGATGGACGGTTGGATAATTTTCAAAAGTTTGTGTGTTCTTCCGATTATTATTATTATTATTTTTTAAATTATTTTTATTGCGAATATATTTTAATATTAGGTTAAAGTTCTAGTTAAATAGATTATTTCAAGATTATCTCAAGAGTTAATTGCGAAAATATTTGTATAATTTTCTTTGTTGCTTTCAAAGGCATCCCATTCTAAAATGAAATAGTTTTCTGTTTTTACTTTTCTCGAAAAACAAAAATTACACACTCTTTCCTCCCACACTTATTTTGGCATTTTCTAGGGCTCTATTTCATATGAAAATTTTCTTATTTTAAGAATAAGAATTTTGGCTCTTAAAGAAATATGTATTTTATTTTTCGTTTACTATCTAACTTTTTAAATTATTGAATTCAAATTTTTGGAAAATCAATAACTTTAAGAAATACAATTATTTCATAGATGTCACAAATGGAATTAGTTACGGAAACAAATAAATCGTAAGCTATTTGATATTAAATGCGGTGGGACAGTATATGCCCACCGTTAGATTTAAACGAATTTAAATTTAACCGTGGACATATACTGCGTCACGACATTTAATATCATATAGCTTCCGATATATGGTTTTCCTTTAGTTACAACATGTCTTAGGAGAAGTGAATCCATATACAAGAGAATAAGATTTGATCTACTTAATAAGAAAATTTAGTATATTTTTTAATAAAATAATTTTTGTTTAATTTATTTTTTATAATCTAAATTATTTTAAACTAGATTTAAAAAAAAATAGTTTATTATTAATATTATAATTTAATACTCAAGCACTCTCTAAGTGTTTTTATTGTTATCTTTGAAATTGTAAGTTCACTTAGTCATTACATTTTAGAAAAATAAAGTCAAAAGCATTTTTTGATTTTACTTATAACAATATTGCAATTATTTTAATTAAATTTTTTTAATAAAAACAATTAAATTCATTAATTTTTTTAATAATAATAAAATCTATTTTGCTTTTCTTTTTTCTCTTTTTTTTTTCTTTTACTTACCTAATAATATCACTTAATTCAATTCTAAATCAACCAAAATTCCAATGTTTTTAAACCATAATTTAACAATGTAATTTGGTTAGAATTTGTTATTAATTAAATTTATTAAAATTATAAATTTGGATTATATTGTTTATTTGAGTAGAATTTAAATAATTTTTAATTGCTGGTTAGAATTTGTTATTAATGAAATTTATTAAAATTATAAATTTTGATTATATTGTTTATTTGAGTAGAATTTAAATAATTTTTAATTGCATGGAATATATTTTTAAATTTAGATAACAAAGAATAATATTATGGTTCAAAATCGTTTTATTATATTTAAGTAAAAAGAAAACATTGAATGTATTTTTTTTTTGTTTATTAATGGTAGAATATTACATTTCATATTTTATAAATAAAATAAAATAAAATATTCAATAAAATAAAATAAATATTCATATTGTTATTTAAAAAAAGTTGTTTGATAATTAATTAATTTAAAAATAAAATCTTCTTTTATAATCAAAACATTTTATTGTAGAAATTAAAAAAAAAAGAAAAATTCAATATTATTTAATTTTTTTTATAATATTTCTTAATAAATTTACATTATTTGAATAAACTCAAACAAATTGCCACAGTGATTCATGTGCTTCTAACTAACTATACTCCAAGACTCCAAGACTTTCATATGATTTTAACTAATTATACCCCAAAACTGGTATATAAGGCTGATATTTATATGATGTAGTGGAAACTTGTTATAATAGTTCTTCAATTTGTATATGCTACTGATTTTATATCTATGTCATGTCATGAATAGTTATAAAATGCTGATATTTATAGTACTGTAATGCAAATTTGTTATGAATAGCTCATTTCCAGTGCAATCAAAATAAAGAAAAAATAAAAATACAGATTTTTATAAATAGTTTATTTTCAATACCATCTTAAAAAATAATCTTTTAAATTTTGAAAATTTTGAAAATTTTGAAAATTTATATTCTATTTAAAATAATAAAATTGCATATGTTAAAAATTATTATTATATTATTTGACTGTTAGAGAAATATAAAAGAATATTAAAATTTATTAATATTAGAGAAAAAATATATAATCCTTTTAACTTTTATTATAATAATATATACTTCTTGTTGAATATAACATATACCATGAGTATATACTTGTTGAAAATAACATATATACTATACAATGAGTATATACTTGTTGAAAATAACATATACTATACAATGAGTATATAATTATATATACTTGTTGAATAAGGTGAGGCGGTATTCAAGGGAGCGCGCAGGGGTTTGAGATAATTAAAAGAGACAGCGGTTTTGGGTGGGGGTGAGACAGGAGGAAGGAAGGAATGAGTAGTTGGGATTGGAATGGAGTGGGGTCTCTGTATATATATAAATGTATATAAATAATTAATCCCACTCTGTATATATATGGGATTGGAATGGAGTGGGGTCTCTGTATATATATATATATATGTATGTATATAAATAATGAATCCGACTCTGTATATATAAATGTATATAAATAATGAAGGATGATGATACAGTTTGATGTCAATAATAAGTGAGAAAGAGAGAATGCATTGCAGCTGATCCCAACTGTCTCTCCCTCTCCACCGGGTAGGTCGTTGGTTGGTTCCATTTCCTCTTTTCTCATATTATTCTTTCATACCTCCCCCACGGTTGGTCGTCAATAATAACATTGCTCGCAAGGTTGGGCCGCCCCCGACTTCCTTCTCTTGGCCAGCTTTGCACATAAACCATTTCTCATTCGTCTGTATATATAGTTCTTAGACATAAAGAAGGCATAATCAAAATCAATCCTCTGGAGATTGGTGGAGCAGAAGCTTTGCAGCAGCTGCTGCCGTTGAAGCGGAAGCAGTCATTGTTTGTCGGGTGAAAACTGTATTATTATTGCCCCAGGAGGAACATCTGTGATTCGTTATCAATGTGGGATTGAAATTATAGTGCAGAGGGGAACTGGTAGTGTCGTCATATTTGGTATTGTTTTTGGAAAAAAAGGGCGGGGGAAAATGGCTGTGGGGAACACAAAGGCGCCGGGATCAGAGAGCAGTGGGTGTGGAGAAAGGGGGCAGAGAATCAAGGGGCCATGGAGCCCAGAAGAGGACGCAGCTCTCCAGAAGCTGGTGGAGAAACTGGGTCCTCGCAACTGGTCCCTCATAAGCAAGGGCATCCCTGGCCGATCCGGGAAATCATGCCGCCTGCGGTGGTGCAATCAGCTCAGCCCACAGGTGCAGCACCGCCCCTTTTCGCCAGAGGAGGATAGAATGATCATGGAAGCCCACTCCATGCACGGCAACAAATGGGCCACCATCGCCCGAATCCTGCCCGGCCGAACCGACAACGCTATCAAAAACCACTGGAATTCTACCCTCAGGCGCAAATGCCTCGCCGAGAAGGACAGCAGCGGCGGAGTTCCCTTCTCCGCCTCCGCTCCCGTCCCCACAGGGACATTCGCCATGGGAGGAGAGAAGCGGAGCAGCGCCGATCTACTGTCACATGATGACGGGGGAAGTGCTCAGGAGGATCAAGATCAAGATCAGGATCAGGATCAGGAGGGAAATATGGAAGTGGAATCACAGAGATTCAAGAGGAGGCTCAACTACAGTCCCGAGTCCCCAGCTAACTCTCATACCAATACCAACACCACCAACAGTCCCCCAGTTTCCACAGGCCAACAACAAATCCACCGCCCGCTGCCCCTGCAATCTGCCTTCAAATCCTACAGCAACAATCCGGATCCTCCAACGTTACTATCTCTATCCTTGCCTGGCTCTGGCATGAAGGAAGAAGATTTCAAAACTGAAGACGGAAATCAGAATTCATCCCCAAAGCAGCAGCTGCAGCAGAATGTTGAGCTCAATGGATTTGCAGGTAGCCAAACCCAGACCCAGCAGCTTCAATACACATTCATCCCTCCCTACTTTCCGCAGCCAGTGATGACACCTACAAGCACAAATGGCTACTTGAAAACAGATGATGCCATGGTCATGATGTCAGAGGCTGTGAAGATGGCAGTAGGGCAGGCAGTTTCATTGGTTTTTCAGGCTTCTCAATCTCAATGTGGGAGTTTAGGCGCAGTTGAAAGCAGCGGGATTTGTGCCAGCGGAGGACTCCTGGATATCATGAGAGAAATGATTGCCAAGGAGGTTAAGAACTACATGGCGATGTCACAGCCGAATCAGTGCAACCAAACCAGTGGCCTAAATTGCGCAATGGATTCCTCTCTTCCGAGGAAAGTATGAGAAATTCAATTCAAAACATGACTGCGATGGCTTAAGGACCATAATTCATTCTATCAGGCGAAATCAAAGAAATGCTTGTGGATGCAAGCCCACACAAAGCATAGAAGCAGAAATTATGATGAACTATATAAACCGTCTCCGAATATATAGTTCCAGCGTTTTTGGGATTGAGAAGCTCCGGTGTAGTAGAACACTATTGGAATAATGAAATTTTTTGGACAAGTCCTAATTCATCAGTTTGTGAACAAAATCCATCGCCCACAAAGGCCTGGTGTGGGTATTGAGTTAGGGCTTCATGATGTTGCAGATAAGGCTTTTGTTTCTTCATTGTAGGTGTATAAAATATTTGGTAGCAATGATATTCACTGAAGACCATTACCATTTCCTTTGTTCATGAATCAGTAAGTAATTTTGTGTCACATCTTCCTTTGCTGCTGCGCCATTGCAGTCTGTATATGGTTGCATTCTGCAAGCCTTTATCAATATCTCCATGGTGCCCATTCAAATGCTTGAATCTTGTATGACTTTTGTTAATCTAAATCCCACTTGGGATATAAAGTTTTTAGTCATCCTTAGCCATGGCGAGAGGGTCGGTTCCTAATAAGTATGGATAAATGTTTAGATTCACCAGCTCGAAATCAAAATTTGAAGAACTTTTGTTCTGGACCACGGAGGTTACCAGGCATAGATTGGGTATAGCATTCAGGATTATAATTTAAATGGCTTACCCTCCATTTCTTTTGGGTGTTTCATTAGAATCCATGTAATATCTGAAGCATTCAAATAGCCTGTCCTTTGGGAAAAGGCCACCTCCACTTCAATGCATTCAATGTTTTCTTAAATAAAAAAATGTAACTAGTGGCAGCCAGTGTGTAAAATTTCGGATCAATTTCGCACTGAATTTTGGGGATTGCAGGTTCCTGCTGATATTCATCAGTTCCTGATATTCATGCCTAACTTTAGTAGATTAGCGTTGAAAGAAGAGAAGCCTGCAACATGAATGTTTGTACCCATCTAGTCTTTTCTTTTTTCTCCAGATTAAGGACTGGACTGACCTTGCATAATAGAAAATCGGAACTTGTTATTTGCTAGGAACAGTGCTCACTTTTATTAATTTAAAAGTTTTTCAAGGCAAATAGGTTTTAAGTTTCTAATGTATGGCTCATAAGCATAAGTCCTGAATCCCAACCGTGACATATCTTGGCAAGGGCCAATACCTCTTCATCAGGTTCAGAATCTCAGCCAAGACGTGTCTGAACTACATTTGGATGTTTTTTTTCTGTGGTCTTAAAATTTTACAGGCAAATTACCATCCTAAACTGGATTCGAATGTGTTTGTTTCGTGAAGATAGCATTTTAATTTATGAATTTGGTAATTGGTACTGTTGCATTCTAGACAGAAGTATATCCATGCGAATACTGGAAAAGAAGAATCAATGACACTGGATTTTAATGACAAGTACCCTATACCAGCTTTAGGTGAAAACGACAAGGAGACTCATGGAGGCAATTCAAACAGCCATTGATATTTGATAACATCCCAATTCCCAATCTGAAACCCATGTCAGCCTGACAATATAGTAAATGCCTTCAGCCTTGATACATATTTCAGGATGATATAATGCCTTTTAGAGCAGACAAACTATTGCAAATGTCCCAATTGAATATCCCTTTTTGCAGGTCAATACATTATAATAGGTGTTGGCATGGCATGCTGTTCAAAGAAACAATGAGTCCAGGCATCATGTCTGGAGGCTTGAAGTTTTATGGGAGGATTTATGAATAGACCTGGAAATTTTTGCCACACTTCATAAGGGTTGACTTAACAAACCTCAAATTTGATTATGGGTAGGAATGCTCATATCTACATCTCAGTGGATATCCTGAGAAATTCTTTTGACTGGGCTTCACGTCTACTCAGCTCTGTAAAGGAAATATTCTTCAAATGCCTCTCGTACCTGAATTATAAAATCTTTATAAAGCTTAGTAGTCAGTGCAAACTGTCTCCTTATTACAGAGCAGGCTGGTCAAAATATATATTGTCTACCACATAACTGCTTTTCCATTACTTAAAAACCACAAAGAGCATATGGGCATTGATAATTTTGGATTCCTTTACATTGAAGAGGCTACATCTCAAGCTAAAGCAAAACTATGTACAGATTTCTCGCATGTTTTTTTAATTCAATTCACAAGGAGTGTTTTAAAAGTATATTCATTTTTAATTCAATTCACAAGGAGTGTTTTAACACTATATTCATTCACTATCAATTCAAAGCTGTGTGGTGTTATTTATATTATCAATTCAAAGTTCAGTGGGGTTATTTATATTATCAATTCAAAGTTTTGTGTGATATGTGAGATTATCATTTTTATTTCATAATAAAAAATGTAATAAATTATTAATTATTTATCATAAAAGTGTATATAATTTTTTTTTTAAAATAAAACAAGATGTAAATTCAATTTTAGTACTAATAAATATTAAATATCATTTATATCATTCATAGTGATTTCTAAATTGTATCAAATTTAAATTAAATTTTATAAAATTGATAAGAAAAAAGCAATAAACTATTGATTTTTTTGCCATGTCAGGTTGCATAAAAATACATAGATTTATAGAAACAAAATATAGATTCAATTCTAGCCCTGATAAATTCGTTCAAAGTGATTTATTTAACATTGATAAAAAGTCACTGCCCAACTTGTTAAAGGACTGATGTTATATGTCAATCTCAACAGTATAGAGTGCCAATATTATTACATATGGAGGTTGCTTGTCATATAACACTTGTTGATATTGTAATTATTCAATTTCACTCACCCATCTTGATTTGTGGATCATAGCTATTCTCTTTTATTGAATTCTCATGGGATCATAGCTATTTTTTTTTGGATTCTCATGTAAAATAGTTAGATTATTCTTTCCAAATAGGAAAATATAAATTTAGTTTTTATTGATACAACTTCAAAATTTTGAAGTATATATGCATCACTATGTGCAAAGAAAACTAGCCTTATGGGATAGTTTAGGTGGTGATTTCCTCTCTTGCTAAATGTCTTTGAGGTTAGAGTTGTTAATCTATTTCCTTAAGTCTAAGGAAAACTATCTCCTAACAAATAAAAAATGGTTTTAAATCATAGTCTATGATTAAAATAGGGTTTTTAACATAAATATTATCCACAAGATGTCCAAAATAAATATTTCAAACTTTCATTGTTAGAGTTATAATAAAAGGGTTAGGTGCTTTTAAATAACATCCAACTTTGATCTTATAAATAATTGTAATTTAACCTTATGCTAAAGCAGCCATATAAATTAAATGGCTTTTGAAATGCTAATAGGCATCAAAACACAACTTAGGATATATATCAAAATGCCATATATATATATTATAACATTATTTTAAATTATTATTATTATAAATTATAAAAATAATTAATATATGAGTTAAACTTATATACATTAAAAAAATCATATAATAAGATTCTTAACCATGGAGATGATCTCCGCATTATTAGGGCGATTCTTACCCTGTAAATATACTTTGTTATGTTTTGTCGCACACCGTATGTGATACAATGTGTAGTTGTAGTATTCTGAATGTGTGTCACACGAAGAAAAAATATTGAGATGCTTTCACAATTCACCAGGAGAAAACCATATCACGCACAATCCAATGCACACTTTGCAAGAATATAAAGAGCACAATTCTTAATCTAAATTGCAAGAAAGTAAATTCACACTTGGAGAAAGTAAATAACACAAGTATCAAAGGTGACTTGCTCCAGTGTTAAGGCGGTCATGGTTGTCATAGAAATGAAATTGTATGTGCAATGTAATGCAGTAGATCACAAACTATCAAACCACACTTTGTTCATAAAAGAAATAGGATTAGGTGTAGAATTACTAAATGAATTGTTGTATAAATCTCATGAAAATGATTAGATCATAATTAATAACAATGATAATGACTTGATTTGCAACAAAAAACCTATGATACTTGTGACACCCCTTTCATTACCTCAAATTGTTGTATAAATCTCACGAAAATGATTAGTTCATAAGTCGTAACAATGTTAATTACTAAGATGTAGTAGAAAACCTACAATACATGTGACACCCCTTTCATTACCACAAATTTTGTAATGTAATTAACATATAATGTTGTGGTGCCAACATTGATGTTATGATCTCAGATTCTATTATATAATATAATGCTTACTTTTACTGATAAAAATGATGGAGTTGAAGAAAGGGGACAACCAATAGATTATGATGCCTTGGGGAGTGGGGGAACTTGACTTAAGAGGATAAATATACTTTGGGTGAATATTTCCCTTTGATGTGATGGTTAGTCTTACCAAGAAGTTGAAAGTTTGAGAAGACAAAGGGTCAAGGTGTTATTATATAAGATGAAGGAGAAACCAAGGGGTTCTTCTTCTTGGTTCTTAAGCTTCTAGTTTTTATCTCTTCTATTACTTTCTCATACATATCTCTTTCTCACTTAGAAAATTCGAATAGTAATAAGGATTGGTGGAAGAATCGAGAGAGGTTTAGATCTTATCACTCGTTAAGAGTTGTGAGTGACAACTTATGCAACATGCAATGAATTTGTCGCAGTGTTTTTTCTTTGGACTAGATGGCTCTGAGGATTGTGAATCGTCCTGGTTATGTGTGGCACATAGAACATTGAAGATGGGAGGATTGAGGGATTGTAGAGATAAGAGAAGGACTCCCTTGGGTTGTGCAGACCTACATGGTATTTTTCTGAATGTGAGCTTCGTCAAAGATGGAAGGGCTTGATCAATGAGTTTTCCTGTGTGTGTGTGTGTGTGTGTGTGTGTGAAGGAGAACGACCTTCACTTCTGGTGTTAAAATTTGGGTTGAATATGAGTGTGTAAAATACCACTGAGGTAAGTTCTCTTTAAGGCATCGAGTTGTGGCACGAGGGTGGCCAACTATGAGAAAAACTACAACATAACTGAGCCTATGGTTGGGTGGAGAGTGGCTCAACTTTCTTCAATTCTAGATTGCAAAATATTTGACCCAAGATAAGTATCTCTTGTGCATGATTATTTAATTTCTCTTTTCAACAAGTTTATATGTACATGCACTTACCCTTCAACAAATTCATCATGGTTGTAGTTCTTATACTAATTGGTTGTAGCTTTCTCTCTGTCTAAAATTTTGTAATAGCACTCATTGAGGAAGATAAACTTCCTAGATTCTCTTTTAAATAGGCCATGTTGACATTGCTGCTATAACTTTTCTTCTAGGAGGTTCTAGAAGATGAAACTTGGTCCATAGTGAGGGGAAATCCTATTGGTTCTCTGGTCCAATTTTTAGATCTTAAGTTGCGAAAATTTAGGAAATATGATCAAAGGAAGTTGGGCTTCCTACATGCATCTTTAAATAGGACATGTTGGAATTTATTCTATAACTTTTCTTTAGGGAGTTTTCGGAAGCTAGAAATTGGACCATAGTGAAGGGAAATCCCACTAATCATCTGATACATATTTTATATCTGTCATGATATTTTAGGAGATATGATCATAGAAATTCAAACTTCCCGGGTGCACCTAAAATCATGCATCAAAAAGGTCATGTTAGAATTTCTGCTATAACTTCTCTTTTGGGAGGATCCAAAAGTTGAAATTTGGAACATAATGATGGGAAATTCCATTGATTATTTGGTCCAACTTTTAGATCTTGGGTCATGATATTTTAGGATATATGATTATAGGAATTCGAGCTTCCTAGATGCTCTTAAAATCATGCATCAAGTAGGTATTGTTGGCATTTATGTTATAATTGTTCTTCTATGAGGTTCCAAAAGATGAATTATGGACCATAGTGAGGGGAAATCCCACTGATCATCTGTTTCAATATTTAGAACTTGGATTGCTATAATTTAGGAGATATGCCCTGAGGAAGTTTCTATATTAGTTTGCATGCCAAGTGTTTGAATAAATGGCTAAATGGTTTAATAATAACTCATTGCATACAAATTATTTGATGAAATGCCCCAATGAAAATGTTGTTTTGTGGATGGAGATAATATTGTTGTATGTTAGCATTTTTGTGTGATAGTACCGTTATAGTTGATCTATTCCTATTTGCATGCAAAGCATTTCAATAAATGTGTTAAAGGTGTTTTATTACAATTTGCATACAAATTATTTGATGAATTACCTCAAAGACATAAATCAAAAGTTGCATGGCTGAGTGGTATATTTTAGTTACTGTGTTACAAGTGGAATCAAAGCAAATTTTTCTTATATGATTTCAGACAAAATATTTAACAAAATGTATACAAGGAAAATAATATTTAATTGGTTGTATACAAAGTATTTGAATAAATGTTTATATGTAAAGTGTTTGAAAAACGTATGAGAGATTAAAATCGAGTTTTTGCAAGTGTGATTAGGATAGATTTAGTAGTTGTATCTGAAAAAGTGGTATTAGAGCTGCTTGTTATGCTTGTGAAGAAGAAAAAAATTGACAATTGTATCCTTATTCAAGAATTAAGGCACCGTGTGTGTTACAAGTGGTATCATTGCTTATTACCAAGCTATTAAAAAATAAAAAATAAAATTTAGGTACCCCATAACCTTTATAAGTCAATGAGGGAACTGGGTATGTTACAAGTGGTATCAGAGCTAAGGGTCAACAAAAAACTTTGATGTGCTCCAGTATAGGAAAGAATTTAATTTTTAAATTAATATCAATGCATGTATGTGTACTCATGTGAAATTATTTTGTTGTATGTATGAATACATTGATGTTACTTTAAGACTGAATTAAGTTTGATGCAACAAGATAAGAATGCAAGATACTGACTTTCTAGAGAAAGAAAATATAATAGCAAAATTTTGTGGTCGAGTGATGCAAACACAACTATGTGGGGGAATCTCTTAACTTACCTCTTTATAGTTTTAATACTTTTCTTTAATGTCTTGAGAAATTGTCATATGTTAATGAATAATCACATAAGCATGATAAAAATGCAATAAATGAAATAGTTCAAAGATGCATGTCCATTGAATAGATATTAAATAATGATATGCTAGATGCATGGATATATGTTAATTGCATACAGTAATGGATGTGCATGCATAAAGCCTTAGAGTAGTCTATGGACATAGTATCATTCAGATGACTAATAATGATTAATGGTGAATATGTAACTAGGAATAACTTTACAACATGATTGGGAAGTTGATGAAGGTGTTTCATGTAAACTTGTGTAATCAAGGCTATCGAAGATAAGGTGTTGATGATAGAATGGTACAAATGGCAGCTATGCATGTTGTGATAGTGTTGTGAGTGCAATTATCCTTGGGTTTCCTTGTGGTAGGCTGGAGTCCTTGAGGGAGGAGTGTAGGGACTGTTAAATTTCCACGGCCTTGGGTCTAGGTTAGAGTCTTAAAATAACGAACGCTACCAAAACAAGAATCTCAACATAACTACTTTGCACAACGGAATATAAACAACAATAAATCAAATATGCATATAATATATACAACTTTTAATTTTTCAACCCAACTTCGTTATATTAACAACATATAATACAACAGTCTAGGGCTCCCATACCAGGGATAATGGCCCTAATACATCCACTAGTACAAGATACAAAAAAGATATTATGACCAACTCGTCATAGTGCAATCTCTAAACCCTCTCGGTCGTACCCTGTAACTACCTGGTTCTTCGGCTCCTGATTTGCAACTCATGCCTCTATAAATGCTCCAAGTTCATATGGCCACTAAATCTCGACTTTCCAATCTTCTCTCTAGTTGTCCCTTTGCCCATCAAGGGAACAACACATCGAGACTCCTGTCGAGTTGTTCACAACTCCACTTGTGAACAACTCTAAATTTTCCCACTACTTCTCCTCAGCTACTTAGGGACTTCAACCCATTATGGTTTTCCTATGTTGCTCCGATGAAGACCAATGTAGGGCACAAAGGGATTCCACCTATCACTGCAAGATGTCCATCTCCTACAATGAACATAGGATAGGAGGATTTCCCATCATTTGTTGTAGAAGTCCATCTCCACACACAATTCTTGGGCTCCACAAACCTGGTCCTGGATGATCAGACCCTTGAGCTCCAACATCTGCCACTCTATCAACTACCTATGTCCATCATGGTGTTGCAAAATCGGCTCCAACTTGGACACTATCATGTTGTCCTCCACCAGACCATAAGTTCCCAATATATCTCCACACTTGTTCCACTCTCACGCTACCCTCCAACAATCCATGAGAAACCAAGTCCACGTTGTAGCATCTGCACCTAGTTAGGGCATCCTTACACTTAGGAGACCCTTACAAATGGCTGCCAACAAACTTCACCAATCCTCCCTTTTATTTTTCAATATAGGAGCTACTGCAAAAATATGGGCACATCAATATGTCCTTGTCTAGGACACCATCAATCCATCATACAAGGGTCCATTTGCAACACACCTTGTTTTTGTCCTCTTTCCTTCTAATATGATGTTCTTGATGTCACCTTGGCTGCTTGGTAGGCCTCCAAAAAATCCACGTGGGCTCCTCCAAACAACTCCTAAGGCCTCCTACAAGGTGCCCATCAAAATGATCTAAGAAATAGTCACCACTTTGACCCAATACATGACAAACTCTTGCTCCAATTTTGCTGCACAATCACTATGGAAATTATCACCGGTTTAGAACATCTAACCATGAGATATTTCGACTCCTCATTGACTTCCACATGCTACCCTATCATGATCCAAAATTGATCCTTAACTAGGATCCAACACCCCTCCAAAACACTGTTGAGCTGGTGTTTGCATTTGCGTTTGTGACAACCCTGGTTAGGGCACATGCTGTAGCCCTAAACCCTCATGAAAGTCCACAAAAAAAGGCCCTCAAGAGGCTGCGACATTCCATGGGAAGCCTCCTCCTTTCCCACACTGCCTTCTTAACGCGCTAGTCCACCTTGAAAACCCTCTACGCAGCTCCAGTTGTGTGCTAAGGCCTACGACCTAGAACAAAAACACTAAATCATGAGACGGTCCCTCTTACACATGCCCAAACACTCTTATTACTCCAACATTGTGTCCCTCTTCTCCTTGGACCATATGCCCAACAACCTCGACCTTAGAACAACCCTACAAACCTCTCTTTTATCCTTCAAAAAACCCTTAACATATCCGCACTCCACCCAAACATCTTGACCTCCAAACAGAGACCTCTCCACGTTGCTCTGGGTCTTTAATTCAGACTTCTCCACGCTGCTCTCGGCCTCCAATTCCTTGCTACAACTAGCCTTATTTTTCAGAGTTTTCTCTTGAGAGGACGTTGCTTTAATGGATTATCAAACAACATCAATTCACCTTATTTTTATAGCCAAAAGATGGGCTTCCACAAATATATGAAGTGACACATCTATTGGTCGAATTTTACATCAAGCCTACATGACTTGAAAACCAATAATTACTTGTCAAATTCAAAAATTCATTTCTCCTCAACGATAGCTTGGAATTGAATGATTTTCGATGCGTCGGATTCGTCTCGACGAGCATTATGATCCTCATCTATCACATGTCAAAAAATCATCATGGTTTTTTCCCAAACATCGATGGGTGAAAAACCAGCAAGCCTGGATCTCAAGTCCACAAGCCCATTTGTGGCGTTTTGACCTCTAACCCTCGAACACTAGAACTTAGAGTACTTCCCAAGCTACACAAAAATAAACTCTCCCTCTTAGTCAGGGAGGTACTTCCAAGAATAGGAAGTAACCATCATCATCTCTGGCGACACTAGCCCATCTGACATCCATCACTGCAACAAACCTTGTAGAACTAATATCGATAGTGCATCTGCCTCATCACATCCAAACCTGAAGATCTCCAACTTCCCTAGGGTTGCTCCCTCTGAGGCTAGAATCCCTCTGAGCCTACACAATATCCACTGGCTCAGTCCTTCAAGCACTTGTCCTCCTGGATCAATACCACTCATGAAAATCTCACCAATCTTGGATATGCAACATCATTATCTGATGAAGACTCTAGCTTGCCAAACTGTAGTCCATCACATGAAGCCGTATCGATCAACCTGATCTTGTAAATGCCAAAGAAGTGCTCGAGCTGTCCTAAACAACCATGAAAAATCAACGAAATTCCACAACCAACAATCGTCCCTACAAGAAATTGTTGTTCACCAGGCTCACCACTAATCCACCAGAACTCCCAACCCATATCGCCATGTAACCTATCAAGACCACATCTCCATGTCTTAAACTGAATCCTCTGCTCCATGATTTAGACACCAACAACTCTCTCTGATTTTCTTCACTGTGAACACTTTGATTCACTCACTTCCAAAGTAGCTCAGATATGCTCTGATACCATATTAAATTTCCATGACCTTGTGTATAGGTTAGAGTCCTAAAATAATTGACGCAACCAAACCAAGAATCTCAACATAACTACTTTTCACAACATAATATAAACAACTGTAAATCACATATGCACAGAATATAGACAACTTTTTGTTTTTTCAACCCAACTTCATTATATTAACAACATATAATACAACAGTCTAGGGATCTCGTACTAGGGATAATGGCCCTCATACATCCACTAGTACAAGATACAAACAAGAAACTCTAACCAATTGGTTGTAATGCAATCTCTCAGCCCTCTCGGTCGTACCATGTACCTGTCCAATCATTCAGGTCTCGATTTGCAGCTCCCGCCTCTATCAATGCTCCAAGTTCATCTCACCACTCAATCTCAGCTATCCAAACTGCTCTCTATTTTCCCTTTCATCCATCAAGGGCACAACACATCGAGACTCATGTCAAGTTGTTCATAACTCCACTTGTGAACAACTCTCAATATTCCCACTTCTTCTCCTCAGCTACTCAGGGACTTCAACCCACTATGGTCTTCTTGTGCTACTCTGATGAAGACCAACATAGGGCACTGAGGGCTACTACCTATCACTGCAAGATGTCCATCTCCTACAATGAACATGATCTAGGAGGATTGCCCATCATTTGCTGTATAAGTCCTTCTCCACACACAATTCTCGGGCTCCACAAACCTTCTCCTAGCTGATTAGACCCTTGAGCTCCAACATATGCCACTCTAGTAACCACCTATGTCCATCAAGGTATTACACATGAGGCTCCAATTTTGACACTATCACGTTGTCCTCAACTAGACAATAAGTGCCCAATCTATCTCCACACTTGGTCCACTCTCATGCTACCCTCCAACAATCGACGAGTGACCGACTCCACACTGTAGCATTTTCACTTGGTTAAGGCATCTTTACACCTAGGATACCCTTACACATGGCTACCAACAAACTTCACCAATCCGCCCTTTTATTATGTAATAGAGGAGCTATTGCAAAAATATGGGCACATCAATATGTCCTCACCCAGGACACCATCAATCCATCATACAAGGGTTCATCTGCAACACACCTTGCTGCTATCCTCTTGCTTTCCAATCTAATGTGCCTGATGTCACCTTGGCTGCTTGGTAGTCCTCCATCCATGTGGGCTCCTCCAAACAACTCCTAAGGCCTCTGTTAAATTTAGATAACCATGGTATGTTCTATGCTTAAACCAGTTTACTTCAATCTTTCTTATAGGCCCAATTCAGATTAGCAATCACTTAATCATTGAAAGTAAATTCTGATAGAACATAATAATAGATCGACAGAAGACAAGCTAATATAATAAACAAAAATTTACAATTCTTCTTGTTGAGTAAAGATAGAGAGAAATGTTTTTTACAATAGACAACATGATGCCCTAGCCAGCAAAGACTTTGGCTGGTCAAAACAACTCTTCCAAACTACCAGAGGTTCAATCAAACACATACAAGATCACCCTTCCTTCAATATCACACACACCTCATGAGACAACTCCCAAAACAATCAATGGAAGTCAACAAAAGGATTTTCAGCATCTAGATTTCTGGCATCCATTTTTCCAGCATCCATATTTTTGGCATCCATAATTTCGACATCCATTTATGGCATCATCCATATTTCCGACATCCATTTCAAGCATCCATTTTTGGCATCGAGATTTCTGGCATCCAGATTCACATGTGGGAGAGAGAGAAGTATCTTCTAGGTTGTACGAACCAATCAAATCATGAGGAATGTGTGTGATTAGATGATGAGAAAATGAGCATTAAGTCTTTCCAATTTATATCCATCAATGAGGGTGTGTGACACATATGTTGGGCTTGTGAGCCTATACTACAATTCAGGCTGACCTTGACAAATTGCACATGTGTGGAAAATAAAATCAAAATATAAGTTCTACTCCTCTAAACAAGATGATTTTAGATCAATATTGCACCCTCTTCGAAAGAGGAATCCAAAAAAAATATCATCATCATCATATGAGCAATGCAACATGGAGTTTGGACCTAGTTGCCCAAAACTAACAGCCTCCTACAAGCTGCCCATCAAACTGATCTAAGCAATAGTCAACACTTTGACCCAATACATGACAAAATATCACTCCAAGTATGCTGCCCAATCACCGTGGAAATTATCACTGATTTAGAGCATCTAATCATGATATCTGCCCTCTCCTCACTGACTTCCAAAAGCTGCCCTATCACGATCTAAAACTGATCCTAAACTAGGATCGAACACCCCTCCAAAACACCGTTTAATATTGTTTTCATCTGTGTTTGTGACGACCCTGGTTAGGGCACATTCTGCAGCCCTAAACCCTCATGAAAATCCACAAAAATCCCTCAAGGGGATGCAAAATTCCTTGGGAAGCCTCCTCCTTTCCCACACTACCTTCTTGAGGAGCACTTCCACCTTGATAGCCTTCTACGCAACTCCAACTATGTTCGAAGGCCTGCGACCTAGCACAAAAACACTAAATCATGACACAATCCCTCTTATGCATTCCCAAACACTCCCATTACTCTAGCGTTGTGTCACTATTCTCCTTGAACTATCTGCCCAACAACCTCAGCTGTAGAACAACCCTACAAACCTCTCTTTTAGACTTCAAACAACCATTAACATATATGCACTCTAGCCCAACATCTCAGCCTCCAAAGATAAACCTCTCCATGCTTCTCTTGGTATTCAATTAAGACTTCTCCATGCTCCTCTCAGCATCCAATTCCTTGCTGCAAATAGCCTTCTTTTTCAGAGATTTATATGGAGAGGACGTTGCTCTAATGGATGCTCAAACAACATCACTTCACCCTCTTTTTATAGCCAAAATAGGTGCTCCCATGAATAGATGAAGAGACATATCTATTGGTCGAATTTTACGTCAAGCCTACATGACTTGAAGGCTATAGCCTGCCAATATGTAGTTCATCACATGAAGCCATCTCGATCAAACTGATCTCATCCATGCCAAAGAAACCCTCGATTTGTCCCAACCAACCATGACAAATCAACGGAAGTCCATGATTAGCAATATGCCCTCCAACAAACTGTTGTTCATCAGGCTCACCAGCAATCCACCAGAACTCCCATCCCATCTCACCATGTAACCTGTGAAGACCACATCTCCATGTCTTTAGCTGGACCATCTGCTCCATGATCTATACACTGATAAATTTCTCTGGGTTGCTTCGCTATGCACACTCTAATTCACTGATTTCCAAAGTAGCTCAAATACAGTATGGTACCATGTTAAATTTCCACGACCTTGGGTCTAGGTTAGAGTCTTAAAATCATTGACGCTACCAAACCAAGAATCTCAACAAAACTACTTTTCAAAATGGAATATAAACAACATTAAATGTCATATGCACATAATATAGACAAATTTTTAATTTTTCAACCCAACTTCAAAAACACATAATACAACATTCTAGGGTTCTCGTAGCAGGGATAATGGCCCTCATACATCCACTAGTACAATATGCAAACATGATACTCTAACCAAATGTCTGTAGTGCAATATCTCAACCCTCTCAGTCATACCCTGTACCTGTTGGGTCCTTTAGCTCCCAATATGAAATTCCTGCCTATATCAATGCTCCAACTTCATCTGGCCACTGAATCTTGGCTATCCAATCTACACTCTAGTTGTCCCTTCGTCCATCAAGGGAACAACACATTGAGACTCCTATCGAGTTGTTCACAACTCTCAATCTTCCCACTGCTACTCCCCAACTACTTAGGGACTTCAGCCCATTATGGTATTCCCATGTTGTTCCGATGAAAACCAACATAGGGCATGAAGGGCTTCAAGCTATCATTGTAAGATTTTCATCTCCTACAATGAGCATGTGATATGAGGATTGCCCATCATCTGGTGTAGAAGTCCTTCCCCACACACAAGTCTTGACCTCCACAAACCTGGTCTTGGATGATCAGACCTTTTAGCTCATCCATCTGCCACTCTAGAAAATACCTCTATCCATAAAGGTGTTGCACACTAGGCTCCATCTTGGATAATATCATGTTGTCCTCCACCAGACCATAAGTGCCCAATATATCTCGACACTTGTTCCACTCTCACGCTTCCCTCCAACAATCCATGAGATGCCAAGTTCACGTTGTAGCATCTGCACCTAGTTAGGGCATCCTTACACCTAGGAGACCCTTACAAATGGCTGCCAACAAACTTCACCAATCCTCCCTTTTCTTATACAATAGAGGAGATATTGCACAAATATGGGCACATGAATATGTCCTTGTCTATGACACCATCGATCCATCATACAAGGGTCCATCTGCAACACACCTTGATTTTGTCCTCTTGCCTTCCAATCTGATGTTCCTGCTGTCACCTTGGTTTTTGGTAGGCCTCCAAACAATCCACGCGGGCTCCTCCAAACAACTCCTAAGGCCTCCTACAAGCTTCCCATCAAACTGATCTAAGCAATAGTCAACACTTTGACCCACTTTTTTTATGATTCAATAAGATGATGAGCTTAGTGAAAATCAATCACCTTCACTAAGTGGGCCCACAGGCTATTTTTAGGTGTAAGTCTATTTTTAGACATGGTGATCATATTTCAGAAGTTGCAGGATGCTATTTGTGGATGGTTGGTCAAGTTGGAAAAATAGATGAAATTCTATTTTTAGAATATTGGGTGAAGTCTATTTATAGATCGTCGATCTAAAAATAGAAGTGTTGATTATTATTAGCTCTTAATAATAATCAGACTCTAAATATCAACTTATTCTCTTAGAGCACTTTATTTCAGTATACGGATTTGGAAAATCAGTGGACTGAAGAAATTACGCAATTCCGAGGGTTTACTAGTGGTTGATGCATGGAAGAATCAGTTAGAACTGAAGTGGCAAAGTTATGCCAGAGTTGGAAGAGTAGTTACAAGAGTTGTTATTCAGTTTAACTCAGTTGAGCTAGTTGTATCTAGTCTAACTGAATGATACACTAGTGAGAGTGGAGTGAATTAATTAGTTAATTAATTCACAAATAATAACTCATTAATCAACTGAACAAATACATCAGTTAACTACAGTGCATGTCAACGCTAATGGAGACCCAGTGGAGAGATAGGTGAAAGGGCAAGATGGACTATCCGTTGTGACTATAGTGATGCATTGATTGCACCAAACACACATTGGAGTTGCCAATGAGGATTTTGCAGTGCAATAAAGGTAGATTTGAATTCATTCAGGGGTCTTCTTCAGTAGGGATTGCGCAGTGGAGGCAAGCTATCAGGTGGCAAGAAATCAGTGCATGGATTTGCAGATTTCTTCTAATTAGTGTGTGACGATTGATTGTACTGAGAGCTTGATGTACTAAGATTTGTATGAGATTGTTACATGATCTCCATGATACATAATATATGATAGTTGGGGTTTTCAACTTCAGTATTTCCCGTTAAACAACTGTGTTATGTCCGATTGTTTTTATTGCTTCATGTGTTTGCAATTGAGTTTTTAAATTTCCGCAAAAGATTAACAGTGGAAGGATTCTGTATTTAGCAAGAATATAAATATTGTTAGATCAGGAGAATATGGATATATACATGCATCTTGTATATAATTTCTACATGGTATCAGAGCAGTGTTAATTTTCGAAGATTGCAATTATGAAGAATTGCTGAGTTTGTGCTGGTGGACAATTCAAATTTTCTTTAGAAAATTCTTGGTGCGACAGTTGAGTATACATTGAAATGTCTTTCAATGGGTTGCGATTGGAGTATGCCCTTGAGGAAAGCTCGAATTACATAGCCTGGAAGGATAGGATGGAGGTGGTGCTGGAAGATAATGGACTTCATAGTTCATCGATAGCGATGTTCTTAAGCCGAGATCTAACGATGCTGCATTACTTGATGCATGGAAAAAGAAGGTAGCAAACACAAGAAGAATTATGTTGGAAGGTGTGAAGGACCATATTGTGTCCAGCCTTCATGGGAAATCCACTCTATTTGCAATGTGGAAGGCTTTGACATATTTTTTCCAAAGCAGTGGCGACCAGAGGAAGTTGGCGCCGAAGGATAAACTCAGAAAAATAAAAATGGAGAAGGGCGACAGTATTCCAAAATATCTCACGAAGTTTGTCCAATGTAGGGATGAACTGGGAAGTGTGGGGACTACTGTTGATGATGAATACTTGGTTAGCTTGGCTCTCCTTGGGCTTCCGAAGAGTTGGCATAGCTACGAAGACTCTGTCAATGGACGGGAGAAACTGCCGGGATGGGAGCGACTTTGGTCGGATCTTGTGCAGGAGGAGATAAGGCAAAGCACCAGGGATGGCTCTTCATCGAAGAATGAAGATGAAGAGAATTGTGCTTTGGCTGCCAAAGCAAGGAAAGGGAAGGGGAAGAAATCCCATCTAAAATCCGAAGCTAAAGGCAAGAAGCAGGATTTGTCCAAGGTGAAGTGTTTTCATTGTCACGAACATAGGCATTTTGCCACTAACTGCCCACAGAAGAAGAAGAACAAGAAGGCTGCTGGAGCTACAGCTAGAGAGGCCTGAGCCTCGAAATTTTAACTTGATTTCTCTTTGATCGCATGCTTGGTTTCAAGCTTAATGGGATCGATGTGGTATCTTGATAGTGGTGCGTCCTTCCATATGATGGGAGACAAGGAGTTGTTTAGTGACTTGGAGGAAAAGGACCTTCAAATGCATATAGATATGGGAAACGATGGTCGATACAATGCGAATGGCATTGGGACAATTACCTTTGAGAGAGATTCAGGTAATCCATTTCTGTTGAAAGATGTTATGCATGTTCCAGGTTTGAAGAAGAACTTGGTCTCGGTCGCAATGTTGGAAGACAAAGGTTATGACGTTGTTTTTAGCGATGGAAAATCTTTCCTGCGACATAAAACAATGGGTCAAACCAAGAGGATAGGGATTCGAGTTAAGAATATCTACAATCTAGAGGTATATGGATGCGCTACAATGATGGGCAAAGTAGAAGAAGTGGTGAGCCGAGATGAGGGCGAATTATGGCACAAGAGATTGGGCCATCTTCACCATGGTGCTTTGAAGATTTTGCAGCAGATTTCTACTGGAATTCCCAAGGGTACTCTTGCGTAGTCAGATCAGTGCAAGGGATGTACTATGGGTAAGTTTGTGAAGACCACTTGTCATGAGAAGGAGAACCGTGCTTCTGATCTTGAGAGAATTCATTACGTACGTGTGTGGACATTTTCATTGCTTCAACATTAAAAACACTGTATTATGTTATATTTGTTGATGACTATTCTCGTAGATGCTGGATCTTCTTCATGCAGAAGAAGAGTGAAACATTCTCAAAGTTCTGTGAGTTTAAAGCATTGGTGGAGAAGGAGTCGGGGAAGAAAGTGAAAGCTCTACGGATCGATAATGGTGGTGAATACATCTCGAGCGAATTCAAAGACTTTTGTAGCAAAGAAGGAATTTTAAGAGAAATAATAGTGCCTCATAACCCATAGCAGAATGGGGTCGCGGAGAGGAAGAACAGAATAATTGTGGGTGCTACACGAGCTATGTTGCATGACCAGGGCCTACCGATGCACTTGTGGGCGGAAGCATGCAACACTGCAGTTTATGTGCAAAACCATTGTCCTCATAGAGTACTTGGCATGAGTACACTTGAAGAAGCTTTTATTGGTAAGAAGCCTGATATTTCTCATTTGAAGATTTTTGGCTCATATTTTTACATTCATGTGACAAAGGACGCCAGGAAGAAGCTAGAGCCGACTGCAGAGGTTGGAATATTTGTGGGGTACACAGAAACACCCCATAATTATCTTTTGTATTCGCGAGACAGTCAAATGACTGTGGTGTGACGTGATATAAAATTCAATGAGGTGAAAGCCATGAAGTTATCGCTTGAGAGGGAGCTACACTTGCATGCAGAGGAGGAACTTCTTGTTCCCAAAGATGAGCCTCTAGATGTGGATCAGCCATAGGAGGAGATTCATGGAGTGGAGGAGTCCACTCACGCAGAACCAAAAATCAGACAAGGCAGAAAGCGTACCACAGAAGTTGAGAGATTGAAGCTTGATGCGGCACAGAATGTAGGAGTCCCTACATCACAACGCAAACAGAGATAGTCACCTGACCAATTTACTGGATAAATGGCTCTTATGAGAAAGTGTATCGTGACAGAGCCATATTCTTTTGAAGAAGCAGTGCAGGAGCCCACATGGGTAGATGCCATGGTGGAGGAGTATGACTCTATTTTCAGAAACAGTGCTTGAGAGATTGTTCCAAGGCTGGTAGGTAAATCAGTTGTAGGATCAAGATGGATCTACAAGGTAAAGCAAGCTGCTGATGGGAGCATCAAGAAGTTTAAGGCAATATTTTTTGCCAGAGGCTTCTCACAGATCGAGGGGATTGATTATGAAGAAACCTTTGCACCTATCACATGGTATTCTTCCATAAGGACATCCTTGCTCTCTCAGCGCAGATGGGTTGGCACATTCATCAGATGGATGTGAAGACTGCGTTCCTTAGTGGGATCATTGAAGAAGAGGTGTACATTGAGCAGCTTGAAGGATTTGAGATCTTCAGTAGCGAGTCGCATGTGTGCGGACTCAAAAGAGCACTGTATGGGCTGAAACAAGCACCTCGTGCTTGGTACACACGGATCGACAACTATTTCACTGGACTTGGCTTCACCAAGAGTGAGGTGAACGAAAACCTGTACCAAATTGTGGTGGAGGGTAAGGTTTTAATCATTGTTCATTATGTTGATGATTTAATACTAACGGGTGATGAGTAGTTGATACACACATGCAAGGCAGATCTTGCAAAGGAGTTTGAGATGAAGGATTTGGGCCTCCTTAATTATTTCCTTGGATTGGAAATATGGTAGCGGTAAGGTGGACTGTTTGTGTCTCAAGGCAAGTATGCTCGGGAGATACATGAGAATTTTCACATGCAAGGCTGCAAGCTTATCGACACTCCTCTTCCAGGAAATTGGAGGAAAGAGGATGCTACATCAGCAGAGGTAGTGGATGCCACTGTTTATCGACAATTGGTGGGTTCGCTCATGTATTTAGTTAATACAAGACCAAACATATGCTATGCTGTGAACCAGCTTTCACAAGCGATGGTTAAGCCTACCAAGCTCTTTTGGAAGGCATGCAAACATGTCCTGAGGTATCTCAGGGGCACATCTGAATATGGCTTATGGTACAGACAGAAGGATGAGGTGAAGTTGCATGGCTTCACGGATGCAGATTGGGCAGGCAGCCCAACAGACAGAAAGAGCACATCAGGAGGGATTTTCAGTATTAGATCTACAACAGTTTCTTGGTACAACAGGAAACAAAGATCCGTGGCACTCAATTCAGCGGAAGTAGAATACATGGCAGAAAGTCAAGCTGCATGTGAGGCTATCTGGATGAGGAAGATCTTGGTCGGTTTGTTTTGTTCACATTTAGATCCTATAGTGATACATTGTGATAATCAGAGTTGCATTAAACTCTCGATTAATCTTGTGTTTCATGATATATCTAAACATATTGATATCTGGTATCATCATATCAGAGATTGTGTGCAGTGGAAGATCATGTTGCTTCAGTACATTCCTACGGAAGATCAGGATCTGAGATATTTTAGCGAAGGCACTCACCCGGGAGCAAATTCGAATACCATAGAGCGGGATCGGGGTGAAGGATAAATCCCTATCTTGTTGAGAGGGAGTGTTGAGATTCAACAAGATGAGCTTAGTGAAGTGAGTCACCTTATTTAAGTGGGCCCGCGGGCTATTTTTAGGTGTAAGTCTATTTTTAGACATGGTGATCATATTTCAAAAGTTGCAGGATGCTATTTGTGGATGGTTGGTCAAGTTGGAAAAATAGATGAAATTCTATTTTTATAATATTGGGCAAATTCTATTTATAGATCGTCGATCTAAAATTGGAAGTGTCGATTATTATTAGCTCTTAATAATAATCAAACTCTAAATATTGACTTATTCTCTTGGAGCACTTTATTTCAGTATACAGATTTGGAAAATCAGTGGGTTGAAGGAATTACGCAATTCCTAGGGTTTACTTGTGGTTCATGCATGGAGGACTCAGTTAGAACTAAAGGGGCAAAGTTATGACAGAGTTGAAAGAGTAGTTACAGGAGTTGTTATTTAGTTTAACTCAGTTAATGGAGTTAAACTCAGTTGAGCTAGTTGTATCTAGTCTAACTGAATGATACACTAGTGAGAGTGGAGTGACTTAATTAGTTAATTAATTCACAAATAATAACTCATTAATTAAATGAACAAATACAACAGTTAACTAAAGTGCATGTCAGTTCTAGTGGAGACCCAGTGGAGAGATAGGTGAAAGGGCAAGATGGACTATCCGTTGTGACTATAGTGATGCATTGATTGCACCACACACACATTGGAGTTGCCAATGAGGATTTTGTAGTGCAATAAAGGTAGATTTGAATTCATTCAGGGGTCTTCTTTAGTAGGGATTGCGCAGTGGAGGCAGGCTATCAGGTGGCAAGAAATCAGTGCATGGATTTGCATATTTCTTCTAATTA
Source organism: Pinus albicaulis (assembly GCA_034641835.2). Classification (NCBI taxonomy): domain Eukaryota; kingdom Viridiplantae; phylum Streptophyta; class Pinopsida; order Pinales; family Pinaceae; genus Pinus; species Pinus albicaulis. Next base: position 1,356,369,529 of record CM076575.1, read on the forward strand.
GTGTGTGACGATTGATTGTACTGAGAGCTTGATTTACTAAGCTTTATATGAGATTTTTACATGATCTCCATGATACATAATATATGATAGTTGGGGTTTTCAACTTCAGGATTTCCCGTTAAACAACTGTGTTATGTGTGATTATTTTTATTGCTTCATGTGTTTGCACTTGAGTTTTTAAATTTCTGCAAAAGATTAACAGTGGAAGGATTCTGTATTTAGCAAGAAGATAAATATTGTTAGATCAGGAGAATCTGGATATATACATGCATCTTGTATATAATTTCTACACAATACATGAAAAAATCCCGCTCCAAGTTTGCTACACAATCATTATGGAAATTATCACTGGTTTAGAACATCAAACCATGAGATATTCTGACTCCTCATTGATTTCCACAGGATTCCCTATCACGATCCAAAAGTGATCCTTAACTAGGATCCAACACCCCTCCAAAAAATTGTTGAACTGGTGTTTACCTATGCATTTGTGACAACCTTGGTTAGGGCACATGCTACAGCCCTAAACCCTCATGACAATCCACAAAAAGGTCCTCAAGGGGTTACGACATTCCAAGGGAAGCCTTCTCCTTTCCCACACTACCTTCTTAAGGGGCTAGTCCACCTTGACATCCCTCTATGCAGCTCCAGTTGTGTGCTAAGGTCTACGACCTAACACAACAACACTAAATCATGAGATGATCCCTCTTACGCATGCCTAAACACGCTTATTACTCCAACATTGTGTCCCTCTTCTGCTTAGCCCATATTCCCAACAACATCGACCCTAGAACAACCCTATGAAACTCTCTTTTATCCTTAAAACAACCCTTAACATATCCACACTCCACCCCAACATATAGACCTCTAAATACAAACCTCTCCACATTTCTCTCGGTCTTTAATTCAAACTTCCTCACGCTGCTCTCGGCCTCCAATTCCTTACTGTAACTAGCCTGATTTTTTAGAGCTTTCTCTTGAGAGGACGTTGCTCTGATGGATTATTAAAAAACATCACTTTACCTTCTTTTTATAGCCAAAAGACAGGCTCCCACAAATAGATGAAGTGACACATCTATTCGAATTTTACATCAAGCCTACATGACATGAAAACCAATAATTACTTGTCAACTTCAAAAATTCATTTCTCCTCAATGAAAACTTGGAATCGAATGATTTTCGATGCGTCAGATTCATCTCGACGAGCATTATGATTCTCATCCACCACATGTCAAAAAATCATCATGGTTTTTGCCCAAACATCGATGGGTGAAAAACCACCAAGCTTGGATCTCAAGTCCACAAGCCCATTTGTGGCGCTTTGACCTCCATCCCTCGAACACTAGATCAAAGCGCCACAAATGGGCTTATGGACTTGAGATCCACAAGCCTTGGAGTACCTTCCAAGCTACACAAAAATCAACACTCCCTCTTAGTGAGGGAGGTACTTCCAAGACTAGGAAATAACCGTTATCATCTCTGGATATATGAGCCCATCTGACATCCATCACTGTAGCAAACCTTGTACAATGACCTCGCCAATATCAGTAGTGCCTCTGCCTCATCACATCCAAACCCAAATATCTCCAACTTCCCTGGGGCTGCTCCCTCTGAAGCTAGACTCCCTCTGAGCCTACACGATCTCCACTGTCTTAGTCCTACAAGCACTCATCCTCCTGGATCAAATACCCCTCGTGAAAATCTCACCAACCTCGAATATGCAACATCACTATCCCATGAAGACTCTAGCCTGCCAAATTGTAGTCCATCACATGAAGCCATCTTGATCAACTTGATCTCGTCCATGCCAAAGAAGCCTCGTGCTGTCCTAACCAACCATGAAAAATCAATAGAAGTCCACGAACAAAAATCTCCCCTACAAGAAGTTTTTGTTCACCAGGCTCACCACAAATCCACTAGAACTCCCAACCCATCTCGCCATGTAACCTGTCAAGACCACATCTCCATGTCTTCAACTGAATCCTCTGCTCCATGATCTAGACACCAACAACTCTCTCTGATTTTCTTCACTGTGAACATTCTGATTCACTAACTTACAAAGTAACTCAGATATGCTCTAATACATGTTAAATTTCCATGAACTTAGGTACAAATTAGAGTCCTAAATAATTGACGCAACCAAACCAAGAATCTCAACAAAACTACTTTGCACAACATAATATAAACAATTGTAAATCACATATGCATATAATGTAGACATCTTTTTATTTTTTCAACTCAACTTCATTAAATTAACAACATATAATACAACAGTCTATGGATCTCGTACGAGGCATAATGGCCCTCATACATCCACTAGTACAAGATACAAACAAGAAACTCTGACTAATTGGTTGTAGTGCAATCTCTCAGCCCTCTTGGTCGTACCCTGTACCTGCCTGATCATTCAACTCCTAATTTGTAGCTCTCGCCTCTATTAATTCTCCAAGTTCGTCTCGCTACTCAATCTCAGCTATCCAATCTTCTGTCTAGTTTTCCTCTCATCCATCAAGGGCACAACACATCTAGACTCCTATCGAGTTGTTCACAACTCCACTTGTGAACAACTCTCAATATTCCCACTGTTTCTCCTCAGCTACTCAGGGAATTCAGCCCACTATGGTCTTCATGTGCTACTCTGATGAAGACCAACATAGGGCACAGAGGGCTGCTGTCTATCGCTGCAATATTTCCATCTCCTATAATGAACACGGGCTAGGAGGATTGCCCATCATTTTCTATACAACCCCTTCTCCACACACAAGTCTCAGGGCCATAAACCTGCTCCTGGATGATCATACCCTCATTAGAGAAATTTTTAAGTCTAAATGGACCTCCTAAGAAAAATGTAGAACCAAAATAAACTTCATAAGAACCAATAGGATTCAAGATGATGATGTCAACCATGGGGGATGATTTTCCAATTTTGGGGTAAAAAAGTAAAAATATTAAAAAATAACAAAATAATAAAACTACTTTTTCAACTTGTATTTTCAACTTATCTCCCTAAGTTTTTACTCAAATTTTGAGTGGGAGTACTCGTTTGATGAAAATTTTAAATTCTCATCCAAGGGCTACCCATGTTGCATACTTTCGATGGACCCTGCTACACAAAAAATGAGAAATACATGAAAAAACGTGATTGCATTCACGTTTTTCATGTATCAGGGTCCACCGAAAGTATGCAATGTGGGTACTCCTTGGACGAGCAATAAAATTATGCATCCAACGAGTGTTCCCACTCGAAATTTGAGTAAACCCATAGGGAGATAAGTTGAAAATACGAGTCGAAAAAGTAGTTTTTTCCTTTTTCCCTCTAAAATTTAATGATGTAATTAAATCTTATTTTATTATTTCCACTATTATTTTATAATTTACTTAGGAGGCCCATTTTAGACCTCAAAATTCCCCTAATGGGAGCTCAAACTTATGCCACTCTAGCAACTACCTCTGTCCATCAAGGTGTTGCGCATCAGGCTCCAACTTGGACACTATCACATTGTCCTCCACTAAACCATAAGTGCCCAATCTATCTCCACACTTGGTCAATCTCACGTTACCCTCCAACAGTCCATGAGTGACCAAGTCCATGCTATAGAATTTTCACCTGCTTAGGGCATATTTACACCTAGGATACCCTTACACATGGTTGCCAACAAACTTCACCAATCCGCCCTTTTCTTATGCAATAGAGGAGATATTGCACAAATCTGGGCACATCAATATGTCCTCACCTATGACACCATCAATCCATCATACAAGGGTTCATCTGCAACACACCTTTTTGCTATCCTCTTGCCTTCTAATCTAATGTGCCTGTTGTCACCTTGGCTGCTTGGTAGGCCTCCATCCACGTGGGCTCCTCCAAACAACTCCTAAGGCCTTTGTTAAATTTACATAACCATGGTATGTTCTATGCTTAAACCAGTTTACTTCAATATTTCTTATTGTTGGCGAAAAAGGGTGACTTCTAGGCAAGACCCAAGTTCAGGCTCAGGGCCAATAAGATTCCGATGTAGTCTAGGACAACGCCGACATTTTCACCCTACTCAAAGAGAGCAAGGAGTATCACCTGAGGCGTGCCGTGACATTACTAAAATAAAATATCTAAAACCATATTACTGAGGAGAAAATTCTACAACTATCCAGATATTACATTTATGTAGAACACACTCATTGCATATTAATTAGGAAATAAATTACCATTTAACAATCATCAAGTAAAAATAATTTTTTTTTTGCAATCACTGGTCATACATCATTTAGCTGAGGTATTCGACATACACATCCATAGGTCCACCAAAAAACTTATATATATTAATATATGATATTGGAACCACAGTACATATCAGACTCTGCAGAGTTCAACATAAACAACAAATTACATCTCTGGCTCCGCAGAGCTCTATGTGACCATACAAACGCAACCTATTCCCTACCAAGATTTCCCCATCGAGTTCTCTTTTCCTTCTCTTATATATCTCCACCGACTGGAACTGTCAATATTCACCCTTTCTTCACTTGGCTATTCTGCTGCGCTCCAGCATTCCCTGTTCTCTTCCGCAGTTGGCTCTGCCTCTAGGAGACTTTCTGCTTGTACACTATCACCTGTCCTTTCCATCTGTATTGTTTCTTCTTTGTGCTTCACCACCTATATGTTCCTTCTCCACCACCTGCAATGACTCCCTTTCTTCTATAACAGTTCCTTGCCACTCGATCTTCCCGCAGCTGGTCGTCCGCAACTCAAAAAAAGTTTTCCCCAAAAAAAGGCCCCAACAAGCCCCGAACACAATCTATTGACTTGTCCTGAGTCAATTTTCTCTCGATGTCGTGGTCCCTAGTTGACTGTCTGCTGTTGTCTTGGGCTGGTCTTGTTCAACTGGCTCCTTTTCCTGCTCCCTCTGCTTTGGTTTCCCATCTTCTCAAAAAGGCCCCAACACTTATAGGCCCAATTTAGATTAGAAATCACATAATCATTGAAATTGAATGTTGATAGAACATAATAATATATCGACAGAAGACAAGCCAATATAATAAATCAAAATTTATAATTCTTCTTACCCAACAAAGATAGAGAAAAATGTTTGTTACAACAGTTAACAGGATGCCCTATCTAGCAAAGACTTTGGCTAGTCAAATTTTTTTTTCCAAACTCTCGGAGGTTGAGTCAAACACATAAAAGATCACCCTTCCTTCAGTGCCACACACACCTCATGAGACAACTCCCAAAAAATTCAATGCAAATCAACAAAAGGATTTCCGACATCCATTTCCGACATCCAGATTTCTGACATCCATTTCCAACATCCATATTTCTGGCAGCCATTTTCGACATCCATTTTCGGAATCCAAATTTACGCCATCCATTTCCGGCATCATCCATATTTTCGGCATCCAGATTCACACATGGGAGAGAGATAAGCCTCTTCTAGGTTGTACGAACCAATCAGATCATGAGGAATGTGTGTAATTAGATGATGAGAAAATGAGAATCAAGTCTCTCCAATTTATATCCATGAATGAGGGTGTGTGACACATCTATTGGGCTTGTGAGCCTACATTAATATTCAGGCCGACCTTGAAAAATTGCACGTGTGTGGAAAATAAAATCAAAATAAAAGTTATGCTCCTCCAAACAAGATGATCTTTAGATCAATCTTGAACCTCTCTGAAAGAGGAATCCAAAACATATATCATCATCATCATATGAGCAATTAAACATGGAGTTTGGACCTAGTTTCCCAAAATTAACAGCCTCCTATAAGCTACCCATCAAACTGATCTAAGCAATAGTCAACACTTTGAACCAATACACAACAAAATATCTCTCCAGTTATGTTTCCCAATCACTGTGGAAACTATCATTGATTTAGGGCATCTAACCATGAGATTTTCCCTCTCCTCATTGATTTACATAGGTTTCCCTATCATGATCCAAAACTGATCCTTAACTAGGATTGAATACCACTCCAAAACATTGTTGAACTATTTTTTTCCTCTGCGTTTGTGACGACCCTGGTTAGGGCGTGTTCTGCAGCCCTAAACCCTCATGAAAATCCCCAAACATTCCCTCAAGGGGATGCAAAATTCCTTGGGAAGCCTCCTTTCCCACGCTGCTTTCTTGAGGGGAAATTCCACCTTGATAGCCTTCTACGAAGCTCCAACTATGTGCTAAGGCCTGTGGCCTAGCACAAAAACACTAAATCATGACACAATCCCTCTTACACATGCCCAAACACTCCCCTTACTCTAGCGTTGTGTCCTTGTGCTCCTTGACCTATCTGCCCAACAACCTCAGCCATAGAACAACCCTACGAACCTCTATTTTAGACTTCAAAAAACCCTTAACAGATATTCACTCTAGCCCAACATCTAGGTCTCCAAATACAGACCTCTCCATGATGCTCTCGCCCTTCAATTCAAACTTCTCTATGCTCCTCTCGGCATCCAATTCCTTGCTACGGATAGCCTTCTTTTTTCAGATATTTCTCTTGAGAGGACGTTGCTCTAATGGACGCTACAACAACATCACTTCACCCTATTTTTATAGCCAAAAGAGTTGCTCCCATGAATAGATGAAGAGACATATCTATTGTTCGAATTCTCCATCAAGCCTACATGACTTGAAAACCAATAATTACTTTTCAACTTCAAAAATTCATTTCTCCTCAATGACAAATCAGAATCGGATGATTTTTAATGCGTTAGATTCATCTTGATGAGCACTATCATCCTCATCCATCACATGTCGTAAAATCATCATGGTTTTTGCCCAAACATCGATGAGTGAAAAACCCCCATGTATCTCAATCGCACAAGCCCATTTGTGGTGCTTTGACCTCCAAAAATCGAACACCAAGGCTTGGAGTACCTCCCAAGCTACACAAAAATCAAAACTCCCTCTTAGTGAGGGAGGTAATTACAGGAATAGGAAGTAACCATCATCATCTCTGGTGACACTAGCCCATCTGACATCCGTCATTGTAGAAAACCGTGTAGAATGAACCCTCCATTATTGGTAGTGTCTTTTCCTTATCACATCCAAACCTGAAGATCTAAAACCTCCATAGGGCTTCTCCCTATGAGGCTATACCCCATCCGAGCCTACACGATCTCCATTAGCTCAATCCGGTAAGCATCCATCCTCCTGGATCAAATACCACTCATGCAAATCCCACCAATCTCGGATATGCAACATCACGATCCGATGAAGACTATAGCCTGCCAATATGTAGTCCATCACATGAATCCATCTCAATCAACCTGATCTTGTCCATGCCAAAGAAACCCTCGAGTTGTCCCAACCAACCATGACAAATCAATGAAAGTCCATGATTAGCAATCTGCCCTAAACCATACTATTTTTCACCAGTCTCACCACCAATCCACTAGAACTCCCATCCCATCTCGCCATGTTACCTGTGAAGACCACATCTCCATGTCTTCAGCTGAACCCTCTACTCCATGATCTATACACTGACAACTCTCTCTAGGTTGCTTCACTGTGCACACTCTGATTCACTGACTTCCAAAGTAGCTCAAAGTAGCTCTGGTACCATGTTAAATTTCCATGACCTTGGGTCTAGGTTAGAGTCTTAAAATCACTGATGCTACCAAACCAAGAATCTCAACAAAACTACTTTGCACGGCGGAATATAAACAATAGTAAATCTCATATGCATAGAATATAGACAAATTTTTGATTTTTCAACCCAACTTGGTTACATTAAATACATATAATACAACAGTTTAGGGCTTCCGTACCAGTGATAATGGCCCTCATACATCCACTAGTACAATATAAAAACGATATACTCTGACCAACTACCTGTAGTGCAATCTCTCATCCCTCCTATTCGCACCCTATGTCTGTTTGGTCCTTCGACTCCAGATCTACAATTCCTGCTTGTATCAATGCTCCAAGTTCATCTAGCCACTTAATCTTGGCTATCCAATATTCTCTCTATTTTTCCCTTCGTCCATCAATGGAACAACACATCAAGACTCATGTCGAGTTGTTGACAACTCCACTTGTGAACAACTCTCAATCTTCCGACTGCTACGCTGATGAAGACCAACATAGGGCACGGAGGGCTTCCACCTATCACTATAAGATGTCCATCTCCTACAATGAATATGGGCTATGATGATTGCCCATAATCTGGTGTAGAATTCCTTCTTGTAGAAAATCTAACCAACAGGATTCACTTTGATCTTGTGATGTACTAAAACAAGATACTGAATCCTTCTACAATATTTGTGGAATACAAAACATGATTGCCCAATCACATGCAAGTAAGAGAGCAGAGTAAATCAATTGCACAACACAAGATTTTCTTGGGTAAAGAAACTGCTCAAAACCCCTCTATCTAGATTGCGTTTAAATCAAGGAATCATGAAACAATACAATGCTTAATCTCTCATGATATTCTCTAGCACTTTGCTAACTGTCTCACACTGATCTAGGAAAAATTTCTCTAGTAATTAGCCAATTCTCAGCCTTCCTTCAACGTTCCTTGCTCATGAAATTCCTATGGAATTAGCTCCCTATTAAATAGGAAAAACAACCTTCCTTGATTGCGCAATGCATCATGGCATCCCAATGACTCTATAATTGCACATGGGAAATTTTCTATAAATACAACTGATAGTTATGTTCCCTTTAACCTCTGTCTCAACCGGGTCTTCCTCAGAACTGACATGCATGCAAATATTTATGGTGAATTATCAGTTAAATGATTGATCACTCATTGTGAATTAAATCTAATTTAATTCACTCAACTTCTCAGTAGGTCATCTCTCAGTTAGAACTAGTTAAACTAATTATAACTCAATAAGTTGAGTTAACTTACTCACACAACACCCCATTGATGCATCAACTACAACTGGACCCCCAAAATATTATAATCCCTCTACATGCCTCATCTTAGACCCTCAACTCAAATTTCCTGAGCTAACTCAGTCATCATGAATTAGTTAACTGATACAAGTTGTTATGAGATGAAAGTACAATTTATTGTCTAATTTATTTAAGGGAAAAAAAATAGATGCTTCACATTCCACAACCAAAATTTTGGCAATAAAAAATTCCACATTCCTGGTGCATCAAGATTCCATGGCCTTTGTGGGTGCATTTTCTGTCCTTTTCATTTCCAATTTCACAGTTTCTTGTTGCAAATTTCAACAATCCCTCTCAACAAGAAAGGTATTCAATCTATCTCGATCTAGTACCTTTCAAATGTTCTGCATGCAACACTTCTCTAGTGTTGTTTGCACCTGCAACTCCTGAAACTGAATATTCTCCGAACAACTGAATCAGTATAATGAATTTTCCATCATAGTATTCTGACTGCTACTAGCTATTGCACCTGTCTACTGGACTCTCTACGCTACTGCTGACATTTGCATCTGTGACCTCTATACTACTACCAACTCTGATCTGCGCTCCAGTACCCGACATCTATCGCTGTGATTTATATCTTCATGAAATATGACTGAATCAATCCAACTAATCATTCCTACTACTATTGTACTATTGGCTTGAGGGGTCCTGACCCAGGATCAGATTTTATCGCGCAACTAACAAACCCTCCAACTACTATCCCTTTCAATAATGACCTGCTTGCATAGATCAAAGTCTCACCTGAAGCAGTATGGGGGGGTGCTGGAACAAGGTTTCCGCACCCTGAGGAAGAAATTTATGTGGTGGCACTAAACATGTGTATAACATAACTTATTGTAGATTGTAAACAGATTCGCGCATATATAGATCAACACTTATCAGATCATCTCTGTCACAAACACAGATAATGCTCATAACAGATAATAGAATCACAAATCAACTTTACCGCAGATACATACAATAGAATCATATCTTCACAATTCATAGAGTATACATTTGCATGCAATAAATTAATCATATCTATTCGTATACTTAACCATCAATAGATATTCATGCACAAAGGATAGATTTACTCTCATAGATACAATTGATCATAACAGAAGTAAAGCGATCTCAAAGCAACAAAGAACAAAGAGATAACTTAGATATCAAACACATAACACATTTGGTTCACCAAAAAATTATTTGTATTATATCCAAGCAGTTCAGTATAGTTAGAATTTCCATTATAATTACCCTTCCGCGCACACAGCCAGTGGAGTTTGCACACAACGAGGACTAGGTCTCCACGCACACAACCAACAAGAGCCTTTCTACCCAAACCAAACTGAAAACCCTTACAAAAATGTATCACTTACGCATGAAACCCTTACTTAGATAAAATATGAACTATGAACTAGACTCCATCTATATTTATATTCATTCAACGTGCAGATACTATGGTCTCAAACCATGGTTTGGGGTCCACAATTTTTCCTTAATATCCAATTACATAAAAGAGGGACTTTGACCCACCCCAAAGCACCTTGACCTTTTCGTGCAACACGCATAACCAAAAATACATACAAAAGGTTGCTCAAAATTCACCCTAGGGGACCCCGCTCCAACAGGCCCCCAAGTATTATAGGTCAATTTGGACATCATCCCCCATGACTTGGTCAAACTGGACATCACCCCCTGGACAAATGAAATAGGGTCTTTCATCCCCTTACATTTTAGTTGCTATATTCCCTAAGAGAAAAGAAATTCATTCGTGGCTTCTATTGGGAGATTTCCAAGGTTTGAAGGATATGTTATATCACTTATTGACTCACCAACACAACCTCTAAAGGGACTAACGACGTTGCATATGCAACATCCTCCATTCAAGGGTGCATTGTGTTAGTGTCAGAATATGCATTTTACCATTAGTGATCAATATCATTCCTTTCATTTTCATTTTATGTGTCTCACTCCAAATTTTTTATATCATTCCATTAGGTCATGCTAAAAATTGTTTCACTGATGGTAGCCTTCCTCAATAAAAAATCACTCTCCTTTAGAAAATCACATTTTCTGACTCACTTTCATGTCTTCTTGAGTATAATAACACATATGAAAAGCTCATTTCACCATGTCCTATCTTAGTTAAAGTCAACCATGGAAGTCAGGTTATTCAAAGTCTCATTAGGTCATTAGGGTTTTGTATTTCAAGGTCCAAAAATGCATTATTCCATCCCAATAAAGTCAACAAACAAATGAGAGTGACTCAATGACATTCTATTTCCATCTACAAAATATCATCAATATGTAAATATTATATTTTTTAAGTTATAATTTTTATTTTATATGATTTTCATATCAAAATGTCAATTTGATATGAAATCGAAGATGTAATTTATTTTTATTTCCTATGTAATTTTATGTTTTTTTATGTAATATTTCACTCCCTAGCTGCCAACTCAAGCATTCATGCCAAAATGAAGGGAAGAAAAGACAAAATCCATCAATTGATCAACCTGCAAAACAAAAATTCAGAAGTCAAAGAGAATTAGTGTGAAAATTTGAAAAGTGAAAAGTGAAACATAAGGAAAGTGGGTTTTCAAATCATAAATAAAATCCACTTAAGTATAAAAGCCCTCAACACTTCAAATTAAAGTTCATTTATCTCATACAGCCTCAAGAAAACCTCAGCAAAGAAGAATTTTTTGGGTTTCAGAGTGAATTTGTGCAAAACAGGGTCAGAGGGCGTATTGGCTTGGTCATTGCGTGTTTACTAGGGACGTTGCGCGTTCACCCAGAAATCTTCAAAAATTCTCTGCTAGATTTCCACCTCACAGTTTCATTCCTAATCTTCACATAGTGATTCTTCATGCCTCTGTGTGCCAGTAAGTAATGAATTTACCTCACTCCATTTTATCAAATGTCAATTTGATGTGTAATTGTGCTTAAGTGAATTCAGTGCCTCCTTCTAAATTCAAAAACCCTAGTTTTCATTAAAATCTAGTTTACATTCTAAAAACTGGTCCCTAAGCCTTCATATACTCTTCCTCACATCCTAAAACACTTTCCCAACTCCCTACATTTATATTCCCATTCCCTAAACTATCATATCCTTTGAAAACCTAAGTCCTAGGGTTTCACTTGCCTAGGCTCCCTTTCATATTCCCACTCCCCCGTTTCCTCACATCACCCTTCACTTCATACACTTTCATTTCATTTCATCATATCACTAGGGTTTTGACACCAAGAAACGTCATAGCTGAAGAGGAGAACATAAGTCATAGTGAGAAGGAAGAAAGACATGATAGAATGCAATATAAAAAAGGAGGGAGAGTCATTCGACATGAACCAACAAATACCAGATAGCTTATGGCATCTCCCATCACTGTGGCATGATTTAAGCATGTAGGCTATTTTGAGTTTTGTGAAAATGCGCAAAGAGTCCAGTACCATCCTATGTTGACAAGATCATTTATTTCCAGCCTCCATGACAACTAGGTCACCCTTGTCAGTGTCAATTTCACTCTGTCCACTGACATTATATCAGCTGCCACTGAGATCCCAACTGTTGGGGAAAAGTGTTTCAAACAAGGAAATTTGAGTCACTATTATTATGAACCATATCTTAAACCAAGGTACAAGAATGAGAGAAAGAAGATTTTTCCTTTCTCTTACCTCCTGGACAGATATGTCCCCATGCTGAAAATCATCATGAGATACTTCACTTGTGAGGGAAGGTTTTCTAGACTCTATTCCTATCATGTCTGATTACTCATGCACTTCACAAGGGTCAGAATTCTCAATATACCTTACTATCTCTACTGGAGAATTGATAAGCTGGCATTTATTTCCCAAAAGAGAGATTATGATCATCAAATGAAAGGTGTCTTTCACCACTCCCTTATCAAGATGATAGTCATACATCACCTTGATCAGTCGAACATTCCATGGGACACCTTCATATCCAATGATATTTTCACTGTTCCACCTATTCAACATGGCCAGGATGTACCTTCATCATCTCATCCTCCCACATCTATCCCTCCCTCTCAGCCTACTATTTATACATCATCACCAAGTCATCTCCCTTCACCTCATTCACCTCCATCTCACATTGAACCTTCTTCTTCACCTTATTATGACCCTTCATCACCATCCCATAATGATTCTGAGTCACCTAGTAGGGATGAGGACATTGAGGCAAAATGGGATAGTTTTTTTGAGGTTGAGCCATTTCAAAAAACCTAGCAGAGAGGCTATAGGCATGTGTTTGCTTCACTTAGAGTGAAAGGGGCCATGCCTTCTTCATCAACACAACAGGTGGATAAAGGTAAGGAATCCATGGCTAATAGACCAAATTGCCCTAGAAATCAGTGAGAACAGGGATCCATGGCTTGATAGAGCCAATTGACACTTGGAAAAGCTGCTAGAGAAGGCCAACAAGGATTATGAATTGTTGAGGAAAAAGGTCAAAATTCATGCTCAGAAAGAGAGAATTGCATTGGCCAAGCTCAAAAGAGCCAATTCCAAAATTGAAGACTTGACTAAGCAAGAAGAGAAAAGGAGGCTAGATATACTTGCCGAGGTGACACTCCATGCCTCAAACACATGATAATAAATTATCCCACCAATTTTGACAAATTTTGGCAAATTTAGCATGAAGGTACATTTCTGTGTTTTTAAAAGTATTTTTTGCACAGTAAAATTGCTAAATGCGTAGCACCTTGGACGGTACGCTCTTTTTTGAGGAATCTAATGGAAAAATGGCCACCACCAGTAGATTCATAATGATGAGGACATCAACCCTGTGCATTTTATAATATTTTGGAGGAGAACTGGTCGTTGAAAAAGACAAAAAAAAATCAAAAAACCATGTTTCAGCCTTAATTTTTGCTTGGTCCCTGCGTTTTTACCAATCTTGGGAGAAGTGATTTTTGATAGGTAAAATTGGATTCATTTTGAAAAATGAAGTTAGTTATGGAAAGTATACTTTTAGGGCTTTCCAACAAGCCATCTTGGAGCAAATTTGGACACCGGGAAGGCACCCAAATTCAACCGTGAATAGAGAAGACACATTTGACAGGAAAAGGGCACATTTAACAAGAAAATGGTGCATTTGGCAGTCTTCTAAATTTTTTTGAGTTTCACTCCAATTTTGATTTTTATCTTGGGAAATGTTGAATTTACCTATGTAAATGATGAAGATGAATGTAATTATCATGTTTTTACTATTTACTAGGTTAAATACATTAGGTAAATCAAGCAAATGAGGTGTTATGAATTAGTTCACTTGAGATAGGGATGAGTCACTTTGACCATCCTATACTCTAGCTATCAGTTTAGCTTTTTGTGTAATATCTTCCTCACCTCATGGATTTGACCCCTGAGAATGAGTGAAGGTGGTTTTCATGTATATTTAGCTCAGTTCTTCACATTAGTCAAAGGTTGGAATCAGTTTTATTTTCTAGTTGATCAAGGGAACTTGTACTTAGTTTTGGCCAAGCTAATAAAGAGGAGTTTGTAGCTACATTTATGGGAGACCTATGGTATTGAATGTATTTCATATTTTCTTCTTCAGTCACACATGTTGGAATGTATTGTTCATATTCACTTTCATTTCTATGTTATGATCTTTTAAAAGTTAGAAATTCAGAATACATGTCTGCCATGCTCTGTTTTGGGTAACTGATCATATTTTGTTCATTATCTTCTGTCTGAGAGAAATAAATCTCTTATTATTTTCTCAGTCTTGTTTCAGTTTCAAAATCATTCGAAAACCATTTCCTTCAAGTGATTTTCATTGTACCTACCTTACCCATTGGTCCCTGCAACCATAACTCATTTTCCCTGACCTGGCTTTCCTTGACCTAATTCCTTTATCCACTGATTTTCCCAGCCTAATCAATTCAAACAACCCCCTACACTCTATACCTAGCCTAAAAACCCTAATTTCTCCAGCCCTCTTGGCTGTGACCCTTTGGATAGAGCCCTCTCTGACTTGATAGGGCTAGATATCAAGTCAAAATATTGGTTTGTGGTTACCTCTGTTGGGATTCCTTCCTCAGCCTTGGCAATATGGCGGAGTGATAACATCTTGGCGCCGTTGCCGGGGAACAAAAGAAAAATATTCCCTGGGAAATAACGACAAAGATAAGATCTGATTGTTGATGGTGAACAACGATCAAGCACAAGAAGGATGTGTATCATTCACCTCGCGACGCTAGTGTTGAAGAATCCCAAGGTTCAGAATTCCCATGGTGACTCCACTCTTCACGAACTGGTAGTCTAAAGAACTTCTTGGTAAACCCACTGTTGTCAAAATGGATTTGATTTCTCAAAGGTATTCTCCTATGAATTGAACTCATATTCTTGGTTTTCTGAACTGTATTCCTCATATAGATTGGAAATCAGGACTGTCAAATTTTAAGTGTCAAGACGATGAAGATGCTAGATTGCATTTGGTCAAATTTCACTTGCATATTCATAGACTAAATATTGAGTTTCCTGAAGATTGTCTTATGAATATGTTTATGGCTACCTTGGAGGAAAAAGCGAGATCATGGTATGAGGATTTAACATCTGCTAGTTTATATTCTCTAAAGGATCTTCATTCAGTTTTATTTCAACATTATCAAAGTTCTAATTCCTCCTTATCGATGATTGATAGTTTTTGTGAGATCTCTGATAATTTCATTGAGTTTCTTGAAAAGTTGTATGGGGATGAAGAATGTCTAGATGATGAGATCATAGAATCCCTTCATGATTTTTCTTCCCAACAAGAATCAATAGTTTCCTCCTTGGATGAAGAGATCCTTGAGCCTTTGCATGAGAACCGTTTTCTTCACCAACAAGAATTAGTAGCCCCCTCCTTAGATGGGATAGACTGGGACCAAGAAAGAGAAGTGCCAATTCCCGATCCTGAAAATGAAAATCACCAAATCAATTTAAATTGTTTTAAAACTCACCCTTCTTCTTTTTCTGAAGATTAAATAGATCAGCTCCTGAAAAATCATGTTACAACCCAAGCGAATGTAGATTTTTAACTCTTACTGTGTTCACATAGTCAAGAATGTGTAAGTGAAGCATCTTCCATTATTGAAAATGAAAGTCTGGGTTTTAATGATGATATTCATGAGATTGATGAAGCCATACATGAAGTTGTCGTGATTAAACCAATTTGTGATGATGATTTCCTGCAAAGATATCAGCTAACAAATATTTTTTTCTCTGATGAAGAAGATAGGGATGTCATGTTTAACAATCTTGAAGAATGTTTTCTGTTCAAAGAAGATTTAGAATATGAATTTGAGGAGTATGAGCCTAAGAGAGATAGTATGCCAGAGAAAGAGTCAGAGTTTCCCATGCTTCAGGAATCTGTAGCCAACATTCAAATAGCAGAAAGTCATACTTCCCTATGCTCTCCTATGGATCAAAAGCCAAGTGTTCTTTCAGATCAGAATGAAGAGTGTGCTTATGTTTTTGCTGAGTCTCAAGACAAGGTAACATTTTGTATTTTTGAAGATCCTTTTACTGATTTCCTACAGTTAGCATGGAAGATGTATTTTCTTGTTTTCATGGACCATAAGCACATGTTCAGTAGACACTTGTAGTGGCCTAGTTTTTGTTTTTTCTGCTTGCTCAAGGAAAATGAGAGCAAAATTTAAGTAAGTAGCCATCTGCTGGATTGGTTACATTGGAAGGATCATTTCACATGACTGTACATATGTCTTCAATAGGCAGGTGGTTGTCATCAGGATTTGAAGCCCTCAAGTCTCGGTAATTTACTGCCATCAATAAGTTTATGAAGTTCTTTATTTGAGTCAGTTTCATTCAGTTTGTGTCATTGAGCTGTGAAATAGTCAATCTTTCATTTTAGTTTCAATTATATTTTGATGGTATTGGCCCAATGGAAGAGGCATTGATCTGCAAAACTCAGAGATATACAGTTCTTGACACATTTTTCAGAGCTGCCATCCCCAATAAGGCCAATGTTAGTGTCAGAATATGCATTTTTCAATCAGTGATCAATATCATTCCTTTCATTTTCAATTTAGGTGTGTCACTCCAAAATTTTTATATCATTCCATTAGGTCATGCTAAAAATTGTTTCACTGATGGTAGCCTTCCTCAATAAAACTTCACTCTCCTTAGAAAATCACATTTCTGACTCACTTTCATGTCTTCTTGAGTATAATAACATCTATGAAAAGATCACTTTACCATGTCTTGTCTCAGTTAAAGTCAACCATGGAAGTCAGGTTATTCAAAGTCTCATTAGGTCATTAGGGTTTTGTCTTTCAAGGTCCAAAAATGCATTATTCCATCCTAATAAAGTCAACAAACAAATGAGAGTGACTCAATGACATTCTATTTCCATCTACAAAAGATCATCAATATGTAAATATTATATTTTTTAAGTTGTAATTTTGATTATATATGATTTGCATATCAAAATGTCATTTTGATATGAAATAAAAGATGTAATTTATTTTTACTTCCTATGTAATTTTATGTTTTTTATATGTAATATTTCACTTCCTAACTACCAACTCAAGCATTCATGCCAAAATCAAGGAAAGAAAAGACAAACTCCATCAACTGATCAACCTGCAAAACAAAAAGTCAGAAGTCAAAGAGCATTAGTGTGAAAATTTGAAAAGTAAAAAGTGAAACATAAGGAAAGTGGGATTTTAAATCATAAATAAAATCCACTTAAGTATAAAATCCCTCAACACTTCAAATCAAAGTTCATTTGTCTCATACAACCTCAAGCAAACCTCAACAAAGAAGAGTGAAGTTGTGCAAAACAGGGTCAAAGGGCACATTTGGCTTGGTCGCTGCGTGTTTGGGCTGGACGCTGTGCATTTGGAAGAAATTCCAGTGTATTTTCTAATGGTGTTGCATGTTTGGCCTGGTCACTGCGCGTTTACTAGGGACGCTGTGCGTTCACCCATAAATCTTCAAAATTTCTCTACCATATTTCCACCTCACAGTTTCATTCCTAATCTTCACATAGTGATTCTTCATGCCTCCGTATGCTAGTAAGTAACGAATTTACCTCACTCCATTTTATCAAATGTCAATTTGATGTGTGATTGTGCTTAAGTGAATTTAGTGCCTCCTTCTAAATTAAAAAAACCTAGTTTTCTTTGAAATCTAGTTTACATTCTAAAAACTGGTCCCTAAGCCCTCATATACTCTTCCTCACATCCTAAAACACATTCCCAACTCCCTACATTTATATTCCCATTCCCTAAACTATCATATCCTTTGAAAACCTAAGTCCTAGGGTTTCATTTTCCTAGGCTCCCTTCCATATTCCCATCTCCTCCGTTTCCTCACATCACCCTTCACTTCATACACTTTCATTTCATTTCATCATATCCCGAGGGCTTTGACACCAAGAAACATCATGGTTGAAGAGGAGAAAAAAATTCATAGTGAGGAGGAAGAAATACATGAGATAATTTCATATAAAAAAGGAGGGAGAGTCATTCGACATGAACCAACAAATACCAGAGAGCTTATGGAATCTCCCATCACCATGGCATGCTTTAAGCATGTAAGCTGTTTTGAGTTTTGTGAAAAAGTGCAAAGGGTCCAGTACCATCCTATGTTGACAAGATTATTTATTTCTAGCCTCCATGACAACCAGGTCACCCTTGCTGGTGTCAATTTCACTCTGTCCACTGACATTATATCAGCTGCCACTGAGATCCAAAATGTTGGGGAAAAATGGTTCAAATAAGGAAATTTGAGTCACCATTACTATGAACCATATCTTAAACCAAGGTACAAGAAAGAGAGAAAGAAAAATTTTCTTTTCTCTTGCCTCTTGGAAAGATATGTCCCCATGATGAAAATAATCATGAGATACTTAACCTATGAGGAAAGTTTTTCTAGAATCTATTCCTATCATGTCTGACTACTCATGCAATTCACAAGGGTCATAATGCTTAATATACCTTGCTATCTCTACCAGAGCATTGATAATATGGCATTTATTGCCCAAAAGAGAGATTATGATCATCAAATGAAAAGTGTCTTTCACTACTCCCTTATCAAGATGATAGTCACACATCACCTTGATCAGTTAAACATTCCATCGGACGCCTTCATATGGAATGATATTTTCACTGTCCCACCTATTCAACAAGGCTAGGATGCACCTTCATCATCTCATCCTTCCACATCTATTCCTCCATCTTAGCCTACTGTTTATACATCATCACCAAATCAGCTTCCTTCACCTCATTTGCCTCCATCTCACATTGAACCTTCTTCTTCACCTTAGTATGGCCCTTCATTACCATCCCATCATGATTTTTAGTCACCTAGCAGGGATGAGGACATTGAGGAAAAATGGGCTAGTTTGGTTGAGGTTGACCCATTGCCCAAAACCTACCAGAGAGGCTATAGGAAAGTGTTTGCTTCACTTAGAGTGAAAGCGGCCTTGCCTTCTTCATCAACACAACAGGTGGGTAAAGGTAAGGAAAAGGTGATAGAGCCAGCCATTCATGATGAGGAGGAAAATCATGAAACAGAGCATGAATTTTATTTTGTTGACCTAGATGAGGAGGATGAAGACAAAATAAAAAAGGCAGTAATAAAAGGTAAAGAGGCTAAGATTAGTGAGCTCCAAGCTAGTCTTGAGAGGGCTAAATATGTGATTCACTTTCTTGAGCATGAAAATGAGCAGCTGAAGGCCAAACACACCATTGATGAGGTGAGATGCATCAAAGCACAAAAATACGCAGAGAAGGCTAAAGCCTTGCTTGAAGAGACATTAGAGAAGTTTGGTGAACTTGATGATGATGAGGATCAACCTCTAAGACAGAGACCTAGGACTAGAGGGCTGAAAAGAGCTTTAGCCCTAGAGAGACAAAGGGAAGCTGAGCTAGTAGACCAGCTTAAATCAATGAGAACAGGGAACCATGGCTTGATACAACCAATATACACTTGGAAAATATGCTAGAGAAGGTCAACAAGGATAATGACTTGTTGAGGACAAAGGACAAACTTCATGCCCGGAAAGAGAGAATTGCATTGGCCAAGCTCAAAAGAGCCATTGCCAAAATTGAAGACTTGACTAAGAAAGAATAGAAAAGGAGGCTAGATATATTTGCCGAGGTGACAATCCATGCCTCAAACATATGATCAACAAATATCCCACCAATTTTGACAATTTTTTTGGCAAATTTAGCATGTTGGTACATTTCTATGTTTTTAAGGGTATTTTTTGCACAGTAAAATTGCTAAATGCGCAACACCTTGGATGCTACGCTCTTTTCTGAGGCATCTAATGGACAAATGGCCACCACCAGCATATTCATAATGACGAAGAAATCAACCCTGTGCATTTTCTAAGCTTTTGGAGGAGAACTGGTCACTAAAAAAGACAAAAAACCATAAAAAAACCATGTTTTTACCTCAATTTTTGCCTGGTCGCGGCGCATTTACCAGTCGTGGGAGAAGTGATTTTTGACATGGAAAATGGGCTTCATTTTGAAAATTGAAGGTAGTTCTAGAAGTTACACTTGAAGGGCTTTAAAAAATCCATCTTGGTGCAAATTTGGACACCGAGAAGGCACCCAAATTCAGCCTTAAACAGAGAGGACACATTTGACAGGAAAAGGGCACGTTTAACAAGAAAATGGTGCATTTGGAAGTCTTCTAAATTTTTTTTGAGTTTCACTCCAGTTTTGATTTTTATCTTGGTAAATTTTGAATTTAACTATGTAAATAATGAAGATAAATGTAATTATCATGTTTTTACTATTTACTAGGGTAAATATATTAGGTAAATCAAGCAAATAAGGTGTAATGAATCAGTTCACTTGAGATAGGAATGAGTCTGACCATCCTATACTCTAGCTATCAGTTCAAATTTTTGTGTAATATCTTCCTCACCTTATGGATTAGACGCCTGAGGATGAGTGAAGGTGGTTTTCATGTCTATTTAGGTCAGTTCTTCACATTAGTCAAATGTTGGAATCAATTTGATTTTTCTAGTTGATCAAGGGAACTTGTAATTAGTTTTGGCCAAGCTAATAAATAGGAGTTTGCAGCTACATTTATGGGATACCTGTGGTATTGAATGTCTTTCATATTTTCTTCTTCAGTCACACATGTTTGAATGTATTGTTCATATTCAATTTCATTTCTATGTTATTATCTTTTACAAGTTAGAAATTCAGAATACATGTTTGCCATGCTTTGTTTTAGGTAAATGATCATATTTTTTTCATTATCTTCCATCTGAGAGAAATACATATCTTATGATTTTCTCAGCCTTCTTACAGTTTCAAAATCATTCGAAAACCATTTCCTTCAAGTGATTGACATTGTACCTACCTTTCCCTATTGATCCCTGCAACCCTAGCTCATTTTTCCTGACCTGGATTTCCTTGACCTAATTCCTTTATCCCCGATTTTCCCAACCAAATCAATTCAAACAACCCCCTACACTCTATACCTAGCCTAAAAACCCTAATTTCTCTAGCCCTCTTGGCTGTGACCCTTTTGGAGAGATCCCTCTCCGGTTTGATAGGGATAGCTATCAAGTCAAAAGCTTGGTTTGTGGTTACCTATATTGGAATTCCTTCCTCATCCTTAGGAATCTGGCGGAGTGATAACACACTGCAATGCACTTCCCAACATTCAAGAGTGCGTTGGTCACCTAGGAGTAGAATTCTCATTGTTTCAGGAATATCCACATGGCCAATGCCTTCTAGAAGAGTCCATATGTGTCAAAATTCGAATCCAAGTGTCCATCTAACAAATCTGAACTTGGGAACATGTCTTGCCTATTCTTAGAAAGTCATTCATTGAGAAGCTATAATAAGTTTCCCTATAAATTGAGCACATATCCTAGTGCTAGGAAGGGAATAATTTTGGTAAAGAAATGTTGTTGGATTCTCATTTTAGAGAGTGAAAGTACTGATACGTTGCTGGTGTGATGTTGGATGTGATGAGGCTGGGATGAAGCTGGAGCTGGTGGCAACAAATCGATCATTCATTGTGACCTCCCCCTTCTACTCTTTAATAATTTTTGTTGTTCATTTTCCCATATATATGTCTCTATATGTTTCTATTTTTCATGCAATGGATTCTTGAATGATATATATATTTCATATATAATTGATTTGAGTGATTAAGATAAGTAGTTATCTGTATATGCATGTTTTTTGTTTTTATTTTTTTGTGTTTGTAGGAATCGATTCGACGATCTGAGTTGGATTGAGAGCAACATCAACAATGACAGAAGGAGAAGGAGAAGCGCTTGGATCACAAGTAGGTTCTTTCATAACTCTGTGTATCTGCTTATTTTAGAGAAAGTGATAGCAAAGTCTTTCTTCTGTTTTTCTAAGTGCCTAGCACCACACTTAGGAAATTTTATTTATCCGTAGATCATAATTCTGCATAAAAAATTGGCGACTGCACTGGGGAATATCCTCTCATTCCTAGTGTTTTTGCATCTGCTTATCCTCATCAGTAGCATCTAATTTCAGTTATTAAGACTTTTGAATGAAAGAATTGCATTAGAAGTGTGTTCTGTAGCTTGAATTTTCAATCACTGTTGCGCCCAACACACTGTTTGTCAAGACATAGTGCACTGCAGTGCACTATCTCCCACTCACGGGTGCACTGCAACACACTGTCTCCCCTTAGAGACTGTGTTTCCCCCTTAGCCAACCAAATTTCATTCAAATTTTTCATTGCTATCATTCTCAACCATTTTTTTGTTGTATTCTCAATTGTCTGATACCTCTTAGAGACCAATAAACTTTCTAGATTCTTCCTCCTTTGAAAAGTAAATTTGTTCAATGTCTCTTTAGTGTTTTTATTTATCATTGGCAAATCAAATTCAAAGTATTTTATTTCTGAATTAGATCCATTTTATTTCGTAAAGTAAATTTTTGTTTCATTCTTCGTTTCCTGTAGGAAAAAATTGTAGTTCCATTCTTCATTTTTTCCTAAAAGAGAAATTGTTGTTAAATTCCTCATTTCTCAAAGAAGAAAACACTTGTTTTATTTGATTTAATGCATATAGTTTCCTTTCTTGAATTCACATTAAGGGATATGAAAAGAAAAACATGCATGTGCATATAGTGAATTGTGTGTGTTTCATAGAAACAAGTTAGGAAAGCTGCATTTTAGTTTATGTTCTTTGCTGTTTGCTCTAAAATTGATTTCTCTTTCCCTTAGTAGCTAGGATTTTCATTGAAAAAGATAAAATTGAAAATTTTTCTTATCATTTTAGCTTTCATTTTTAGGAATTTCCATCACATCACGCGGTGAAACTCAAAGAAAAACTTTCTAAACAAGATCAACATAAAATTTACATCAATTTACCTAAAAAAGCATTGAAAGCATAACAATAACATTTAGAAGGTCTAGGCTATAGATGTGTTTCGACGTCGTTAAACATAGAATTTTTTGCTAACTTGTTTGCGATACATTCCGAGTGTGATACCTCACTCCACATATGTAATTATATCGGAGCTCGTCCACATACCTTCGGGTATATAGGGTGGTGTTATAGTACGAAAAGTATAAGGGGGTTCTCTCACTGTGTGGTTTCGCATTAGACAATGCTGATACAGACTTGGGCCTCCACATAACTTTGGGTATATTTTGGAGGAAAAATTTAGGTTGCTATCCATCCATAGTGAATTGAGTCAGCCGCCTTGTAACTTGTGATACACTAAACACAAAATTCAGGGAGATTGCCTGCCCGTTCTTCTTGGTTTGCCAGGAGGTATTCTGCAGTTCACAATTACTTGGTAAACCTTTTGCCTAGAATTACTCTTTTATTTTGTTTATTTGTTTTTGGTCATAAAATAAATCAGTCATCATGGAAGAAGATCCCTTTCCCCGTCGTTCGCATAAAATAACACTAAAACCACCTTTACCACTGGAAGCCATTTTTTGGTTGGCGAAGGCGACATTGCTCTACCAAAACTAGAACTATTAGTACCTTTGGTGTGAAATCATCCTCACATATACGAGAGTCGTCTTGAGTTGTTTCTGCAAATTCTGGTTCATCTAATGTTGTCAAGACGGAGTCCTCATAACTACCTATGGTCAAGATCCATCCAATCAGTGAGGCCATACCTCTCGAACCTGACATTGTTCACCTAGAAGTTGATCCAAATCCTCTCACTTTTTTTTCCAGAACATCTGAATCCCAAAGTAGAACGAATGGAAGTTGTTCCTGTATCGGTCGCCCCACAATCTATTGCAGCCATTGAGTCTCCCATATCACACAATCAACCTCCTAAAATATACTTCAAGCATGACGATGAAATCCTTCCACCTGGTTTAATTTCGATTGAAGAAATACCACAAGACGAAACACCTTTAACTCCAACTCATTTTGGGGAGGAGCTTTACCTCTACGAGTATTTTCCACAATCACCTTCCTCTAATTTTTTTGATCCTGTTTCACTTCAAGTTCCCATATATCGAATAGGGTATACATTTGGATGAATAAGCATGCTGGAGTCAACGTATTTGGCTAGACCATCCATTCGAGTTGCAGCAACACTTTCTCCTTCTACTTCGTCTATGTTCACTACTTCACCAGAGTCACATTTATATGGTGGCCCTTCCATCCCACCTGGTTACCAATATTTATCTGGAACCTTCTCTAGTGCATCCTCAAACCCATGGACTTCAACAATGTCATCGTCTGGTATTCTAACTGGTAAATCTATAGTGAGTACTGAATGGGTTGATCCTTTATATACATCATCAGGGCAATATCAAGCTGGTCCAGCTGGGTATATTCCATCAAGTACAATTTCAATTGGACTCCCTGCATTTGGAGAACACTATTTTCCATCTTATTATAATCCTCATGCTGGGGGGCAACCTATGGTCACCCATTTTGACAATAATCCTTTTTTATTTGGTCATCCTAATGTCAAAATGAATGATTGTCAATGGCAACCCACTCTACCCATCCAACCACAAATGGTTGTACACTCGTATCAATCGGTTCAACCTGTTCCAACCACATCTACTCCACTTGTTAATATATCCTTACCCCTGTTATAGGCTCAAAATGTTTTACCTCAACTTTCTCAGGCGGGTCCCTCCACCCAATAACCTCAAGTATTGGGTCCTCAAACTCCAACTCCTTCGACTGGTTTACAACAACCACCTATATCCAGAATTATATATTCACAAGCTGTATTACCATATTATGGGATGTCACAACCACAACCGGGTTATACCTATCCAAAACCGAATCCAGGCTATTCTAGCTTGGGTTATAACATTGGTGGACAGACCCCTTGGTAGCCATAAGCAAAAATTCCACAACCTTCATTTCAACAAGTAGCGTACCCAGGTTTTGGTCAACAGAATCCTCAAGCATTTTCTTATCAAAACAATAGATTCCTTATGCTGGTGCTCAAAGGCCTGTTGCCCAAGCAATTCAATCATACCCTAGCTATGCTCAACCCGACTTAAATCAACAGTTGCCCTTTGTTGCAACTTTAGAGTTACCGGATTTAAACCGAATTGCCAATGATCTAATCAACTATGCTCCTTGGTGGCCGATGATACCTCTTAAATTATCCTCAGATATTCCTAAGTTCAAATGAAACCCCAGGGAAGATCCATTGACGCATGCTATAAACACTTATCATTTTTGGTGTTCATATAACTCCATAAATGATGACTCTGTTTGAATTTGTCTTTGTAATATTCCTGATTTTTGCAGCTAATGGGAATATTGCATTTTATTTTTAGTTGCTTAATTCATGAATAAAAGTATGAGAAGGAGGTTTATTAAACTCCTAATTTGAGAATAAATACATGCCCAATGTGAAAGGGGATAAATCTAGGCTATTATATTAAACACCCCTAAGTGTGAAAAGGGGAAATTCATTTGAATGGGTCAATCTTGGCCCCACCTACAACGCAGATTGGAGGGCAGCTTATCCATCAAGTGCAACGTACTTCTAGAAGAGGATCTCTTGTGTGAAAAAGGATAAGGTGAAGAAGGTGAATTTAGTCATAGATGATTGATTAAATTAATGCAGTTGAATCCCAAAAATGATTCTAATATAATGCACTGTGGAATCCCCTCATACTTAAGGTGGTTTAGGGTTTTGGCAAGCCCTCATGTTATAAAAAGAAGGAGAGGCAGAAAGCAAAGGTTGTTGAAGAATTTTAGAGGTTGCTACAACAACTCTAGTCCCTTGGCTGTTTAGACTAAGGGAAGAAGATTTCCTGTTTAGGAATCCTCTCTCATTCCATGGAGTAGCTCTTTGGAGGAGATTGTGATGCATCTCTCCACTATCTGGAATTATGGCCAAGCTTCATATCTATAGCAGCGCTGGTCCTGTTGAGGGTTTTGCAGCTGCTTGTGAGTTGCAGCAAGTGGGTGAACTAGATCTGCAAGATCTAGTTGTTTAGAGGAGATTTCTCTCAGGGAGGGTGTCTTGTGACCACCCGGAAGAGGATCTCACTCTCATTTTACTTTTATATCTGTAATTTTTATCTTCTGTATCATTTCATTCAAGCTACTTCGCAGTCCCTTCCATGAACTGCGTTATTTTCATGTACATGTTTCACTGCTGTCTAAATTTCTCATTGTACTTACTTTCTGGTGATTGAGGCTTGCCTCTCACTTTGAAGATTTGTAAAGTAGCTTGTTGATCTATTCATATTTAGATCTAATATGTAATGTAATGAAAGCCATCTTCAGAAATCTTTGAATTTTCTGCAGTTCAGTGTATTAAAAGCTAGATCTACACTTTATTATGCAATATTTTGATAAAACACCTAGGGGATCTTGTTAAGAAGGCTGAGTAGTTTCCAGATCTGGTATGGATCTGATGTTTCAGCCATATATCAGTTTTAGATCTAAGTTTTAACCTAAAATAGTTGAAGCTCATCATATAGGACGCTGTCAAGTCTTTTCTGCAACTTTTACATGTATTACTACTTAATTTATGAAGAATTCTTGCTCTTGCTTCATGTAAATTCAATGCTTCTACAAAGGAACTTCATTATGGATCTGATTTCCTACTGCCATAATATAATATGAGTTTAATGGCTGATTTCCAGTGACTCCCAATAGAAATTGCGCAATTCCTGAAGGAGGGTTTCTCTATTAACTCAGCCCTCTCCTTTAGCTGATTTTCAACTAGTGTTGATTATGGGAGATCTATTTAAGCCCTATAAACCCATTTTTTTTTGCTAAAAATATGCATGGAGGTCCCACACAACCTAAAAAAAGGGAATCCAGCCCTGGTATGCATTATTTTTACACTGGCTTGCTTATACAACGTTTCCCTTGAGCCTATTGCAGATTTTCCTGAGAGTGGAATTTCCCACTTCTTACTTGTTTGGTTTTTGCTTCTCTTTTGGATCCATTCTTTAGATCTGTAGATCTAAGGTTACCAAGGGAATCAAAATCCAAGAGGAGTGTGTCATTCCCACACTTTTTTTGTTTCATCAGTCTTCTATAGACAGAGTCTGGAACGGGCCAAGAAGCCTCTGGTTTTCACCCTCTCTTTAGAGGTGATATAACTAGTGAATGCCCTACTAGTCTATCTCTGGTTTTGAATTTCTGGTGTCTTTCCATACTACTGTGAATCCATAGTGGAATATCTTAAGATATTCCCCACTGAGCTTATTTTTCCCCATTTGGTACATTACAGTGGTATCAGAGCATGATCTCTGGCACAACTTGTGAGATCAAGCTACTAGTGAATTAAAGAGAAGAAGCAGAGATCAATTTCATGGAGCAGATGAGATTATTCTCATCATTTTTCAGATCTAATAAGGGCCTATCCTGAGAGGTAAATCAAAAGAGAGAAAGAAGAAGCACCGAGACTCCTAGAGGGTTTTGAGAAGAAGCAAGTTGCAGTAAGAGCTGCATGAGATTTCAAGAAGAAGAAGGAAACCCTAGCACTTCCTATCAGCAAAGCAGAAAACTGGATAATCCTATATCTCTTCATAGACCCACTATGCTCACTTTCTTTGAAGAAGGTGAGAGGTATAGCAATGAAGAAAAGAGATGCAAAGAAACTCCTAAAGGGTTTCAAGATGAAGAGGAAGAACCATACACTTCTTGTCATCACAAAGCAGGGAAAATGACTGAAGAAGAGACCTCATTGCTTCTTTTTCAAACATTGAAGAGTATTGAAGAAAATCTCAGGGAGTTTGAGGAGGAGAGGAAAAAGATGAGCTACAAAGAGACATCTCCCAAGGAAACAAAGGAGAATGTCAATCTTGTCACTTTGGGCAAGAGATCTCCATTTTCACTACCTGCTGCTAAGGAGCTTGCGTCTAGATAAGAGGCACTTGCATCTTTGCAAGGTAGTCTTGAGTTATTAACATATGGGGGCCCATGCATGAATCAGGAGATGCATGAGGAGGATAAGGAAGATACCAGCACTGGTATACTTGAAGAAAGGAGGCCATCATTCTTACCAGCAGTTGTGGGCATCATTGATCCAAATGGAGGAATGTTGTGTTCTGTCAAGAGGTTCCCACATATCAGTTGATCCAAGGTATGCATAAGATTTCAACACATATTATTTCAAGATTCATGCATAGCCAAGGGTTAGATCAAAGTGCTGATTTGAAGCAAAGGTATATCATAGCGCTGTCACATAGTGGTTGTGACAAAGAGGCTTCATCATTCTTGGAGCATGTTGGAGGTTCTGCAGATTCAAAGCTTCACTGGTTTAGAAAGACCATACATGAGAATAAGGTCTCACTAAGAGATCACAACAGAGATGCATTTCAATATTCCATGAGATGCAAAGTTCTTCAGTGGGTTAAAGGAGATGGTATTATGCAAATGGAGAATGCTGTGTTCATGCAGCACATCACTCAACTTCCATATTTGAGTGAGTGGATGAGGATGGTGAGCAAGAACATTAACTCTTGCAGACATATATGGACCAGAAAGCTTGGTTACACTATTTTACCTTAGAAGACTCCTATCACTCTCCAAAGGCACCTATTTTTCTGATCTATGCCTTGAAGAGAAGTTATGAAATGTATAAAGAGGCATGGTAGCACTGGTTGCTTTGGGGTAAGCATGATCTCTACCCAAAGATTCTCATTCTCTGATCTCATGCTTGGTACATCATTAGTAGATTCTATGAAGAGGAAGCATGGATGATGTGGTTGTTAGAAGGAGAGTTGGACATCACATGTTAAATCTTATGTCCATGTATTCACCTATGCTTGAAGTATGTCTCATATGTCCACATGCATTTCTGTTGGAGGTATATTTCATGCATGAACCTTGGCTTGGGAGGGGCAATGACTCCCACATGATGTGGTATGAGGGAGCTTTCTTGTACTATGTTGATGAGACATTTTACATGTTCATCATTGTGCTGTTGCTCCAAGATCCACATGTTGATGAGGCAAGAAGGCTACAAAGTCCTTATTCCTATGGCTGCTTTTGGGTGAGTATGTTTGCTACCCAATAGCTCATTATTTTCTGAATCATGCCTTGGATTTCAATGTTTAGTTGCAGAAAGAGAAGGCATGTACAATATTTTCACTTGAGAAGGTATGGCCACCACATGACATCTCCTATGTCTATGTGTTTGCATGGTGAAAAATTTGGCATGATTATCTCAAGATGTGCATTGATGATGGTACTTTGTATTGGGCTGATGTGACATATCATATGTCCATTAGCACGGTTTGGTCTCATGATGCACATGAGGAGGAAAGAGGGAAGCAAGATCCCTTGTTGCTTTGGTGCTTTTGAATGAGTATGGTGACCACCCCATGGCTCATAATTTTCTGATTCATGCCTTACGTATCAAAGATAAATTGCAACAAAGAAAGGCATGCACATCATCTTTGGAAAGCATGGCTTGTCCATCTTACATGGAGGAGATGGAGGATGGCAGAAAAGGGCCTTGCTCCGGTGGTTGATTTTGGGAGAATATGGTTTGACATCTTTTGTTTACCCATATTAATCCTTCCCTTCTTCTTTGCATACCACTGAAATGATGGAGTTTGGATCCAACAAGGCCAACAGGGCTAAGAATGGAGGCATAGCAATGCTTGTTCAAGTTCACAAACATGGGATGGAGGAATGTTCTGCATGATGAAGCTTTTCCTTATGGCAGGAGCTACCTTACTTTATCTCTCTCATGTGTTTGTGATAGTGTTGGACATCATGTATTTGTCATCTTGTACTTCATGGTAAGAAGAGGACATCTAACCTCACAGTTGGAAGTCATCTCATGCATTGGTAGAAGACAAATTTGGAACCAAACATACATAACCTATTGCAGAAAATGGAGGAAGCCTTCCTTATGTGGATTCCATTTGGAGGGAATATATGGTTTGCATCTAGAATAAGAGTTGCTTGAGGGAAAGCAACATTTTGCCGGGGGAGACTGTAATATTCCCAATTTTTGCAGCTAATGGGAATATTGCATTTTATTTTCAGTTGTTTAATTCATGAATAAAAGTATGAGAAGGAGGTTTATTAAACTCCTAAGTTGAGAATAAATACATGCCCAATGTGAAAGGGGATAAATCTGGGCTATTTTATTAAACACCCCTAAGTGTGAAAAGGGGAAATTCATTTGAATGGGTCAATCTTGGCCCCACCTACAACGCAGATTGGAGTGAAGCTTATCCATCAAGCACAACGTAATTCTAGAAGAGGATCTCTTGTGTGAAAAAGGATAAGTTGAAGAAGGTCGTTTAGGGTTTTGGCAAGCCCTCATGTTATAAAAATAAGGAGAGGCAACAAGCAAAGGTTGTTCAAGAATTTTAGAGGTTGCTGCAACAACTCTAGTCTCTTGGCTATTTAGCCTAAGGGAAGAGGATTTCCTGTTTAGGAATCCTCTCTCCTTCCATGGAGTAGGTCTTTGGAGGAGATTGTGATGCATATCTCCACTATCCGGCATTATGGCCAAGCTTCATCTCTATAGCACCGTTGGTCCTGTTGAGGGTTTTGCAGCTGCTTGTGAGTTGCAGCAAGTGGGTGAACTAGATCTGCAAGATCTAGTTGTTTAGAGGAGATTTCTCTCAGGGAGGGTGTCTTGTGACCACCCAGAAGAGGATCTCACTCTCATTTTACTTTTAGATCTGTAATTTTTATCTACTGTATCATTTCATTCAAGCTACTGCGTAGTCCCTTCCATGAACTGCGTTATTTTCATGTACATGTTTCACTGTTGTCTAAATTTCTCATTGTACTTACTTTCTGGTGATTGAGGCTTGCCTCTCACTTTGAAGATTTGTAAATTAGCTTGCTGATCTATTCATATTCAGATCTGATATGTAATGTAATGAAAGCCATCTTCAGAAATCTCTGAAGTTTCTACAGTTCAGTGTATTAAAAGCTAGATCTACACTTTATTATGCAATATTTTGATAAAACCCCAAGGGGATCTTGTTAAGAAGGTTGAGTAGTTTCCAGATCTAGTATGGATATGATGTTTCAGCCATATATCAGTTTTAGATCTTGGTTTTAACCTACAGTAGCTGAAGCTCCTCATATAGGACACTATCAAGTCTTTTCTGCAGCTTTTACATGTATTACTACTTAATTTCTGAAGAATTCTTGCTCTTGCTTCATGTGAATTCAATGCTTCTACAAAGGAACTTCATTATGGATCTGATTTCCTGCTGCCATACTATAATATGAGTTTAATGGCTGATTTCTAGTGACTCCCAATAGAAACTGCGCAATTCCTGAAGGAGGGTTTCTCTATTAACTCAACCCCCTCCTTTAGTTGAGTGTTGATTTCGGGAGATCTGTTTAAGCCCTCTAAACCCATTTTTTTTGCTGAAAATCTTCATGGAGGTCCCACACAGCCTAAAATAAGGGAACCCATCCATTTTCTATGTTATTGTTACATTGGCTTGCTTATACAATGTTTCCCTTGAGCCTAATGCAGATTTTCTTGAGAGTGGAATTTCCCACTTCTTACTTGTTTGGTTTTTGCTTCTCTTTTGGATCCATTCTTTAGATCTGTAGATCTAAGGTTCCCAAGGGCAGAAAAAGCCAAGAGGAGTGTGTCATTCCCACACTTTCTATGTTTCATCAGTCTTCTATAGACAGAGTCTGGAATGGGCCAGAAAGCCTCTGGTTTTCACCCTCTCTTTAGAGGTGATATAACCAGTAAATTCCCTACCAGTCTATCTCTGGTTTAGAATTGCTGGTGTCTTTCCATACTATTGTGAATCCATAGTGGAATATCTTAAGATATTCCCCACTGAGCTTATTTTTCCCCATTTGGTACATTACAGTCTTTTCCAACGTATGCTCACTGTTCCGGCTGCAAAATGGTAAATTGAGTTACCAAGAGCTTCTTTTGATAATTTCACTGCCGTATCTACTGTAATTTTGACCCACTTCTAGTCATCCATATGATATGAAACTAGAACAGAACTCTTGACTAATTTTAAACAGATTAATGCTACTCACATTTATGATCATATTCATGAGTGGCGTCATCGTTGTAGAATGGTTAAGACATTTGTTCCTGATAAGCTCCTTGCTGAGTGGTTCATTAAGTCCCTGTTACCATCTATAATTGAGGATGTGGCTAAGGGTGGCGTCATCACTGAAGATCACGTCATTGCTTGTGCCCAGTACTTAGATTTGATTTACACTCAGTTTGGAACACTCTACGAGAAAATTACCAACGCATCGCGATCTAATTTTACTATTCCTCCTCCATCTAAGGACACTCATGTCGGAGATGGTATGATCGGTATTGCAAGTACACATCACTCTACTACATCTGATCCTGCGCCTTATTCCAAAATTTATGCCGTGTCATCTGAAAAGGGAAAAAGTGACAAGCAACTTGGAAGTAAGAAAAAGGGGAAATCAAAGAAAAATAAAACTTCTACCTCGCATGAAATATCATCTGATCAATCGTCTGGAAATCGGAAACCTCGTTACCCATGCATAATCTCTAATGAGGCACACTTTGTTCGAGAATGTCCTCACCACGCCGAAGTCTCAAAATTGGTTAAGACCTCGCATGCATCCACTGTGTTGACAAATCCATTTCCGAATTCGGACACAAATTTGGTTGCTACAGATCCAACTTCTAGTTCCCAAGTGCTTATGTTGTCTATCACGAAGCCATCAACTGATGTTTTGGTGTCAATGTGTAATAA
The DNA here is from genome assembly GCA_034641835.2 of Pinus albicaulis. Taxonomy (NCBI): domain Eukaryota; kingdom Viridiplantae; phylum Streptophyta; class Pinopsida; order Pinales; family Pinaceae; genus Pinus; species Pinus albicaulis. The sequence goes on from CM076575.1 coordinate 1,356,402,560, forward strand.
ATATTACGATAGTTAGGTTATTGATCAACCTACTACCTCGACCATGAATCCATATACGGAATCGACACTGCCAACTTCTATTCCTGAATTGGAAATCAAGCCACCGAAGGGAGTCGTTCATAAATCAACAATTAATCCTCGAGCCCGAGCTGCTCAAAATTATAATATAGTTGAAGATTTGGCTCAATCCCCTTCAGCTATGTCAGCGCTTGAGGTGCTTCAAAATTGTCCCTCCCGGAAGTAGGCTTTGTTGTCGGAAATTGGTGGAATCGATCCGACAGATTCCAACCTTGTAGTCTTTAATCATACGGGCTCTATGTTGAAATTACCAACAAAATTGGCATTCTCCATCCAAGTAAATGTTCTCAATCACCTTGTTCATCATACTATTATTGATGAGGGAGCATGTACCTGCATTATGTCTCTAAACTTCTAGAATTCACATGGATCACCACACCTATCTCAATCGCCTACGACGTTGAAAATATTTCAATGGATGTACATATAAGCCTTGCGGTATCATCAATAACCTCCATGTTCAACTAGGGGGGAAAAATTTAAATGTTGAATTTGAGGTCATTGATGGACCCCTTGATTAAAAAATTTTACTCGGAAGGGTGTGGTATATGCTATGATTATGATTGTCTCCACATATTTTAGAATGATCGCCTTTCCACATGAAGGTGTTATCATAATCATCAATTAATTATCCTTCTTTGCCTCCATTTCCCAGGTAATTGGAAGCATTCCGTTGGTTCACGCACCCCAATTTCAGAACATTGGTTTGGGGCTCTTAAAGGATTCTTCCCTCATGGGAACCTTTGCATTACCGCTGCCTCCGATGTTGGTAGAAATTGCAAACATAGAGACCTTCTACATGATATATTCCACTCCATCTAGCTTAAGGAAGATTATAGGTGATTATGAAGTTGTTACGTTGGATGAATTTCTGTCGCCTAGCTTAATTGAGCTGGATAGAAATCAATCTACATGGCTTGGGAAACGAATCCAAAATCATCGTCGCGAGTTGTTTGGGTTGATCGTTCATTAGATTTTTGTACTCCATCCGATCCTTTTTCATCCACTTTCTTGACAAATGAGAATATTGTGGAATCCATGATGTCATAAGGAGAACCATGGGAAGATCATCATCATCACTCCCATCTTCAGGATTACGAAGAGGATAGTCTTATTGAACTATATCACCCATCGATCAAAACATTATTTTCCAATTCTTTCCCCATTAATGCAATCGAATTCGAGCAAAACTTATCGAATATTGAAGAAACCATTTCTATCGATATTTTGACTAAACCCAACGTTGTATAAAACATTCATGTCGACGTGTCTTGTTCTCCATCAGAAATCGAAACATATCACTCTCTCTTTCATGAATTTCGTGATTTATTTTCTTGGTCTTACGAGGAAATGCTAGGCATAGATACTAGTATCGTTGAACATACTATTAATATGTACCCTGATGTCAAACCAGTACGTCAATTCTTTCTTCCTCCTCATCCGAAGAAGGCCACTGCCATTAAAGCAGAAGTTGAAAAACTTTTGCGTGCTGGTTTCATTTACCCTATTCTGCTAACTTAGTGGGTTTCCAACATTGTTCCTGTTATGCAGAAACAAGGGAACATCAAAGTGTGCATCGATTATCGGGATGTCAATCTTGCTTGTCCAAAAGAAAACAATCCTACTCCCTTTATCGACTAGATTATTGACGATTGTGCTAGATGTAAAATATTTTCATTTATGTATGGATTTTATGGCTACAATAAAATCAATATTTTCCTAGAGGACCAATATGAGACAACATTCATCTGTCCTTGGGGAAAATTCGCTTATCGGAAACTACCGTTTGGTTTAAATAACGTTGGGGAAACTTTTCAGAGAGCAATGGATTATGATTTCAATGACATCAAGCACATTGTTCAACCTTATCTAGACGATTTACCCACGCATTCACGAAACCAAACTGATCACTAGATGCATTTGAGAGCTATCTTTCTAGGCTTCCAACACTACAAAATATGCCTCAATCCACATAAATATGTGTTTTGTGTTGGTTCTGGTTGTTTTCTAGGAATTCAAATCGACCCACTGAAGGTCCAGACCATTCTTGATTTTTCTGGGCCATCAAATTTGATTCATGTACAAAAAATTCAAGGAAAGACTAAATTCCTAAGGAGGTTCATACCCAACTACGCTGAAATGGCTAAAGGATTTACTCGGCTCTTGAAAAATGGGATTCACTTCCAAAGGGATAAGGTTGCACAAGCTTCTTTTGATGCTGTCAAGGATACACTTTTCCGTGCGTCATTAATGTATCCCCCAATTATCAGAGTGATTATTTCTTATATATCGCAGTGGCTGATACAACCATTGCTATGGTATTGGTCCAATTAGAAAATGGGATAGAAAATCCGATATATTATTTGAGTCATAGTCTCAATGATACGAAAGTGAAGTGTTCATATGTAGAAAAGCTTACCTTGGCAGCCGTTCAAGCTTTCCAAATATTTCGCCACTATATCCTGTTACGGAAAACCATTTTCATTTCTGATTGCAACCCCATGACTTACATCTTATCACGTCGATTTCTGGGGGGAAGTATTCAAAATGGATTGTCATTTTGCAGGAGTTTGATTTGGAATTCATTAAATCCAAGTCAAAGAAGTCTTTAGTTTTGGATGAGCTTCTCTATGACCTTCCCGCTGATAGTACTGCTACTACATAGAAACCATCTATTCCTGATGAGCCTCTATTTCTGATCAGATGATATGATCCTTGGTATGGGGATTTTATCATTTATCTCTAGACCCAGAATTTTCGGCCTGATACCTCTCGCTATGACCAGCGATGTATTTGATACCAAGCCAAAGATTATATGATCGTTGGAAATACACTTTATCGCCGTGGTGTCGATACAATTTTAAGAAGGTGCCTCACTCATGAGGAGGCTGAAAAGGTTCTAAATGATTGTAATGCTGGGGCTTGTGGTGGACACTTTTCTGGATACACTACCGCCACAAGTCTGCCATATTTCACGACTACATCCTTGCAGTCATAAGTTTTCATGCGTGCTAGATATTTGATCATAAAATCTGCAAACCGCCAGCGCCAATGCATATTGTTATCTCTATGGGACCATTTGAAAAATGGGTCGTTGAATTCATGACCTGTAACCCTTGTTTGTCCAGGGGGCATGGTTATATTATTATCACAGTAGACTACTTTACCAAGTGGGCTGAAGTGATTCCTACATTTCATAACATAGGACAAACAACTGCATTTTTTTTCTTTAATCATGTAATTTCATGGTTTGGTGTTCCATAGGCTATAGTAATAGATCATGGTTTGCATTTTCACAATCATATGATGAATGAGTTGACTGCCAAATTAGGACTGTCCCATGATAGTTCTACTCATTACACATAATCAAATGGACAAATTGAGGCTATTAACAAGATTCTTAATCGAATTCTTCAACGAATGATATGAATTCATAAACGAAATTCGCATTTGATCCTGTACTCGGATTTGTGGGCATATCGAACCTCAGTGAGAAATGCATCCGGATTTAACCCCTTTCAATTGGTGGATGGTCTAGAAGCTATCTTGCCAATACAATGTGAAATACCTTTGTTAAAACTTGCAATTTACTTGTTACTTGACACCTTTGTTGAAAAATCACGTATTTTTAATCTCATCCATCTTGATGAAACACATTGTGAAGCCGCATTGGCCAACGAAGCGCATAAGAGACATATAAAGGTGTAATAAGACAAGCATGTCTAGCCTCGCATCTTCTCAGAGGGTGACCTGGTCCTTCTTTATGATTAGGAATCTTATGTAATAGGTATAGGGAAATTTGAGCGATTATGGCATTGCCCCTATATTTTCAAAGGATTTCTTGCTAAGGGTGCCTACTAGTTGGTAGATTATGATGGAATTCCATTGGCGTAGACCCGAAATGGGTTGTATCTAAAACATTACTATGCTTAAACATGAATGTAGTAAATTGTTGTATTATATTTTATATATGCTGTTGATTTGCATTTACTGTCTTAGTTTGTTTTTGTATAGTTTTATTGAAGTTAGTAATATTATTTACATTTCATCGTAGATGTCTGAATCTTTGGAACCATTCATTGGGTATGCTGACGGTGCTATTGATTGTATGTTGAATCTATCCTCTGCAACGTGGGCCTTTTTCGATCTGAACGATGAATTAGTGAGTTTTCAAGGGATTTTTATCGATTGATCTACAAAAAATATCACTGAGTATAGCGCGTTGATCAAACTTCTATCTGATTCCATTTCATTTGGTATTAACCGCATCATCATTAGGTTAGACTCACAACTTGTGGTACTGCAACTTACTAGTGTTTATACTGTCATAAATCCAACACTGCATCATATGTTCCTAAGAGTTTGACTTTTGGAAAGACATTTTGATTTCATTCAATATCAACATATTTCCAAAAAATTAATGCATTAACTGATTCCTTAGCACATTATGTTATAAATAGACATTTGCGACACATGTAAAGACATATTTTCAATTCAAATCACATAATTGAATAGGATTATGCAATAAACATAGGAAAAAACTGAAAACAAATTGATATATAGTTATAGGTTTTTACAAAATTTGTGCCCAAGACACACTAGTGATCTGACCTCAAAATGTATGCAACATGTCAAAAGTAAACTAGTGGTGCTCATGATAACATGCTACTAATCTAGCTATCCTACGCAATAACCACATCCAACAGTTAGGAACAACAATAGTATGGCGCTGCAGTCGCATGGGTAAGTCTTCGATCCAGAAATCTAAAATCCTGAAGGTCAACCCCTGTATGTGCTGCTGTAGCTTAGCAAGAGTCTCAGCCATATCCAAATCCTGAAGGATTTCTCTCCTGAAGGCCCTCTCTTCTACCTCATCTGCTCCCTTCTTTGGCTATCCCACTGGTCAAAATCTACCTACATATGCATACATCAAAAATTTAGTTTAGTCTTTGGAAAACATAAAAATACAAAAACATGTATAAACCTTATAAAAATAAAAAAACATGGTCAAAAAATTCTTACCAATTTCACCCCATTGAGTGCCTTCTGGTAAAGACAAATATGGATCTCCTCAGAAGTCGATGCCTGCATATGCATAATCATCGATGGCGATCATATGTCACTTGATCTAGGAAAATAATGTAGTCGAGAACACGATGATTGATTGAACAACATGTCTAGCCACCAGTTCTACCCATCTCTGCATCCTTGGATCTATAGGGTTAGATATACCCAACATCACATGCTGAGGTTGCATCAATGGAATCTGCTCTAAGGAAAAATAAATGAGGAACGAACTGTAGATGAAAATTTTCTTCCTTCCTCCCTTTTCCTTTCTCAGCTGTTCTTTCATTTGAGAGAGTACAACTTTATCCCAATTGAAAAATGTTGGTTCTAAGCACTCTAGTGCATACTGCATGTAAGATCTGTTTTCTACATGTAGTGTAGTCGTACCAGCAAGCTTTGCGATCGTGAATAGAATGGATTTCAATGGCAAGTCACAAACATCGCGGATGTTTATTTTCACATCCTTACTAGGTTGGGCCCCTGGATTGCAATACTAAAATATATAATCTCTTACCATCTCTCCTCCAAGAGGAGATTCTGAAAGAGAAATGGAAAAACCTCTCCTCGATAATCATGTGAGAAAATAGATATCCTCCACTAACATTGGGACCACTTTGTCCCCAGTGTGAAATTCCTCTATCGCTGGATCCCGTGAACGAACAAATAACTCCAATAGTTCCATCTGTTGCCTCATACCCGATAGTTTGAAGTACTTTAGCAACCTGCAGTCTCTGAGGGCTCTTACAGTACCTGGATCATTTAGGGAAATCATGTTTTGTTCCTCATGTTCTCTTTCCCTCCATTTAATAGTCATTTTGGTCCGATGAATGCTTGAAACAGAATCCTAAGACTCATAAGGATCCATTTCATGCAAAAAACTAGGCAAAATTTGGGCACACTGTAAAGAACAAAAATGGGAATTGTGCCCAACGCACCCCTAGTCAAGGGACAGTGCGTTGCAAGTGCACTTGGCCTTCAATTCCAGTGTGCAATAATGCACCTTTTGACATTCAAGGGTGTGTTTCCCTATGTGAAAAATAAATTTACCTGAAAGGGCCCAAATCCCTAAAAAATTGCAATGAAATGAAACATAAATACTATTGAAGGAAAGAGGAGGTTCATAGCTTCAACCTGGATTGAACGACGAGGAAAATCATCCACAGAATCTCTCGTAATCAACTACTGAAGTTCGGAGGCAAAAACTAGTTAAGAGCTCCAAAATCCAAATGATAACTTTCAAATGGTAAAAATGAATAGTAAAACTCTTTTCATTAGTCATTTTATTATTTACAAATCATATTTATTGCTCTGACTATGGTTTTTATTCATTTTTTGATATGAAATAGGTATTTTTAATCCATTTGATGTTGTTATGAACAGGTTTACAGTTGACATAGCAGATTAGTCATGCACACTTATCCAAGAATGATTTGACCACAAAGCATACTTTTATCCTTATTTTTCGAGCTTTGATAAAAATGAAAAATGACTTGTAGCGCACTTTTATCTCTTTTTATAGCTTCAATAATAGTGAAAAATAAACCCCTGGAGTCTTATTTTAGCTCTTTTCAGACTCTGATAATGTGAAAATATTTCTGATCACTTGTCTTTTCAAGCTCGTAAAAGTAAATGAAACGACATCTACTCAATATAAGTTTAACCCTTTTCCAGACTGAGATAGATTATTTATGAAAAAGGAAAACCTTAGTCTAACATGGCTAGGAGGTTCTCTTAGATATTATTTTACACTTTTTTTGGATATGAGCAACAAATTTACGAAAAAGGACGGATGGAGTTTTCTTTTGTCCTCTTTTTCAAACCCTATAAATATGAAAAAGGATCGGGCTGTCACTGTTGTTAGGTTTTCTAAAACATAAAATAGAAACGGGTTTGTCGATCATGAAAAAAATTGAGTTTCATTTATTGCTAGACTCATTAAATTATTAAATAGTGATGCATATTCAACCGAAGGGTTGAATTATAGATCAAGCATATGTTATCCTCCTCAAGTTTGTTAAAAAATAAAGAGGTACTATTCGACAAATGACTGGGGAAAATTTTGGAAAGTGAACAAAACTTTTTGCGGTAGCAGGTCGCTCTTGAATATGACACTTCACTCCATCATTGTGACTTTTTGGGTTGGGTAATCTTCTTGACGGTTCATTCATACCTATGGTTCATCATACCTTCACTTCGGTTTTGGGTCAATGCTGCCAAATCATCTCAGTGTCACTGATATGTTCAAGAGAAGCCATCCAGTGAATACTTATCCTTCTGCAATACTCATAAACCTTCATTTTTGTGATAGTCATCCCTGAACATTGCTATATCAAGTCACATTTTGTGTCTGAAATCAATAACTCCCGTTTCGTGATAAAGTGGTTTATTGTTGACATCAAATCATCATCGAATAATTTTACTTAGAAACATCATCTTCCAGTACCATGAGGCTTGTTACAGTATCGACAAGATCCTCATTTCCGGACCTTTAACCGAAATATTTTGTTTGGCGTTCAACATCAAATCATCTATTCATGCCTTACAAACTGTACTACAATACTGTGAGAGCCATTAAGATCAATGGTGGTTATCTCGCATTTAAAAATAGCTCACATCATTGGCTGGTAATCAAACGATGTCTTACCATGTATGACTACTAATCATATAGTCACATGGCTAGACTTGTACCCGAACGATCGAGTAAACGAGACAAGAAGACCCCGGATCTGGTTTCAGCCATCAGGGCTGCGATTTTAGGATTGTTTTACACATCATCTGTACGGTGACCTTACATACAAATTTCCATCCAAACATGGGCCTATATCTGTAGGCATGTCTGTATTGGGAAACATTCCAATATAGACGACTTTCTGCACTATATACATGTTATTAGATAGATTATTTGTTGAGCATGGGAATGCCTCCCTCAGAAATTCATGATCAAGATGAAAATATCATGATGTAATGTATTTTAATATTGATGTAGGTCGCCACTCTGCTTCAGTTCCGGCTCATGACATTGTAAAGCAACTCATCCAAATATTGTTATTATTATTTTGACTTCATGCTTTAGGGGGTAGCTATTATAGGTCAATTTGCGCATCATCCCCCATGACTTGGTCAAACTAGACATCATCCCCGGACCCCAGGACCAATGAAATAGGGTCTATCATCCCCTTACATTTCAGTTTCTATATGCCCTAAGAGAAGAACAATTCATTCATGGATTCTATTGTGAGATTTACAAGGTTTGAAGTATACGTTATATCACTTATTGACTCACCAATGCAACCTCTAAAGGGACTAAATGTGTTTCATATGCAACATCCTCCATTCAAGGGTGCACTGCAATGCACTTCTCGGCATTCAAGAGTGTGTTTATCACATGGGAGTGGAATTCTCATTATTCCAGGAATATCCACATGGCTAGTGCCTTCTAGAAGAGTCCATATGTGTCAAACTTTGAATCCAAGTGTCCATCTAACACCTCTGAACTTGGGAACATGTCCTGCATATTATTAGAAAGTCATTCATCGAGAAACTACCATCAGTTTCCCTATAAATTGAGCACAGATCCTAGTTCTAGGAAGGGAATAATTTCGGTAAAGAAATGCTGTTGGATTCTCATTTGAGACAGTGAAAGTACTGATATGCTGTTGGTGTGAAGTTGGATGTGATGAGGCTGGGATGAAGCTGGAGGTGGTGGAAACAAATCAATCATTGGTTGTAACCTCCCCCTTCTACTCTTTAATAAATATTTCTGTTCATTTTCCCATATATATGTCTCTATATGTTTCTATTTCTCATGTAATGTATTCTTGAATGATATATATATTTCATATCTAATCTATTTGAGTGATTAAGATAAGTAGATATATGTATATGCATGTTGTTTGCTGTTCTTTGTTTGTGTTTGCAGGAATCGATCCGGCGATTTGAGTTGGATTGAGAGCGACAACAACAATGAAAAAAGGAGAAAGAGAAGTGATTGGATCACACGTAGGTTATTTCATCATTCTGTGTATCTAATTATTTTAGAGAAAGTGATAGAAAAGTTTTTCTTTTGTTGTTCTAAGTGCCTAACACCATACTTGAATTTGATTTATCTGTAGATCATAATTCTGCATAACACCAACATAAACCCATGAATCATCCCCAGTCACTGTGGGGTAGGCTCCTTCATCTTCTGTTTGAGTGCAACGAGAGAGGTTGTTAGTGTAAAAACCACCTCAAGGCTCTGCACTACAGCTTTGTGTGCTTCATTGACTAGATTTTCCGTTGTCAGACCTTCATTTGCAAGATCGATACTTCTTTGGTCTTATGAAGGATCTTCAATGCACCATAAAGTGTCTGTGACAACTATAGAGCCTCCTCGGCCCATGACTACATCTGTGCCTCCAAAAAATGCTCTCTATGACGCAGATCCTCGATCTCTTTCTGAATCACCCGACCCTCCTATAGGCGGGCAAGGCGTTGTGAAATCATGAGGGTGGGCACCGCCATCCTGATATCAGTGAATTTTTTCTCGTTGATGCGCAATTCATTGCACAAGTGCTGTACCATTGGGTCATTATGAGCCGAAGTCAAAACACCCATGGCCTTATCCAATAACTAACCGCACTCTGTAACTGCGGAAACTATGCTCTCTATAGTGGTTTTAAATTCGACGGCCTTTTGAGCTTAGACTTTCGGAGGAGTCTCCGGCTGTAGCTTCATTTGCAGAATTGTGATTTGGTGCTCAAATTTGGCACACATAGTTTGAATATCTACCCGTGAGGCATTCAATGTAGTGGCCAACCCTTCTAATTTATTTACTGGGGCAGTCGTGGTAGGGACCGCGAGAAAATCGCTGCATACATGCTGCGCAAAATGTTGAGCCTCTGCTGCACAACATGCTTCCTCCACGGTCTGTTATTTTTGGTGAGCTTCAGTAGCCTACTATCGTGACTCTGTGGTAGTGGTGTGGGCATGGGCTTCTCAGAATTGGAGCTCATCCACAATCATGTTGTGGATCATACGTAACTTCCCTGTAGGAAAAAAATATTAGTCAACATTTATATCACCGCAACCTCATAGCTGCGAGCATTGGCTTGTGAATATTACATGGATGGATGATTCAAGGATTCAAATAAGATGACTCTCCCCTGTGGCAAGTAATACTATGTTGAGAGGCTACGCGTTGGTTGCAAGTACGCTTGCTTGCATCAGGCTCGCTTGGACTTTGAGCACCTGGATTCTGCTCTGGACTTCGTCGAGTGCAACCTTAAAATGTGCTTCCAAGTCTATCCACATGTCATCTGTTGCCGTCGTGACCGTGTTAGCTATCTCATTGAAGTTGTTAGCCACCTATAAAAATTTTTATACCAAGAGGTGGCTAGAATTTGTCTTCAAAGCTTCAAGAGATAGTTCCCTTTGAAAACTTATCATCATCTGAAGTTTTTATGATGATTATTACTCTTTGAGTTAATATTCACTGCTGTTTCCCTTTTATCCTAAAAAAACCTGCTGTTCACCAAGAGAGAAACTACTTATGAAACCCCATTTTCCATAATTTTCACTCCTCCTTTTCACTCATAAAACAATTCCGTTGTTCATCCTTTTTCCTCCATAAAATCCTCAAAAAACCCTTCATCTAACCTCTATATCATTCCAAAGACCCTTTTAAACTGTTTGTTCCCCTTTCATTTGGTTTAAAAACTCCTATCTCCTCTACCGGAACCTTGTTTTGGCCTTAAAATCCTTGTTTTTGGCTTGAAAACACCCTTTCTGCACTATAAGGTTTTTTAAGCCCCCGAGGGCTTATTTCCTTTAGCTCCTGACCTCCATATGCCGTAGCCCCGTAGTCAGGCGCTAAAAGCCTTGAAACCTTGTCCGAAATCCTTTTTTCCTTTAATCTTTCATTTCCCCAACAAAATGATTTAAGTTAATCGGGACCGTTGATCTATATAGATCAACGGCCCTGAGCTACCCGATCTCTGCCCAATTAACCTTCCCTTCCATCCCCTTTCATTAACCTGCCCTACCTTGGAATCTCAACTTTCCATTGCGAAGATCTAACAGACAAGATTTAACCCAATGGCCCATTGCGCCCGTCCACCACACGACAAAATTGATGACGTAACCCTGGACCCCACTACTTTCTCCGTTGTGCAGCTCTCCTCGTCGCGTGCGATTCGCACCGTCGGATCTCTAACCTCCCATCCGACGGCTCAAATCACGTTTCGCATTTTTTTTGCGCCCATAAATTAACACTCCAAAAAAACGTGAAATGGGCGATATTGAAGGGGATGTGTGTCAACCGATGTATGGTATCGCATTTTTTTTGGCCAATTTTCAAAACCGCTCCAATGCTGCACGAAAACCATCCTATTTTTTTGCTTTACCGCTGTTCTCCGTCCGCAATGAAAATTCATATTTTGATCCTGGCCGTTAATTGTTTCAATCCGACGGTACTCACTTAATCTCACTCCATTTGTTTTCCCTTCACCTTTTCCCCAAAACATTTCATCGCCTGATCTCGTCCATCCAATGTATTAATCCAACGGCCCATAATTAGATTTCACCCCTGTGCATTTGCCATCCGCCTTTTCTCCTGATCGTTTCAACGATAATTCCCCACCGTCGATCTTTTAGATCGGACGGCTCCAATTTAACTATGCCACCATTTACTTTTCTTCTCCCAAATGATTTGATCAAGAAATTTTGACTGTTAATTAATTTAAATTGACGGTCAAGATTTAACTTCTCCTCCGTTTTGTTTGTTCACCATCTCACCTCCTAAATGACCCCATCAAACCATCTCAACCGTTGATCATTCTAGATCAACTGTTCTTATTCATCCTTGCGCCCAAACTCCATCTGCAACCATTTTTCTTCTGCCAAGGGTTTTTCTCCATGTTTTCTGCAAAATCCTCCATTCCGCACAGCTCCATTCCCTCCACCGAACCTCTGAAGCAGTCTCAACCAATTTCTGCAGGATTTTATAACAAGTTTGTGTGTTTTTGCAGGGTTTTAAGTAGTGTTTTCTCTGTGTTCTTCCCAGTCACATTCAGGCGACAAAAATGCCCAAACTGATGATTCCGTGGCATAAAATCAAAGGAAAAGGAGTTTCAGAGTTTAAAATCCATGTTTGAATCATCTGGAGCACGATCCTCAATCTCAGAAACCGTACACGGCCTAATATCAGTTGTGCCACTGTAACAGGCAACAAAGTGTATCAGTGATGAAGAATCAAGGTTAAAGAAGGATTAATTAAGGCCAAAGAGTGAATATCACAGTTTTAATCCTCAGGATTAAAGGAACAAAGCTAATATCAGAGAATGAAGACCTGAAAACTAAGGTCAAGGCCTAATTAGGCCTAAACATAGATAAAGAATAGATAAATGTGTTTTAAGGTTAAACAGAGGAAAATATCAGCAAAGGAGACCTTCACTGCCACATCAGAGGCCAATTATCCTTTTCAGCTTCCAAAGAGCCACCTGCAGCCTCAATAAATCAAAAGAAGGCCTAGTTATTGCCAGAACAGAAGATATTTGCCTAAAGACAGCTGAATAGTTATTTTAAAGAAAAGAAGATATTTCAAACAGTCAGTAAAGTTATTTTAAAGGATAAATAGACCTTAAAGTCAATATTTTACCCATTAAGCCTAAAAAGTAGAAACTGAGTAAATGAAACAGAGTTGTAATTCGATGCATTCTTGCCTTATGCCTTGCATGGTTTTCAAGGCTAGGAGTTGCAATTAGTGTAGAATTAATTACACTTCAATCCTAAAACTCTCCCACCTTCTCATTTCTTCTATAAATACTTCTAAAGAAGATGAGAAGTTGTTGGTTGGTTGGTCACTAGTTGTAATACTGAAACTCTCTGAACTAATACATAGTCTGTTCGAATTTGAAGAAGAAATTGAAGTCTTGGAAGCTTGATGGTGGTGTGACATGCTTGTTCTTGAGAAGGCTCTATCATTGGATTCATGAGCTTGGCTGTTGGTGATGTATTATGAAATGTCTGTTGTTTTTCCTGTTTTCATTTTGTTCCATAAATTCTTACTACAGCAGGATGAAAAATTTAGGCTAAGAAATGACTCCTGGAAGCACCTTAGACTTGTTTATCCTTCAATGTTCTATGTTTTCTTCTGCTGAGGTATTTTAGAGTCTTAAATATTTCTCTTTAGTCCTCATGCTTGTTTATTTCTCAAATATTTCAAATAGTTGGTTCCAGCATGATTTATGGTTTTCCTTGCTTGTCTGTTGCCACTTGAAAGCTGTTTTTGAAGTCTCCCTTTGAAGTACCATTGTTTATAGTTAGCCAAGGAGGTATTTTTCAATCATACCCTTTGTCCCTACTTGAAAAATTGTTTTAAAGGTCTTTATAATTGTAATCATGGATGTTTTTAGGTGTTCCCTCTTCTATGACTACAATTATCAGTGAATCTTTTATGTTTTCTAAGTCCTTTGAAATAAAATCTTTGAGGAAATAGGATGTGCTCCCGAATCTTATATTTCATTTTAAAAAGTTGTCTTGAGGTCATTATTTGCTTAAAGTGTGGTTTGTAGAATTCATGGTTAGCCCTGTCTATCAAATACCTCTTTATTGTTCAAGTTATGTTTTCAAGTTTCCTTTGTTGAGAATTCATTTTCTCTTTCCAAATCATTAATGTCCATCTCATTCACAAAAATAAATGATCATGTGGCCAAGTTAGATTTTCCCTTTGATATCCCATATCCATTGATGAGTTTGTCATAAAACTCTTCTTGACTCCATTTCCCAATGAATCTAACACTTCTTCTTTCTGTTTATACTTCCTATACCTTTCATGTTCTGTTGTACTAATTCAACCAAACAAACAAACAAAACAAACACTTGCACTCAATAACTAGTCTAAAATCATACTTAAAACAAAACAAGACATACCTTTGCAAACAATTTGAGAGATCCCTCTCTGAGAACAGGAGGACTAGATCCTGGAACTCTAAATATTGGTTCTGATGTTGCCTTGTCTTTTGGTTATCCAATCTATCAAAACAAAGGATACCAACATAATGGCGATCACGGTGGGACCTATTGAGTAGATAATAGTCTAGAAAACTCTTGTAGACTTAGTAAGTCCTTAAATAACCACATAAAACTCACAAAATCCAAAAACATTCAAGATTGGCTTCATAATAAACATGGTGGTGGAACCATAAAACATTTTACCTTCACAAAAGCTAAATAAATTTCCACCTGGTGACTCCACTGGCCTCCAATAGGCCTATTACTTCACTAGTCCTTGTAAACTCTCCTGGGAATGCATTGAGAAAACCCAATCATACTGTTGGTGGACAGAAAAGTTCAAAATATTCCACCTAGCGACTCCAAAATCCCAAAAGACCTAATGACTCCACTGGTAGAAGACTCTGAACTAGTTGAAAAGATACAGTGGCTTCTTTATTGCAAACATGGATCCAAGTATAGACAGAGAAGGTAAACTAAATACATTATTGGGCCTAGTTGGAAAAATAGTGTACATAGTTGATAAAATATTGAATAGGCATGAGGTTGATACAGATGTTGATTATCTAGAGCAACCTATGCCTTTCCATGATCAAACACAAACCCAACCACTACAAGATATAAACAACAAAAAAAATATGTATGATGAGCAAGATTACAAAGAGAACAATAAGGAATATTGTCAAGAAGGGATTGATTGCCTCCCTTTATCTTGTATTGCACTATTAAGAGAACTTTACAACCAAAATGCAAATGTAAAAAGTGAGTAGTGCCCTGAGGAAAACATAAGCCATATTGAACTCACAAAATATGAAATAGGAGAAGAGACAACACAACCAGAGTCTCTGCCTTTCTGTCATGACTCATTTCAGATTATTAAAGAAGAATGGCATCCTGAAAATCTAGTAGAAACAACTCATGAACCTTATATTCAAAGTGACTGCCATAAAGGTCATGAGGAGTTGTTTGAAACTGAGATAGTTTAGAAAAAAGAAGAAAATCCTTAAAGTTTCCTTGCAAGCACAAGTGAAGATTTACTAGAAAAGGCTCAAGAAGACATCCAGCCTCAAAATCAGTCAATACAAGAGGAAGAGGATTGTTGTTTTTCTGTCCAAAGAAAAAAGAAAATTTCTTCTCTTTTAACAGAAGAAGAAATTGATCAGATATTAAATAAACATCCAGCCCTCAAAACTTTATTAGAACAAAAAATTTCTGCTCATCTACCTACTAACCTTGTTGTCTTGAACTAGAAAACAAACTTGTAGAACAACTCAAAGAAAAGAAAACTGATAACCGAATATGTTTGATTGGTGAGATTGTCTATGCTAATGATTTTCCAATTTTTGATTAGTCTGATGATGATGATAAGCTTCAAGAAAAAACTAAAGATGCAAGGAAACTAGCAGTTGATTGGTGTCATGAATTTCCTTATCATCAGCTGGAAAGAAGTGGTCAAAAAATCCTATCCATCAGAAACAGTTGTCACATAATTGGGAGTCAGCAATCTATCAGTTGTGATGATGAGGTTGAGAAGAAAGAGGAGTTTCTCGAGCAGGATAAATATGAGGAACCTTATCCTGAAAATATTGAGGTAATAAAAGATATCCCTGCTCAAGAAAATGATGATCTCTTCATAGAGTACAGTCCACTGAGTCAGAGTATACCAGGACTACAAGAGGACAACACTGCAATATATGATGAGTCCTCCAGTTCAGATGATAACGAAGATGAGGAAGTTTTTCTTTCTCAAGAAGATCTTTATCTTGATCCAGTGGAGAAAGAAGAGATGATCCTAGTAGAACCATGTCTTCCTAATACTCACAACTAGGCATTGTTTCAAGATCCCTATGCTCACTTCTTGAAGGCATTTGAAGAAGGGATAAAGGTTATTAGGAGCAGTGTATTACCAAAAGCAAGAAGATTATTTAGCACTGCTGCTAAAAAAAAAATGGAATGGGAGTGGCCTTGTTTGTCCAACCTGCCCAAAGAGACGAAGAAGGAACAATCATGGAATCATTTACTGGATTGGTTGCACTGGAAAAGAGAGTTCATCAGCTAAACATGTAAATATTCCAAGTTATACTAGGTTAGATAGGAATGTCAATAAAGATCAGCTATGAGCATTTATTTAGTTGTTTATTATGCTTTGAAGAATAAAATAAGAAAAATACAAAAACGATAGAAAAGAGAAAAGAGGGAAGATTGTAAAACAAGAAAGGTATAGCCCCATACCAAAAAAGAGAGACAAAATCTAAAAGTGTGCAAGCTCAAATGCCACTCCTAAAAGACACACTTCTAGTTAGTCATACAACCTAATCATGATTAATTAGTTTTCAATTTACTGCTAATAGGTTAGTTAATTAGATCAGCCAAACAACTCAATCTTGGCTTATCAGTAAGATAGATTAGGTTAGAAGAAAGAAGGTTCAAACAAGCTCAAAACTTGAACCAGAAAGAGAGAGAAAAAAACTCAAACAAAATCAAAATCAGAGCTGAAGAATAATGAAGGATGTCCTTAAATTTTCAGATCTTAAGCCTTCACCATTTTGCTTTAAATTTTCTGCAAATTTTAGTCTATATGCAGCTTGTTTTTATGCCATAGATCAGCAGCAAGTTAGACTGTTTAATCCTGGCTTGGCTACTTTTAAAAATTTCTGTTTTATAATTTAGAGAATAAAATTCTGTTCGACAGTCTAATCCTGACAGATAGTAGTTAGGTAGAGAAACTTATGAGTTCAATTGCTTAATCTAAACTCATGGAGGAATAAGATTAGACTTAGATTAGTTTCCTATTTTTCAAAAGAATAAAATGTTGTTGAAGAGAGTTTGCTAGTCCAAATGCACTCTGAAAGAAGAAAAAAATGTTAGGATCATTAGGAATGGGTAAGTAGAGATGTTGTTTTGATAGAATTCCATTGTTTCAGATTGCTGCAGAGATCATCAAATCAAAGAAAGGTTGCTGCCCAATGGATTAAGGCACTGGTTTAATGAAAGCTAGAGATTTGCAGCTGAGGTTCTAGACACCTAAAGAACCAGCTGTCTTCCCCAAGTGGAGCCACTGTTAGCCACCTATAAATTTTGTTATACCAAGAGGTCGCTAGACTTTGTCTTCAAAACTTCAAGAGATAGTTCCCTTTAAAAACTTATCATCATCTGAAGTTTTTATGATGATTATTACTCTTTGAGTTAATCTTCACTGCTATTTCCCTTTTGTCCTAAAAAAACCTGTTGTTCACCAAGAGAGAAACTTCTTATGAAATCCCATTTTCCATCATTTTCACTCCTCCTTTTCACTCATAAAACAATTCCGTTGTTCATCCTTTTTCCTCCATAAAATCCTCAAAAAACCCTTCATATAACCTCTATATCATTCCAAAGACCCTTTTAAACTGTTTGTTCCCCTTTCATTTGGTTTAAAAACTCCTATCTCCTCTACCAGAACCTTGTTTTGGCCTTAAAATCCTTGTTTTTGGCTTGAAAACACCGTTTCTGCACTATAAGGTTTTTTAAGTCCCCGAGGGCTTATTTCCTTTAGCTCCTGACTTCCATATGCCCTAGCCCCATATTCGGGTGCTAAAAGCCTTGAAACCTCGTCTGAAATCCTTTTTTCCTTTAATCTTTGATTTCCCTGACAAAATGATTTAAGTTAATCGGGACTGTTGATCTATATAGATCAACGTCCTTGAGCTACCCGATCTCCCCCCAATTCACCTTCCCTTCCATCCCCTTTCATTAACTCGCCCTACCTTGGAATCTCAACCATCCATTGTGAAGATCTAACGGACAAGATTTAACCCGATGGCCCATCGCGGCCACCCACCACACGAAAAAATTGATGATATAACCCTAGACCCCACTACTTTATCCGCTGTGCAGATCTCCCCGTCACGTGCGATCTGCACCATCGGATCTCCAACCTCCCATCCGATTGCTCAAATCATGTTTCGCATTTTCTTTGCGCCCATAAGTTAACACTCCAAAAAAACGCGAAATGGGCGGTATTGAAGGGGACGTGTATCAACCGATGTATGGTATCGCATTTTTTTTGGCCAATTTTTAAAACCCCTCCAATGCTACGCGAAAACCATCCTGGTTTTCCGCTTTACCACTGTTCTCCCTCCACAATGAAAATTCATCTTTTGATCCTGGCCATTAATTGTTTCAATCCGATGGCTCTCACTTAATCTCACTCCATTTGTTTGCCCTTCACCTTTTCCCCAAAACATTTCATCGCCCGATCTCGGCCGTCCACTGTATTAATCTAACGGCGCAGAATTAGATTTCACCCTTGTGCATTTTCCATCCACCTTTTATCCCGATCGTTTGAACGATAATTCACCACCGTCGATCTTTTAGATCAGACGACTCTGATTTAACTATGCCACCATTTACTTTTCTTCTCGCAAATGATTTGATCAAGCAATTTTGATCGTTAATTAATTTAAATCGACGGTCAAGATTTAACTTCACCTCCGTTTCGTTTGTTCACCATCTCACCTCCCAAATGACCCCATCAAGAAATCTCAATCGTTGATCATTCTAGATCAATGGTTCTTATTCATCCTTGCACCCAAACTCCATCTGCACCCATTTGGCTTCTGCCAAGGGTTTTTCTCCCTGTTTTCTGCAAAATCCTCCATTCTGCACAACTCCATCCCCTCTACCAAACCACTGAAGCAGTCTCAACCCATTTCCGTAGGATTTTATAACAAGTTTGCGTGTTTTTGCAGGGTTTTAAGCAGTGTTTTCTCTGTGTTCTTCCCAGTCATAGTCAGGCGACAAAAATTCCCAGAATGACGATTTTGTGGCATAAAATCAAAGGAAAAGGAGTTTCAGAGTTTAAAATCCATGTTTGAATCATCTGGAGCACGATCCTCAATCTCAGAAACCCTACACGGCCTAATATCAGTTGTGCCACTGTAAACAAGCAACAAAGTGTATTAGTGATGAAGAATCAAGGTTAAAGAAGGATTAATTAAGGCCAAAGAGTGAAGATCATGGTTTTAATCCTCAGGATTAAAGGAACAAATCTAATATCAGAGAATGAAGACCTGAAGACTAAGATCAAGGCCTAATTAGGCCTAAACACAGATAAAAAAAAGATTAAGTTCTTTTAAGGTTAAAGAGAGAAAAATATCAGCAAAGGAGACCTTCACTGCCACATCAGAGGCCAATTATCCTTTTTAGCTACCAAAGAGCCACCTGCAGCCTCAATAAATCAAAAGAAGGCCTAGTTATTGCCAGAACAAAAGATATTTGCCTAAATACAGCTGAATAGTTATTTTAAACAAAAGAAGATATTTCAAACTATCAGTAAGTTATTTTAAAGGATAAATAGGCCTTAAATTCAATATTTTTACACATTAAGCATAAAAAGCAGAAACTAAGTAAATGAAACAGAGTTGTAATTCGATGCATTCCTGCCTTATGCCTTGCATGGTTTTCAAGGCTAGGAGTTGCATTTAGTGTAGAATTAATTCACTTCAATCCTAAAACTCTCCCACCTCCTCATTTCTTCTATAAATACTTCTGAAGAAGATGAGAAGTTGTTGGTTGGTTGGTCACTAGTTTGTCATAAACCTCTTCTTGACTCCATTTCCCACTGAATCTAACACTTATTCTTTCTATTTATACTACCTAGACCTTTCATGTTCTGCTGTACTAATTCAACCAAACAAACAAACAAAACAAACACTTGCACTCAATAACTAGTCTAAAATCATACTTAAAAGCAAACAAGACATACCTTTTCAAACAATTTGAGAGATCCCTCTATGAGAACGGGAGGACTAGATCCTAGAACTCTAAATATTAGTTCTGATGTTGCCTTGTCTTTTGGTTAGCCAATCTATCAAAACATAGGATACCAACATAAGTCATCCTCGATTAGCATCAATTCTTCTTCTCCAGTGGCTGTAGCCTCTGTGCTTCTTCCGTGGACCTCTCTCAGCCTGAGAGTCACGCTTTGTCCCCTTATATGTCTGTACTTCCACTTGATATGATGTGTGACCTTCAGTATCCTTAGGCCCGAAACCATTATTCTCAGGTACAGTGTCTATTTCAAGGTCAATTGTTTTTCCAGTTGTGGTCAGCGTCGGATCTACTCAAGTGCTTTTCTCAGTTGTTTGTGTACTGGTACGGGTCTTGGTGGGTGTCTTAGGAATAGAAGTGGATGCACATCCCGTGGTGTGCGAATCCAACCAAGAAGGAAGCCACTCTGCAGTGACGAACAACAAATCGTACTTAGTGACAAGATAAGGAAATTGATACTAGATATCCACGACACCCTTCGCGCGGATGTGAATGTTGTGGAACATTGCCTTAAAATTGGAAATCAACTTGTACTGCTCGTAAAAATTTGGAGACAACCTTGGCTTTGATTGAATTTATTGAAATATTGAGGCATCGAATATGACCCAAAATATTTTATTCTCCATGATGCCCATGGGGATGGAGGAATTCCATAGCATGGCATACCATGCGACTTCACACATATGTAGTTATTTTTATGGAAACTGGGTTTCCTTTGGGGTCTTCCAACCAATCTATGCTATCAAAATCAAGAGCCAAGTATAATATAAATTCTTGCCCTCTTCTTGTGCCTTGCGCACATTCTCCATAAACTCCTTACACAAATAATGCACACAATTGTTAATGCTGCCCTTCTCACATTGTCCTGCAAGTGAAATTACTTGCGCCGAGACTTCTTTAGGCCTACATTTCCTCATCATATTGCATGCAAAGATGAGTGTCAGAAATTGGATGACTGGGTCGTTAATTTCACTCACCACAAATCCTTGGAGGTGGCATGATACCTGGTAGGTAGCCTTGATCTTGTCCGCCACCTTCTTCTCCTGACCTTTGCCTCCAAAATCGGACATGGGATTCGTGCCTTGATCAGGCAAGACAATGATTTGATGGATCAGCGTGACATCAATAGGTATATGCTCTCTGAGCCACAATGACTCATCATGGAATAGTGCGAGAAACTTCCACACACATATGTCATTGGTCGGGATGTGCCCAAAATGTGGAACCTATAATAATTTTAAGAGCCCTGCCTTGTGCAGGCCCAACACCTAGTGCTTCGGCTCTACGCACATAATGCCTCCCTCATAAGGCACTTGGTCCAGGTATATTTCGAGTTCAAGCACAAGGAATTTATTGAAATATGTGACGTCCCAATCCTCCATCTTTAATTGTGGCACCTTGGTGAACATTTCGCCCTCTAGTGGGAAATTTTTCCCAATCAAAGGCATATTAATGTATGCCCGCACCCTTTCAAGGTCCTTCAAAACCTTAACTGATGCCTTGCACGGTGTGACATAGGTCGAAAATCGTGAGATGGGGGCCACTTCAAGCACATCTTCATCCTCCATGATTGTCTCAAGAAGCTTAGACATGGGTTTCTTCTGGTGCTCAGCCGCAGTGGAGCGCGACTTTGAGGTATTCTCTCTTGGGGATTTGTGGGTCCCTAAGGTCTGACCCTTCTTTGTTTTCGTGGGTGCAGGTGTCTCAGTGAATGGTGTAGTGGGATCCTCTTCAGGGTGCGTAGCTATCATACTTTGAGGGATAACGTAACCTAGACCCCTACGGTGCAACTCCTCTTCAAACCCCAGATCTAGAATAGACATAGACAATGAATAGATTTCATAAATCAGATAAGTTAAGGAAGAAAATTCACATAGAAAGAAAATGGAACTAATTCTACCCCTTAGGTCATATTTATAGCTTTGGCGCATCTTCAATGGTCCCTTATGCATTAATGTGTCTCCATAAATGACAAAACGATTCCAAATCTGGTAAAATATCCTCATTAAATGCAACCTATATGCTCCCTTAAATGGTAATAAAACTATGTTTTCTAGATTTACTGTTCCAATGACTATATTTTGGCACTTCTGTGACCCAGTCAACCTCCAAGCGTAGCTACCACGTGCGCATCACATCTGTCTGCGCATCCGCCACCCCTTCTGCACGGATCCAATACTTCGGCCATATAGTCATTTGGTGCATGTAGGGAGAGGGTCATCCCTATATGGCTTCAATCGGCTTCCGTTTACATACCTGGGAAGATATTCGCCACTCAACGTGGCCAGGCGTACTGCAACTCGATCAGTAATTTCCTTAACAATATATGGCCCTAGCCAATGCATCTTGAACTTCCCTTTGTGGCACACAAACTTATTGTCATACAACAAGATCAAATCATCTTCCTTAAATACCTTTTGCTTGATATTCATATCATGCCATTCCTTTTCACGTGCCTTCTGTACTTTATCATGGAAATTTGCAATAAAATGATCTTCTTCAAGCGCGACCAACTGCGAAAACCATTCCCCTATAATATCTGCTTATTCCATATTTGTGAATGCTGCCATGCGTAGACTGGGAATAATGTATTCCATTGGAAAAACAACTTCTTGCACATACACCATCCTGAATGGTGTCTTTCCCGTAAAATTCTTACATGTGGTTCGATATGCCCAAAGTACTGCCGGTACGTGCACATCCCATTCGTTCTGGTTAGCGTTGCAAATCTTAGTAAGTGTAGTTTCCAATATCTTATTAAAGGCCTCCACCGCACCATTTGCCTATGAATGATATGGACTGCTCTTCTGATGATGAATCCAAAATTCTTCTGTCAGTGCTTCGATGGTTTCATTCACAAGGTGTGTACCTTGATCACTTATCAGAATATCAGGGCATCCGAAGCGAGTCACAATGTTCTCGAAAATGAAGTTTGGAACTGTGTCCACACTACAATCCTTCACTGGATTAGCTTCAGCCCATCCAGTTACCTAGTCCGTTACAGTGATTTTGTAATGCATGCCACTCTTCTTTCATTAAGGGTTAATAGTTCCAACAAAGTCTATGGCCCATTTATCAAAGGCTTGCAACACCACTTATTGATGCAGGGGCATCTCATCTTTGTTCGATGGCTTTCCTATCCTCTTGCATACAATGCATGCATGGAAATGCGCATTTGCATCATTGTGCAATGTGGGCCACCATAACCCTGCTCGGAAAATAGTTTGTGCGGTTTCCTTCCCTGCATAGTGACCTCCGACAACCCCTCCATGAGCTTCATCTAAGATGTCATGTCTCTCAATCTCTAAGCATATCTTCGCAGAACTTCGTCTACACCCATCTTGTACAATTGGCCAGCAATAATAGTAAAGTCCGTTGTGCACGCGATAAGCTATTTCCTCTACTACAATGTGTATTCCTCAGGCGCATGTCCAGTAGTCAGGAACTGAATAATATAAGGGAAATGGTCGTCAACTATTTTGATCATGAACAACTGCACATATGGTAATCCATCTTCCAAGATAGTAGGTTCTTCACCATTCTCAATGCGCAATAGATGGTGTGGCCCAACATTCAATATCCCTGGTTTCACAATTATCTCAAAATCATACTCCTAAAACAATAAAAACCACCTGCAGATCTTCCCCCCCAAAACAGGCTTATTAACCAGGTACTTCAGAGCAGAGTGATCAGTAAACATCTTGAAATGACCTCCTAACAGATAGCGGCAGAATTTATGCAACGCATACACCATCTCTAATGCTTCTCTTTTTGTGGTTGAGTAATTCCGTTTTGCACTTGAGAGCTTCCTACTGGCATAGGGAATAGGTTGATCAATATCTCCAGCTTGTGGCTACACTAAAATAGCTCCGAGCGCAATGCAAGAGGCATGAACATGCAAATGAAACATCTTTTACCAATTTGGAAATATCAATATGGGTGCAGTGACCATCTTTTCCTTCAACAATTCAAAGCTCTTCTGACATTCCTCATCGCAACAAAATTTCACATCCTCCTTGAGCAATTTCTCCGTGGGCATAGTTATTAGCGCATAGTCCTGAATGAACTTTTGATAATATCCAGTATGCCCCAATATTGAGTGCAGTTGTTTTACATTCACAGGTACATCCATATTAACAAGCACTGTGATCTTCGCATGATCTACCATCAAACCTTGTTGGCAAATAATGCGACCCAACAATATCCCGAATGGCACACAAAACATACATTTCTTCAATTTTAATGAGACCTGTTACTTTCTACAGGTATCCAACATTAAGCGCAGACTTGATACATGATTTTTCAATAGCCCAAAGACAGTCCAATCATCAAAGCATACTTCCAGGAACTTGTGGATATACTCCTTGAATGCAACTGCTACTACGCGCGAGAAGATAACAGGCGCATTATTCAAGCCAAATGGCATGATTGTATACTGAAAAGATCCCCATTCTATTGCAAAGGTGGTCTTACTTCAATCCTCTAGTGCAATTCTAATATGATAATACCCTACGAAACCATCTGTGAATGAATAAGCTTCTTTTCCCCCGACATTGTCAAGGATATCATCAAAAAATGGAGTTGGGAATGGATCATGTACATAGGCATCATTCAATTTTCATAGGTCCACACAAATCCTTATCTCTCCTTTTGTCTTCTTATCTTGTATTACCATGGGACTCACCCAATCAGACTCCACTAGTTCTATAATTCCTGCAACAACCATCTTATCCAACTCTTTCTTCACTTTCTTCTTATATTTCAGAGTCAATCTATATGGGCATTGCTGCACCAGGCACGCATCAGGTTTCAAATTGATCTTAATGAATCAAAGCTCTCCAATTATACCTTTCAACTCGAATAAATTCATGGGAACAGGTCCTGATACTCATTCGTCATCCCAATAATCTGCAATCTTTTCCAACTTTGGTTGCTCTTCAGATCCAATATTTACCTGTCGAATATTTAGAGGTTTTGTGACATCTAGTAAGGTGATTGAAGGCCCAAAAACTGTGTGTTGTCCCTCATATTATAGAATTACAATATTCTTTGGATCCTCTTCATTCTCTTCAACTGTCAAATTTCAGAAATTAACAATACTCCTCATCTGTGTAACCCAAGCTGGTGAAGCGTGATCTACCTTTGGCTTTGTTGTGTCAAAGATAACTTCTTAGGATATCATGCAGTGATTTACCAATCTTGATAAACCCACTCTCAAATCTGAAGGTCAAAATGAAACTCTCTGTCAGTGCATACCATTCACTAGTACCTTGGTGCAACTATGTCTCCAGGTACCAATCAGTAGGCACCTTTCAAAACGTATGAATGAACATGTGTACCCATTCAGATCTTGGTTCTATGTCCCATACCTCACTCCATTTAGCTAGATGTATACGCGGATCATCATTTCCAGATAGACTTATTCCATCCTGATAGTGGGACATTCAAAGCACAATATCATCATTCACACACATTCATCCCAGTTGCCCATGTTTTCTTTGTAAGTCTCCCACCATTGCGCTGGAAAAGCGCACAGTACTAGATCAAGGCCATGGAATCTCTGTCCTTCAGGACAGTTCTTTCAAGTTCTCCCAAAAACATGTTCACATCAGTTAAACCATCATAATACGATAATTCACGTACCTCTTATTTTATTTAGTGAAGAGATCTGGTCATGCGATTGCAGGGAAAAACATATACTTCATGTAACTGTTTCTGCCAGTTCTATGATTTTTCATCATAATCTGAGAAGTAGGAGCTTTCATTTTCCCAATTAAGCCTTCCATCGTCCATCGGGTTGATCCAATCCTCTTTGCCCACAGTCAGCTTATAGATATTATCAATATCATCATCAACACACGCTGGCTCTGTGTACCTTTCACCTTCTGCAGGATCTAAGGGAATTATGACTCTGGTTCCATTGTTTTCAAATTCCATTATTCTCCTCTTGAGATTTATAATGCCATCCATATCAATAGCTTAATCCAATCCCAACAGCATAAGATGAGGATCAGTATCATCCACAATTTGTATTATAACTTCCACGTGGGAAAGTCTTCCTAATGGAATAATTTTCTATTGGTTTTCCATGCACGTTTGAATGGTAGAACACTCCAACTTAGGTTCTCCCATGTGCTGCCAAGTTTGCTTAGGTAAGAAATTTGCATTAGACCCTATGTCTAGAATAACCTAATCCATCTCATAAGCACCGATTTGAGTAGTCAAACGCATATCTCGTCTAGTTCTTTTCTTTTTATTTATCTTATAGATATTATTTGAAATTTTTTGTTCTAATGGATGTTCCTTTTCTACGAAATTATCTATCAATTCCTGAAGGTTCTCCACCACCTTTTTGTTACACGGTAAATTAATGCAAGATTTCAATAATGGCTTGATTTTTTCATCTACTGCCGCCTCCTTCACCAGTCTACCTAACGTCGATGTGCTTACTTTTGCAAACCCCTTTTGAGCTTCAATAAAATTTTATTTTGCGCGTTGCAAATAAAATACATCCTTGTTCTTCGGTGCCTTACGGATCCAAAGGTTAGCATTTGACTTTTGTCCCTTATCCTCACCAGTGGCTGCACCACTCATAGTGACCACATTAATGCAAGGATCTTCCTCACGTTTTTCCACGTTAACCATCTGAAGATTCTGCGTCACAGTATGTGTCTTTTTCTCCTGTATTTTAGAAATTAAAAAATGACAATATTCTATTACATGATCAAACTGTCTACAATACCTGCATGATTTTCACACTTGATTTGGACAATCACGCACATAGTGTCCAGCATCTCCACAGTTGTAGAAAATGACCTTTCCCCTTCCTTGACCAATTGATCGTCCTCCTTTTACTCTTCCTATCTTCTGGAATCCACCGTGCCCAGACGAGAAAGCTGCGCCTGATGTAGGTTTGGCCTGCATTCTATATATTTCAGCTTTATCCATCATTAGGTAAAAACTTCGACAATGTTGTTCATCATGTCCCAGTGAAGGAAATAATCTAAAAAACAACTACTTCAGCGAAAGAACGCATTTTCCGATCCTTGGATAGAAATATGTCGTATGCAGGCCCGTAGCCTGATAGATAACACACCATATTGGAGGTGTCCCACTTGGCCCTACAACGCTCTTCTGCAGGCTTGGTCCTCCAGTGTGCAGATAGTCATTGAAGATTTCACATTGATCCTTATGATGCCCAACAGTTGTAAATCATATGCACCATACGTTTACACATACCTTTTCTCCCTTATCTTTGTGCATATTATGAATCTCCAAATGAATTGCTTCTAACTGACTCTGAATTTGCTGAGTTCCAAGCACAATAGGTACCAAAAAAACTTCTAATTTCATCGTAATTTCTATAACCTCAGCCTGTGTGGAAATATTCTGTTGACTCAATGGTTGGCGTTTATGTGGGAGAAACATAAAAATAAACCACTCCTTGTGTTGGGTATCATTGATAGTGAATCCACCATCTCTGATAGTGTGCTTCAATCTCTGATCGGCCTCCCACATAGATTCATTTATCTCTTGTTGAATCTATTTCAATTCGGTAACACACTGCGAATATGACTTAGGCTTTTTAAACTGCACTTTTGGGACGTTCTTCAGCTCATTCATAGTTGCAATAGATTTTTCTTGTACATACTATTCAAACACACAATCTTGAAAAGAAGTGGCTAACTGTGCTTTCTTAACATCATCTTTATTAACCTGCTGTGCTCTCCATACACATCAGTGACAAACCAAAATTGCTCAGTATATTCATTTCCAATACCTGGGGGAGGTGGAGTGGATGACTTGTGAGATGAGTGTGGAAGTGGAGTGGATGGGATTTGAACTATGGTCAAGGCTCCCTAATTGTTCTGATCTTGTAACACTCCTTCTTCGGAGACTTATTCTTCCTTGGAGAGTGTAGATTCACTAGAGCTACTAGTTTCTGGCTCATCCTCACTATTGGATCTACCCTTGAGAGGACGGTAAATAAATCCTTCTGCTAGGTTTGCACAGTAAATTCTTCCACTGCACATAGTCATGCCTCTTTGAGACATTCACGTAATATGTTTGCACAGAGAGCCCTATTCACATAATAGAATCTTCAAAAATAAATTCAAAGAGCGTAAGAAATTACCCCTAGGACCCTTGAAAAATCTCATTTCTTCTTTAAAGTACAACACAAACTGATCAATGGCGAATTCAGTTACAAATCCTCCAAAGACACGATCGATCCAATGATATATCACACGGGTGATCATATTGCTTATATTTTCTAATTGTTAAACCAATTATGGAGTCCACTGAGTGATTGCATTGTCCTTCATGCAAGTATTAAATTCAGTCAACCATGAAAGAAACTCATGCAACTCAGTTGCAAAGAACACAAATAATATCTCGTCAAATTCTATTAAGATATACCTCTGAACCCAATATTCAATAGATAATTTAGAACTTGGATCGCAAATTCTCGGATCTTTCTATCCATCCAATCTTGCAACTCATTTTGCATAGGATGCCAATACATCAAATCTCCCTGAAAATGATCCCAGTCCAGGCAACAGAACCATTTGTTGGCCTGAGGGGTCCTAGCTCAGGTTCAGAGTTTATCGCGCAACCAACAAAACCTCCAACTATAGGCCCTTTCAATAATGACTTGCTTATGTAGATCTAAGTCTCACTCGAAGCAGTATGGGGGGGTGCTAGAACAAGGTTTCCGCACCATGAGGAAGAAATTGAAGTGGTGATCCTAAAAAGGTGTATAAAATAACTTATTGCAGATTGTAAATAGATGTGCACATATAGATCAACACTTATAAGATCATCTTTGTCACAAACACAGATAATGCAAATGACAAATAACATAATCGCAGATCAACTTTGTCGCAGATACATATAACAAAATTGGACATTCCCAATTCACAAAGTATAAATTTGTGTGCAATAACTTAAGCAGATCTATTCATATACTTAACCATAAAAAAGTATTCATGCACAAAGGTTATATTTACTCGCGCCGATACACTTGATCATAGCAGAAGTAAAGCGATCTCAAAGTAATAAACAACAAACAAATAACTTATACATCAAACACATAACACATTTGGTTTGCCAAAATAGTCTTTGTATTAGATCCAAGTAATTCAGTACACTATGGCTTTCCAATATAATTACCCTTCCGTGCACACAGCCAAGAGTCCGCACATAACCAGGACTAGGTCTCCACGCACACAGCCAGCAGGAGCCTTTCTACCCAACCTAGACTGAAAACCCTTACAAAAATGTATCACTTACAGATGAAACCCTTACTTAGATAAAATATGAACTATGAACTAGACTCTATCTATATTTATATCCATTCAACATGCATATACTATGGTCTCAAACCATGTTTTGAGGCCCACAATTTTCCCTTAATACCCAATTACATAAAATAGGGACTTTGACCCACCCCAAAGCCCCATGAACTTTCTACGCAACACACATAACCAAAAATAAATACAAAAAGTTTCTCAAAATTCACCCCAGGGGACCCTACTCCAACATGTATTGTGGATTCCTCGTAGCCACGTTCGATCCATGAGACACACCATCTTAATGGACCATGTACAAATTTCTTCTCAGGATTATATCTACACATCCCCACCTGTCACCTAGAGGGATTGATACATGTACTCCCTCTAACAATATGGCTCAAAATTCCCCCCTACTGGAGGTCTTTGCTTGAGTGGATGACTCCACTCAGTCTCCTCTCTGCTTCTCCAATTGTCGCTACTCCACAACCTTCTGATACTACTTCTGAGGCTGCATGTTGAGAGATAATTGCTCCCTCTCAGCCACCAATTCACTATCCACTGCTTTTCTCCTCAAAGATTTGCATGCATCCTCTAACTCGAGAGAATACAAGTTATTGACTCTTACACCGATATTTTTCACCTGTCCCATGGAAATGTGTCTAAGGAACACATTTAATTTTCTAAATATGACATCATAACCACAATCTTCCAATTCCCCAACGGAGACAGGATTCTTCCTTAGGCCTGAAACATACAAAAAATCTGCGAGTCTGAGAGGAGAGCTAGATTCCCTCTGCAGGTAACTGTACCTATGCCAGTCACGCTATACCTCTCGTCATCTCCAAACTCTATGTTCCATTGGAGGTCCTTCTCCTCCAAGTCACTGAGGAGATATCTATTCCTTGTCATATGAAACAAGGCACCACTGTCTAGATACCGCATGCATCCCATTACAATGCTGGCCATGCATGCAATGAGAGTAAAATCAGGCTCGAACCGTGAAGCCAACACTTCACCTACTACACTGCAGGTTATTTCTTGCTTGCGTTATTCTGTGGATAATTCATGACATAGTGATTGTGCTTGTGACAGTGAAAACACTTGATATTGGACAAGTCTCTCTTGCCATATTCTCCTTGGGACTTATTTCCCTTGGCATTCTTTCATTTTCCTACTAATGCACAATGTTATTGTTTTTCGGTGTTGGAGGTCTCATCTCTGGTGCTCTGCCTTATTTCTTCTATTACCAAGTTGTACCACAAATGCTCCCAGTCTCGTAACTTCTCCCTCCCATTCACAGAGTCCTCATAACTATTCCAGCTCTTCGAAAGGCCTATAAGTGCTAGGATCACCAAATCATCCTGGGATATAATCACACCAACACTTCCAAGCTCATATCAACATTGAGTGAACTTTGAAAAGTATGTTGGTATTGTCTCACCCTCCTCCATCTTGATCTGTCTGAGCTTTTCCTTCAATACCAACTTCCTGTGGTCACTGCTATTCTAAAATAGATATTTAAAGGCCTTCGAAATAGTATATGGAGTCACCTTCCCATGGAGACTCGAGAAAATATGATCTCAACTCCCTCTAACAAGATCCTTCTCGCCTTTGCTACCTTCTTCTGCCATGCATCAATAAGTTGGGAATATGCAGTTGCGGGCTTGGGAATATCAGTATATATGAATTCCTTCAACCTGTTGTCCTCCAACACTGCCTCCAACCTGTCCTTCAATGCTAATTAATTCAAATTTCCATCAAGAGCATATTTTAGTCTCAAGCCATTGAAAGACATCTTGATCTACTGCTAGATCCTGAAGAATAAATCTAAAAATTTGAATATGTTCAAGAAAAAACTTTGTTATTCTCTTCTATTGTGATTCCTAGCACTCTGATATCATGTAGAAATATCACTCTGATACCATGTAGAAAATCTAACCAACTAGATTCAATCCGACCTTGTGATTTACTAAAATAAGATACTGAATCCTTCTACAATATTTGCGGAAAACAAAGCACGACCACTCAATCGCATGCAAGTAAGAGAAATAAGTAAATCAATCGCACAACACAAGATGTTCTTGGTGAAATAAACTACTCAAAACCCCTCTATATTTATTGTGTATTAAGTCAAGGAATCATGAAACAATACAATGCTTAATCTCTCATGATATTCTCGAGCACTCTTCCAAATGTATCACACTGATCTAGGAAAAATCGGTCTAATACTAAGCCAATTCTCAACCTTCCTTCAACCTGTCTTACTCAGGAAATTCCTAGGGAATTAGCTCCCTATTAAATAGGAAAATAACCTTCCTTTATTGTGCAATGCATCATGGCATCCCAATGACTCTATAATTGCACATGGGAGATTTTCTATAAATACAACTAATAGTTATGTTCCCTTTAACATCGGTCTCAACTGGGTCTTCCTTAGAAATAAAGTGCATGTAACTATTTATAGTGAATTATTAGTTAACTGATTGATCACTCATTGTGAATTAAATCTAATTTAATTCACTAGACCTCTCACTAGCTCATATCTCAGTTAGAACTAGTTAAACTGATTATAACTCAATAAGTTGAGTTAACTCACTCACATCACACCCCACTGATGCATCAACTGCAAATGGACCCCCAAAATATTAGAAACCCTGTACATGCCTCTCCTAGACCCTTAAATCTAATTTCATGAGCTAACTTAGTCATCATGACTTATTTAATTGATACAATTTGTTATGAGATGAAATTACCATTTATTTAAGGTAAAAATAAATTAGATGCTTCGCATTCCACAACTAAGATTATGGTGCATCAAAAATACACATTCCTGGTGCATCAATATTTCATGACCTTTGTGGGTGAATTTTTGTCCTTTCTGGTTTCTAATTTCACTGTTTCTTGTTACAAATTTCAACACTTATCCACAGACAAGTCTCAAGATCCATAAACCTGGTCCTAGCTGATCAGACCCTCTAGATCCAACATCTTCCAGTAGAAACTACCTTTATCCATCAAGGTGTTGCACACCAGGCTCCAACTTGGACAATATCATGTTGTCCTGCACCAACCATAGGTTCCCAATCTAACTCCACACTTGGTCCACTCTCATGCTGCCCTCCAACAGTCCACGAGTGACCAAGTCCACGTTGTAGCATCTGCACCTATTTAGGGCATCCTTACACATAAGAAACCCTTACACATGACTGCCAAAAAAATTCACCAATCAACCCTTTTATTCTACAATAAAGGAGCTATTGCACAAATCTGGGCACATCAATATGTCCTCACCTAGGATACCAACAATCCATCATGGAAGGGTCCATCTACAACACGCCTTGTTTTTGTCCTCTTACCTTGCAATATGATGTGCCTGCTGTCACCTTGGCTACTTAGTAGGCCTTCCCAACAATCCAAGTGGGCTCCTCCAAACAAATCCTAAGGACTCCTACAAGCTTCCCATAAAACTGATATAAGCAATAGTAAAATCTTTGACCTAATACAAAACAAAATATCACTCCAAGTCTGTTGACAAAGCACTATGGAAACTATAACTAGTTTAGGGCATCAAACCATGAGATCTGTGCCCTCCTCATTGATTTCCACATGATTCCCTACTATGATCCAAAACTTATCCTTAACTAGGATCCAACACCCCTACAAAATAATGTCGAACTGGTGTTTTCCTCTACGTTTGTGACAACCATGGTTAGGGAACGTGTTGCATCCCTAAATCCTCATGACAGTAAAAAAAAAAAGCCCTCAAGGGACTGCTAAATTCCTTGGGAAACCTCCTCCTTGCCCACATTGACTTCTTCAGGGGCTACTCCACCTTGAAAACCCTCTATGCAACTCCATCTATGTGCTAATACCTATGGCCTAGCCCAAAAGCACTAAATCATGAGATAGTCCCTCTTACATATGCCCAAACACTCCTATTACTCCAATGTCGTGTCCCTCTACTCGGCCTACACGCACAAAAACCTCAGCCCTAGAAAAAACCTATGAACCTGTCTTTTAGACTTCAAATGGCCCTTAAAAAATCCACACTCCTGCTCGACATCTCAGCCTCCAAACACAGATCTCTCCACGCTGCTTTGGGTCTTCAATTCAGACTTCTCCACATTTATCTCGACCTCCAATTCCTTGCTGCGGCCAACCTTATTTTTTAGAGATTTTTCTTAAGAGAAAATTTCTCTAATGGATGCTCAAACAACATTAAGTCACCCTCTTTTTATATCCAAAATAGGGGCTCCCATAAATAGAGGAAAAAACACATCTATTAGTCGAATTTTACATCAATCCTACATGAATTGAAAACCAATTATTACTTGTCAACTTAAAAAATCTATTTCCCCTCAACGACAACTTAGAATCGAATGATTTTCAATGTGTCGAATTCATCTCGATGAACAATATAATCCTCATCAATCATATGTCCAAAAATAATCATTGCTTTTATCCAAAAATTGATGGGTGAAAAATCCCCAAGCTTGGATTTGAAGCCCACAAGCCCATTTGTGGTGCTTTGACCCTGAACCCTCGAACACTAGATATTGGAGTACCTCCTAAGCTACAAAAAAATCAGAACTCCCTCTTAGTGAGGGAGGTACTTCCAAGACTAGCTATTAACCATCATCATCTCTGGTGAAACTATCCCGTATAGCATCCATCATTGTAGAAAATCCTTTAGAATGAACCCGCCAATCTTGGTAGTGCCTCTACCTCATCACATCCGAACCTAAATATCTCAAACCTCCATAGGGCTACTCCCTCTGAGGCTAGACTCCCTCTGAGCCTACATGATCTCCAATAGCTCAGTCCTGTAGGCACTCATCCTATTGGATATAATACCACTTGTGCAAATCCCACCAATCTCGGATATGAAAAAATCACGATTCGATGAAGACTCTAGCCTGCCAATTTGTAGTCCATCACATGAATCCATGTCGATCAACCAGATCTCATCCATGCCAAAGAAACCATTGAGTTGTCCCAACCAACCATGAAAAATCAACAGAAGTCCATGATCAACAATATTCCCTACAAAATATTGTTTTTCACCAGGCTCTCCACCAATCCACAAGAACTTCCAACCCATCTCGCCATGTTACTTATCAAGACCACATCTCCATATCTTCACGTGAACCCTCTGATCCATGATCTAGAGACCAACAACTCTCTTTGAGCTTCTTCGCTGTGCACACTCTGGTTCAATGATTTCTAAAGTAGCTCAGATACGCTCTGATACCATGTTAAATTTCCACGACCTTGGGTCTACGTTAGAGTCTTAAAATTACTGACTCTACCAAACCAAGAATCTCAACAAAACTACTTTGCACAATGGAATATAAACAATAGTAAATCACATATGCACACAATATAGACAACTTTTTAATTTTTCAAACAAACTTCGTTATATTAACAACATATAATACAACAGTCTAGGGTTCCCGTACTAGGGATAATGTCCCTCATACATCCAATAGTACAAGATACAACCAAGATACTCTGAAAAATTGGATGTAGTGCAATATCTCAACCCTCTCAATCATGCCCTGTACCTACTTGATCCTTCAAATCCTGATCTACAACTCCTGCCTCTATAAATTCTCCAAGTTCATCTAGCCACTGAATTTCGGCTACCCAATATACTCTCTAGTTGTCCCTTCATCCATCAAGGACACAACACATCGAGACTCCTGTTGAGTTGTTCACAGTTCCACTTGTGAAAAAATCTCAATCTACCCATTTTTGCTCCTCAGCTACTCAGGGACTTCATCCCACTATGTTCATTTTGTGCTACTTTGATGAAGACAAACACAGGGCACAGAGGGTTGCCACCTATCACTACAAGATGTCCACTCCGACAATGAACACATGCTAGGAGGACTTCCCATAATCTTCTATAGAATTCCTTCTCCACACACAAGTCTCGGGCTCCAAAAACCTACTCCTAGATGATTAGACCCTTGAGCTCCAACATTTGCCACTCTAGCAACTACCTCTATCCATCAAGGTGTGGAACATAGGGCTCCAACTTGGAAATTATCAGGTTGTCCTCCACCAGAACATAAGTTCCCAATCTATATCCACACTTGGTCCACTCTCACGCTTCCCTCCAACAATCGATGAGTGACTAAGTCCACGTTGTAGCATCTGCACCTAGTTAGGGAATCCTTACACCTAGGAGACCTTTACACATGGTTTCCAAAACAATTCACCAATCTACCCTTTGCTTCTGAAATAGAGGAGCTATTGCACAAATTTGGGCACGCCAATATGTTATCGCCTATTAAACTATCAATCCATTATACAAGGGTCCATCTGCAACACACCTTGCTACTATCCTCTTGGCTTACAATGTGATGTCCTTGCTATCACCTTGGCTTCTTGGTAGGCCTCCCAACAATTCACATGGGTTCCTCCAAACAACTCCTAAGGCCTCCTAAAAGCTTCCCATCAATTTGATCTAAGAAATAGTCAACACTTTCACCCAATACACGAAAATATATTGCTCCAAGTCTGCTATCAAATCACTATGGAAACTATCACTTGTTTAGGGAATATAACCATGAGATATGCCCCCTCCTCATTGAATTCCACATTATTTCCTATCACGATCCAAAATTGACCCTTAACTAGGATCCAACACCCCTCCAAAACATTTTTGAGCTGGTTTTTGCCTCTACGTTTGTGACAACCCTGGTTAGGGCACGTGCTATAGCCTAAACCCTCATGATAGTCCACAAACAAGCCCTCAAGGGGCTATGACATTCCTTGGGAAGACTCCTCCTTTCCCACACTGACTTCTTGAGGGTCTAGTCTACATTGAAAACCCTCTACGAAGCTCTAGCTATATGCTAAGGCCTACAACCTAGCACAAAAACAATAAATTATGAGACAATCCCTCTTACACATGGCCAAACACTCCTATTACTCTAGTGTTGTGTCCCTATGCTCCTTGGCCTTTCTTCCCAACAACCTCGACTGTAAAACAACCTTACAAACCTACATTTTAGCCTTCAAACAACCGTTAACATATCCGCACTCCAACCCAGCATCTTGGCCTCTAAACAAAAACCTCTCCATGGCGTTCTCGGTCTTAAATTTAAGCTTCTCCATGTCGATTTCGACCTCCAATTCCTCGCTGCAACAAGCTTTATTTTTTAGAGCATTCTCTTGAGAGGGCATACCTCTAATGGATGCTCAAACAACATCACTTCACCCTCTTTTTATAGCCAAAAGAGCTGCTCCCACGAATTGATGAAGAGACACATCTATTGGTTGTATTTTACATAAAGCCTACATGAATTGAAAACCAATAATTACTTGTCAATTTCAAAAATTCATTTCTCCTCAATGACATCTTGGAATTGGATGATTTTACATACGTCAGATTCTTCTTGACAAGAACTATCATCCTCATTCATAACATGTCGAAAAATAGTATTGGTTTTGGCCCAAACATCGATGGGTGAAAAACCCCCAAGCTTGGATCTAAAGCCCATAAGCCCATTTGTGGTCTCTGACCTCCAACTCTAGAACACTAGGGCTTGGAGTACCTCCCAAGCTACAAAAAAATCAACACTTCCTCTTAGTGAGGGAGGTACTTCCAAGACTAGGAAGTAACCATTATCATCTCTAGTGATACTAGCCCATTGACATCCATCACTGCAGCAAACCATATATAATTAACCCTCCAATATCGATAGTACCTCTGCCTCATCACATTTGATCCTGAATATCTTGAACCTCTATAGGGATGATCCCTTTGAGGCTAGATACCCTCTGAGCTTACATGATCTCAATTGGCTTAGTCCTGCAAGCACTCATCCTCCTGGATCAAGTACCACTCGTGCAAATCCCACCAATATCGAATATGCAACATCATGATCTGATGAAGTCTCTAGCCTACCAATATGTAGTCCATCACATGAATCCATCTTAATCAACCTGATCTTTTCAATGCTAAAGAAAACCTCGAGTTATCCCAACCAACCATGAAAAATAAAAGGAATTCCATGATCAACAATCTGCCCTATAACAAATAGATGTTCACTAGGCTCACAACCAAACCACCAGAACTCCCATCCCATATCTCCATGTAACCCGTCAAGAACACATCTCCATGTATTCAACTGAACCCTCTACTCCATGATCTAGACACTGAAAACTCTCTTTCGTTTTCTTCACTATGCACACTCTGATTCACTGACTTCCAAAGTAGCTCAGATACACTCTAATACCATGTTAAATTTGCATAAACTTGGGTCTAGGTTAGAGTCTTAAAATCACTAATGCTACCAAACCAAGAATTTCAACATAACTACTTTACACAGCAGAATATAAACAAAAGTAAATCACATATGCACAAAATATATAAAACTTTTTATTTTTTCAACCCAACTTTGTTATATTAACAACATATAATACAACAGTATAGGGCTCTCTTACCAGAGATAATGGCCCCCATACATCCACTAGTACAAGATACAAACAAGATACTTTGACCAACGGGATGTAGTTCCATTCCCCCTTGGTCATACCTTGTACCTGCCTGGTCCTTCGGCTCCCGATATGCAACTCCTACCTCTGTCAATGCTCCAAGTTCATCTGGAAACTAAATCTCTACTATCCAATATTCTCTCTAGTCGTCCCTTCATCCACCAAGGACAGAAAAAATTGAGACTCCTGTCGAGTTGTTCACAACTCCACTAGTGAACAACTCTCAATATACCCACTGCTGCTCAGCTACTCAAGGATTTCAGCCCACTATGGTCCTCTTGTGCTGCTGCGATGAAGACCAACATAAGGCACGTAGGGATACCACCTATCACTGCAATATGTCCATATCCTACATTGAACATAGGCTTGGAGGACTTCCCATCATCTATTGTAGAATTACTTCTCCACAAAAAAGTCTCAGGCTCCACAAACTTGCTCCTAGCTGATCAGAGCCTTGAGTGCCAACATCTCCCATTATAGGAGCTACCTCTGTTGATCAAGGTGTTGCACACTAGGCTCCAACTTGGACACTATCACATTGTCCTCTAACAGACCATAAGTTCCAAATCTATCTCTACAATTCCCAATCTGTCTCCACACTTCACTAATCCACCATTTATTTCTGCAATAAAGAAGCTATTGCACAAATATAGGCACATCAATATGCCCTCGCCTAAGACACCATCAATCCATCATACAAGGGTCCATCTGTAACACACCTTGCTACTGTAATATTACCTTCCAATATGATGTGCCTACTGTTACCTTGGCTGCTTGGTAGGCCTCCCAATAATCCACGTGGGCTCCTCAAAAAAATTCCTAAGGCCTCCTACAAGATGCCCACCAAACTGTTCTAATAAATAG
Organism: Pinus albicaulis; assembly: GCA_034641835.2. Lineage (NCBI taxonomy): Eukaryota > Viridiplantae > Streptophyta > Pinopsida > Pinales > Pinaceae > Pinus > Pinus albicaulis. The sequence continues at coordinate 1,356,441,172 of CM076575.1, forward strand.
TAAACACTTTGACCCAATACATGACAAAATATCACTCCAATTATTTTTCCCAATCACTGTGGAAATTATCACTCGTTTAGGGCATCTAACCATGACATCTTTCCCCACCTCATTGATTTCCATAGGCTGCCTTTTTACGATCCAAAAATGATCCTTAACTAGGATCCAACACCCCTCCAAAACACTTATGAACTGGTGTTTGCCTCTATGTTTGTGACAACCCTGGTTAGGGAACATGCTGCAGTCCTAAACCCTCATGACAGTCCAAAAAAAAGCCCTTAAGAGGCTACGACATTCCTTGGGAAGCCTCCTCCTTTCTCACGTTGCCTTCTTGAGGGGCTAGTCCACCTTGATAGCACTATCACATTTGGCCTAGTTTTTGACGGCCAAAATGTCGCTCTTGTGAAACATAGGGGTCCCAAGAGTGACACTTTGAGGTGGGGTAAAACTTCATTTCTAATAAAGTCACAATTCCACCACTTGAGTTAATTATCAGAAGAGCGAAAATTTTTCTGACGTTTCCAAATGGTTGTCACTCTTCTGACATTGCCAACTATACGTCGCTATTCCGATGTTAGAAAGCATATGTTGCTCTTCCAAAGATTTAGGTAGGTGTCGCTATACTGATGTTTGCAGTAGGTGTCTCTATACTGATGTTTGCAGGCATGTGTCACTATACCAGTGTTTGTAGGTCTGTGTTGCTATATCGACGTTTACAGGGAGGTGTCACTATATTGACATTTGGAGGGATGTGTCTCTCGTCCAACGAAGCCAGACGGGCGTCACTCTACCGACGTTACCATTTCCGACACTTAATGGCATTAGTATACCAAAGCTTCATTGGGTTAGAACAAAAAAATACTGTCCTCTTAGAAGACGTCCCCTTTTTCAATGGGATTACTAAGCTCATTTGCGAATATCGAAGAGCTGGTCCAACTCTATCGAACAACTTCTGGTTGTTGAGTTTTTGTGGAGTATGATCTTGTCAAGTTGTACAAGATTGGTGGTGTTGTAATTGCGCGAGTTGGATGTGTTGAAATTGGTATCCTTAAGCCTAATATGGTGGTAACCTTTGGTCCCAGTGGGTTTACAACTGAAGCTAAGTAAACTTAAGGTTGAGTATGCATTGAATGTTTGTACTGAAGCGCGAGCTAGATATCTTCCTATCTTAATTAGAAAGTTAAATATAATTACCATTATTATTACTTTATCTGCAACTCCAACCAACCTGGTAATACAATTTGGCCAAAATAACCATGATTACGATCTGGGGTGAGTAATTTGAAACAATGAGAGTATAACATCTAGGAAAGTTCAATCAAAAAAAACTTTGACATATGATAGTTGTACAGATATCCCCCAATTATTGTCTCAAAGCACCCAATCTACCCAATAAACTAGAAAGGAGTCACCCAAAGTAGATTTGCCTCTGTGAAATGGATCCCCTTCTCAAAGTAATGACTCAACATATCTCAATGGATGTCCCATTTAAAGATAATGAATCTTCATTCTTCTCTGTATAACCATCTGAGAACTCAGGTACGCATTTATTTCTAAAAACCCAGACTATCTAAGCGTCAGCATAAACTGAATTTCATCTCAGAAGAGCACATATTTAGATGTCCAAGTCACGAGCATCTAATATAAGTGCAAAAATGTTCCCTTAGATGTATTTTGGTAAATTTTAAGTAAGACTTGGAAGCTCCATTCACATATAAATTCAAGAAACAATCGAAAGTCGCTTCAGTCAAAAATATCATTTTCCATTATCTTTGGAGATTGGCTATGTGGTGGCATACACACTTCCTTGCTAATGGCTCTTGGAGGTCCATTCTTTGAAGGTAACTATCCATTTCCATTTGTCATGTGTTGGTGGTGACTTAAGTGTATAGAATATACAACATGATGATGCAAGGACGAGCTTGCCATGTCCTTCAAATTTAACAAAGGTGTAAGAGCTTCAATAACATCATCCATAAGAGGTATGGCTTTAGGATCCCGACTTAGGAAACGATGTGCTATCTGAGCTTTGTGCCCCTTTGAAAGAATAGTTAAATTCTAACCGAGGGTCCACAAGATGATACATATTTATTTTGTCCATAAGATAAGGTCGAGCCCATGCCACCAGATTATGTTCCCCACTTGGCCGGTTTTTATCCATAGATCTTCAACCAATTATTAATTCAAGTAACACAATGCCAAAACTGTAGACATTTCTCTTAGATGTCAAGTGTCCTAAAACAAAATAAATTCCAGAAATCTTAATTAGCAGTTGGTTTGATTCATACTACAACCTCAAAAGATAATATTCTCCAAATATTTTCTGCTGTGAACACAATAATTATTTTGTGAGCCACTTTTATTTCAATAATATTAAGAAACACAAAATCCTTTTAATAAATCTATGGATGTATATGCCAAAAAGGAAAAAAACAAGTTCCATCCTATATAATTTATTATAAGCTTATCTCGCCTTTTTGGGATTTATAACTACAAGGGATTCCAATAAATAATTACTCAGTTCAATAGTAAGAGAATTGTAATTTTCAATTGAATATGGAAGAAAAATCAAATTGTATAGGTTGCTTACATCGTTATATTTATGAAAAAGGTATTATTGACGTCTATGTGATTAGCTTATGTTACTTAGTGCAATATATCGAAAAGATTGCGAGTAACATAAACATCATAAGCAATGAAAACACAGTCAAACACATTAACACAACAAGAATTTAATAACGGAGTTCACCAGACTTCCTAGCTACGTCTCCGGCTCCTTAGCTTCCAGTGTTGACCGCTTTATTTTGTCTTCAAAATGATTTTATAGGTATGAGCTAAAAAAAGAGACCTCACCATTGCGACCGGATTGAAATTTCAGTTAAAATGAGTATAAAATTGCCTATATTTTGCCACTATGACCTCCAGACCCCCTGGAGAATCCAAAACCACTTCTGCCCTGCAAAAAACCACTTTCCATGCATAAAAAACCACTTTCTCTACTGCAATACCACCTCGCACTACGCGCTGGTGGTTTCATTGGTTCTTCTTCTGCAACTGCATAAAACAGGTTTTGGTGGCTTGTATTACAAGCACCACCGTGTAGCGCAATTGGCTTAGCGCTCTTATGTTAAAACATTGTATATATGGTTTTGGAGGTTGGCGGGTCGAAACCCCTGCCCGACCTTCCGTCAACCCTCCGATGGTTATGATATTATATATGGAAAACACATTAATGTAGCGGCAGTTTCATATATATACATCGAAACACATATATGTATTAACATATATATTATAATATATGTCGCACTGTCAAACCTTATGATAAGGTTCTTATCCCCATCCATTTGAAACATATAAATATGCGGAGGTTTACAACTATGGTTCTGGTGGTAATACAATTGCAATGTATATGTGATGGTAATATATGGTTGCAGCAACATTGAAATATATATGTGGCGCTTAATAATATTAAAGGTCTCGCAGTGTCAAACCTTATGATAAGGTTCTTATCCCTGTTCGTTTGAAACATATAAATATGCGGAGGTTTACAACTATGGTTCCAGCGGTAATACAATTGCAATGTATATATGCGGTGGTAATATATGGTTGCAACAACATTGCAATATATATGTGGTGCTTAATAATATTAAAGGTCTCGCGGTGTCGCGCTGTCAAACCTTATGATAAGGTTCTTATCCCCGTCCGTTTGAAACATATAAATATGCAGAGGTTTACAACTATGGTTCCGACAGTAATAAAATTGCAATGTATATATGCGGTGGTAATATATGGTTGTGGCAACATTGAAATATATATCTAGCGCTTAATAATATTAGATTTCTCGCGGTTGTGGGGTTGATCTTGACCGTCCGGCCTTTTTCCTGTGGCTACAAATTTGATATCATAAATACAATATATTTGCAATGAATACCAAGCAACTCTGTAGCCCAACCGGTGAACTAAATCTGGCAAGTTCTTTGCCATTTTCGGAGGTCAGGGGTTCGATCCTCCCTGACCCCCAAAATTTTGGAGATAACGCCAAATTGGGAAAAATCCAGGCTACCACGTATCAGCCCCAGATTGGCCCATTCCAACCAATCACACTTTGACACGTCATCGATCCCGATGACGTCATCCTAAACATGTGGCACATTTCTAGGATGAAACATGTCCTGCTGACATCATCTGACTATTACTTTTACCATTGGCTTTGACTGTTGAATTTTTACCGTTTTGCCCTAGTTTGCCATAAACTTTGACTGACCATATATTTGTCATACGAACTCGGTTTCATGCGTTGTTCGTACTGTTGGAATCTTGTCGACGAGCACTTCAACTTGATCCTATTTTCATCTGCATTTGAAGACTTTGATCTAGAGGCAAAATTGAATCCATTTTGGATCACTCCTCCCCACTGGAAGCTTTTGGATCACCAAAAGTTGGTTTTATTTGTCAAGTAAGTGAGTATATGTTTCCTTCACTTTTCCAATTTCTATCCATCATAATTCACTTGGATTTGTACCTTTAATTCCAACTTGAAGATACTCAACTTCTCCTCGTCGTGAAGTCCTTATCCTCAAGTCGAGAATTGTGTCCTCATGCAACTTGTTGAGATACTTTGGTGAAAAATATTCGATGGAAGGTACCTGAATTTTATCTTCTAGATATTCAATCAATGAAGGTTCATACAATCACAAGTTTTAAACACTTACGATAGAATAGATCTGTATATAAGCTGGTAGATCTAGGCAGAAAGCATTTTGACCAATTTTTTCAAGAATTTTTAAAGGACCATATCTAATTGGTTTCAACTTTTTACCTTCCCCTTGAAGTCTTTCTTTGCTGATGTACAACAAGACTTGATCACCAAATTGATACTATGCACAACTCAATGCTTTTCATGCCTTGCTTTATACTTTTCTTGGCTCATTTCCAGCTATTCCCATACTTCCTGGTGAATTGCCTAGATCTGTTCAATGAAATTGGTTTCTTTGTCCACATAGCTATGTTCATCAATTTCTATGTCTTTACCAAAGACAAAATCCAAGGGAGACTTTGGTTCAAAATCAAAACAAGTCTCAAATGGAGATCTATGAGTAGAAGAATGTTTCGCATAGTTGTAAGTATGTTGTACATAACACAAATGCTCATCCCAAAGCTTGGGATGCTTGCTACAATAACCTCGAAGCAACTGTACCACTCTCCTGTTTACCACTTCTGTTTGGCCGTCTGTTTGCAGATGAAATGCCATGCTCTTCTTTAACTTCGTGTCCATGAGTTCCCATAAACTTGACTAAAATTTCCCGACAAATCGAGAATCTCGATAAGATACAATAGAGGTGGGTAACCCAAAATGAACCCATACATTTTGAAAGGACAACTTTGGTGTTTGTTCAACTGTGACCTGTTTAGTACATGGTGTCAAAATACACGTCTTACTGAACCTATCCACAACTACATACAAATAATCATGAACTTTTCTAGACATTGGCAATCCCCCAACAAAATCCATGGATAAAATTTCCCAAGAATGAGAAGGAATTGGAAGTGGATTGTACAGGCCTAATTTTCTGTTACTTGGCATGCTTGTAGCACACATAGTAAATCCTTTAATATATCTTGAAACTGTTTCATTCATTCATGGCCAATAGCATAATCTTTGTAATTGTGCAATTGTTTTACTTACACCAAAGTGACCTGAAATTAGAGAAGTATGTGATTCTCGAATCACATTACCTCTTTTAGTTTGTGGAATTCATAATTTTCCCAAATGATATAAGATTTTGTCCTTTATGAAATAATCCAATTCTTCTACCTGCTTGCCATGACTTAAATTTTCATATACATCCTTAAAATTTGTGTTTTGAGCATACTGGTCAATATAGTTTTCATGCATTACTAAATTATGCTTAAGAATTGTGGATGCATTTATGATTGGTATTGATAACATGTCTGCAACCTTATTATGTATGCCTTTCTTATATATGATTACAAGATGAAATTGTTGTAAGAAACCCATCCAATGATAGTGTCTTGATTGTTGCAATTTAGTGTGTGAGTGTAAATATTGTAGTGGTTGATGATCTATATGTATGATTGTTTCTTTTCCCATTATGTAATGTTTCCACTTTTTAATAGTCTGTACTAATGCATATAATTATTTATCTTATGTAGTATAGTTAACTATTGTTGATGATAATGTCTCAGAATGAAAGCATATAAGATTTCTACGTTGCATCAACACTGTCCCCATGGAATATTCACTTACATATGTTTATATCTCAAACGGATGCTGAAGATTTGGTGGTGCTAGTATTGGCTTTGTATTTATCCTTTCTTTCAATGTGTTGAAGGCTTTCTTCTATTTTCCTCCCCATTGAAACACCTATTTCACACTTGTCAAAGCATGTAGAGGAGCTGCAATCAAAGAAGAGTTAGAAATAAACTTTCTCTAGTATTGTGTTGCCCCTAAGAAACTTCTAACTTCTGTAGCAGTATTGGGATTAGGCCAATTTACAATGACTTTGACCTTAGAGGGATCTATCTTCAATTCACCACCCCTTATAATATAACCCAAATAATTTAAAGATGTCCTGCCAAATTCACATTTTGACAGTTTCACATAGAGAATTTCTCTTTTTAACACATCGAAAACCTACTTTACATGCTTTATATGTTCATTCCATGTCTTCTAAAAACAAGAATATCATCTAAGTAGACTATTAAAAAATAATCTATAAATGGTCTAATAACATCATTCATGACATGCATGAATGTAGCAAGAGAATTGGTAAAGCCGAAAGGCATAACCATCCATTCATAGAGCCCTTGCTTCGTTTTGAAAGCAGTCTTCCATACATCTTGTTCTAAAATCCCGATCTGATGGTAGCCGCTTCGCAAGTCTAACTTAGTGAAGTAAACTGCACCTTTCAACTGATCTAATAAAACGTTGATTCGAGGAAGAGGATAACGATTCTTTATTGTTATTTTATTTAATACATACCAACACAATAGGCGATCTGCATGGTGAAGTGCTTGGTCGAATAAACGCTTGATTGAGCAATTCCTGCACCTGCTTCATTATCTCTGCATTCTTTAGGGCTGATAACCTATACATTCCAATGTTAGGAAGATGAACATCTAGCTGCAAATAAATCTCATGTTCTATCTATCGCTTGGGAGGAAGCCCTTTAGGCTCTTGAAATAGAATATCATAATCAGAAACAAATTTAACTAAATCTGCTTTCTGTTTAGGATTACAGCCTTGAAAAGCATCTGATTTATCAAGATCCTTTGCTTTTACAATCATATGTAAATTTTTTTTACTTGAATTTATAATTATTTTCATCTGTCCTGAATTTATGATAGTGTAGTTATCTTTGAGTTTATGAGCTCTTAATACATATTCGATTCCATCTTTAGTGAGTTGATACTTATTCACCCTTCGATAGAAGACATCATCTCTATCATACAAGTATGGACTCCCTAGTACAATTCCACATATATCCAATGGGACTATATCTAGTTCAACCTCATCTACAAACTCTGATCGAATTGAAAAACAAAGTTTGCATTGTTTCATAACCTGTAGTTTAGTTTTATCACAGACCCAACCCAATTGGTATGGATTTTTATGAGGTTTAGTTTCAATACCCAATTTCTTTACCATTGATTCAAAAATCAAATTAACTTGAGAGCCACTATCAAACAAAGTATCAATTTTAGTATGCTTGGAAATGGCTCTAATATGAAATAGCTCATTTATTTTCCTCTCATCATTTTCATTATCAACAGAATGCAAAGAAGTACTTGTAGATGCTTGAGAATTTTGACCTTTTATACTTGTAGCTATAATTGCTGTTTCGTCTCCTGAATGATCCCAAGTCCTTTTGCATAGCAACAACATTCTTTCGCTCTTTATTTCCAAAATTCTTAGGCTTCAATTCTGGATGCAGTGCCCAATAGTGTGCCTCATCATGCCCTTCTTTCTTACAGTGAGTGTATGTATGCTTTTTTTTCTTCACAGTGTTTGCTTTCCTTTCCTTCCATTTTAGTTTCTTCTTTTCCTTATTCTTGATTTCAGTAGATTTAGATGACTTTCCAACATCATGAGATACATTTTTACCCCTAGCTTCTAGATGAGTTTCTTGAACTAATACATCATCTAAGCTAGTCGGATTAAACATCAGTATGGTATGCCTCAAATAACTATGTAGGCCACCTATGTATTTCATAATGTTTCTGGTGAGTCTTATGATATGCATAGTGTCAAAGAACTTTTACGAAATTCCTGAGTATAAATTTGCACACTTTGACCCTTTAACTGACACAATGTTTGCCAACTCATCATAGCTTGTTGCATATAAGCCAAAGGATGAAATTGTTTTTAAATAGTAGAAATAAATTCATTCCATGTCAAAATTATTTTACCATGTTTTTGAAGATCTGATTGTGTCTTACCTTCCCACTAAACAAGTGCAGTTCCTCAAAGACGAAGGGTAGCAAGCTGGATCTTCTTTATTTATGAAACAAATTTCTGTTCCCTGCAATAAACTTCAATTTGTCTTATTCAATTATCAATATTTTCAGCGTTAAGTTCACCATCATAAATTGGCAAATCAAATTTTACATCTAATTTGATCAAAGAGGATTTCTTACTCTTCTTATTTTTAGAATAACTTGATTTAGGAGAAGAGGACGATGATGACGATGATGGTGATGATGGAGGAGATGATGGAAATAATGAAAGAGGATTTTCACCTGATTCTTTGTCTGCTTTAGGTGATGAAGTGCCTTCACCTTTTTTCTTTTTAAACTCTTTATACATCTCTTCTACCATCACACGTATTGTCATGAAGTTGTCTAAGAATTGAGCTTTTGTTCCCAATATGTTTTCTTCCGTCATCTTATTTTGCGAAAATACCCTTCCAATCTCTGGATTTGCTTCAACAAGTTCTCCTTCTCCTTGTTTGGACTTTGAACTAGTAAGCATTCAATATTCACATGACATTGTCAAACCTTTAAAAATTTAACCTTAAGCTCTGATACCACTTGATATGTATTTATTGAAAAGGTATTCTTGACATCTATGTGAGAAGATTATGTTAATTAGTGAAATAGATAGAAAATATTGCGAATAACATAAAAATCATAAGTAATGAAAACATAATCAAACACATTAACACAACAAGAATTTAATAATGGAGTTCACCAGACTTCCTGGCTACTTCTCTAAGTCCTTAGCTTCCAGTTCTGACCGCTTTATTTTGTCTTCACAATGCTTTTACAGGTATGAGCTCAAAAATAGAGACTCAAATAAGAAAATGGACCTCACCATTGCAACCGACTCGAAATTTTGGTCAAAATGAGTATAAGCTTGCCTATACTTTTCCACTGTGACCTCTAGACCCCCTGGAGAATCCAAAACCATTTCTGCCCTACACAAAACCACTTTCCCTGCATAAAAAACCACTTTCTCTACTTCAATACCACCTCAGACTCCACGCTGGTGGTTTTAATGGTTTGGCTTCTACAATTGCATAAAACAAGTTTCGGTGGCTTGTATTACAAGCGCCACCGTGTAGCGCAATTGGCTTAGCACTCTTGTGTTAAAACGTTGTATATATGGCTTTGGAGGTCGACGAGTTGAAACCCCCGCCCGACCTTCTGTCAACCCTCTGGTGGCTATGATATTATATATGGAAAACACATTAATTTAGTGGTGGTTTTGTATATATATCACACATATATGTATTAACATATATATTATAATATGTGTCGTGCTGTCAAACCTTATGATAAGGTTCTTATCCCCATCCGTTTGAAACATATAAATATGCGGAGGTTTACAACTATGGTTCTGGTGGTAATAAAATTGCAATGTATATATGCGGTGGTAATATATGGTTGCGGAAACATTGAGATATATATGTGGTGCCTAATAATATTAAAGGTCTGGCAGTCGTGGGGTTGACCTTGAACGTCCGAATTTTTTCCAGTGGCTACAAATCCAATATCATAAATACGATATCTTTGTAATGAATACCAAGCAACTCAGTAGCCCAACCGGTGAACTAAATCCAGCAAGTTCTTAGCCATTTTGGGAGGTCAAGGGTTCGATCCTCCCTGACCCCCAAAATTTTGGAGATAGGCCAAATTGGGAAAAATCCGGGTTGCCACGTGTCAGCACCAGATTGGCCCATTCCAACCAATCACACTTCGACATGTCATTGATGCTGCTGATGTCATCCTAAACATGTGGCACATTCTTGGGATGACACGTGTCCTGCTAACATCATATGACCGTTGACTTTTTTCCATTTTGCCCTAGTTTTCCATAAAATTTGACTGACCATATCTTTGTCATACGAACTCGGTTTTATGCGCCGTTCACACCATTGGAATCCTGTTGACGAGCACTTAAAATTTATCCTATTTTCATCTGCATTTGAAGACTTTGATCTGGAGGCAAAATTGAATCCATTTTGGATCAGTTAAGTTGGATCAAATGACATGTATCTCTCCCCTTTTTCAGAAATGGAACTTCCTTTAGTGAATTATATAATTAACATTTTTTTTATTACTACACTATTAGTGTCATCAAAGCTCTATTTCCTGTCACTTGTAAATGAACCATCACATGCAGCATTCTTGAATTTCCAACATGCAACATTTATTCATTCAACATCTCTTCATACACATAGACCATGAAAATTACTGTGGATGACAACATAGTTCAACTTAAGAATTTTCCTCCACGGTTGGTTTTTCTAAGGTACTGGCATGGTTCAATATGGGCCACGCCAAAGTAATGATTCATAATTTATATAGGAACTTCTAATAAAGTGCCCTTATGTAAGTTGCCTCAATCATACTATTTCCTATGATATTAAACTAGTAAAATAGCCTTTGATGTCACTACATTCACTAATACTTATGTTGTTAATGGAATACAAATAATCATAGTGATCTAGAGCACTAAAAACTCTAGCAAATTATCTTTAAAGGACCTCTCATGCATATATTTACCACCCTTAGATTGGCCCAATGGAATTGTTTTGTTCTGATATCAGAAGCACAAATTAGGTTTCCAAAATCAAGCCCTTTGAAGAGATCGTTGAAGAGTGTTGGAACCTAAATCCAATATGTAAATAAGATAGCAATTTCATATTTCATCTTGCTGGTGAACTATTAGTAGACTTGGACAGAAAGTTTTTTTGTTAGATTTTTGAGGTATAATGCACAGGATGAGAACATTACTGGTCTTTTTCCAAGCTTATCTATTTAGAAAAGACATTCACTTGAAAGATTTGAAGGATACCAAAAGCAACCAACCATGAACAAGAAACAAAGGACTCCTAGATTCAAAGAAATCAGGAAAATACGAGACACAGGTTACTACATGAAACATGGAACTAGATACCAACCCAGAAATTTCAGATAGATATAGCTGTAGAACACACCAACAACTGAATAACAGTAAGTACAAAGAGGTATGCATAGCTACCCACATATAGTAAGAGATTTGATCTATACTTAAATATTAATAGAGACTAGAATAATTTGTTTTCCTTGTAGGGTAAGGAGGAATGGTAGTAAATACCTAATGTTCATGTCAAGTTTACTGGGATTCAAAGGGGAAGAATGTAGAGAGATAGGGTAAGAAGGTGGCTACAGTTTTTTTTAAAGGAAATGAGATATAAAAGTTAAGCTGCCTCAACTAACTCTCTATTGGTATGGGTATTTAGTCATCTGAAACAATGTTTTATAGACTATAAATTCTCAAAAAAATATGAATGATTTTGAAGCCTGGAAGATGTCCGAAACAATAGAGTGTGAACTAGTAAAGCTAAAAACCTAGATAGTATGAACTGAAGAAAGACAAATTTTGTATTTTAATAGCCTATCCATCTAAAGGTTTTAATAGGATTGTTGTTGGATGCATCCATCCAGACACTGAACAAAAATGCAGTTTTCAAACTGTCCTGTCTTCCAACCTTAATAATTGACTCAGTCACTCTTGTTTATCTTTGTAAATATATGAAATGTCTATGCTAAATTTTATTAAAATTCACATCAATAATAGGAAATGTAAAAAAGGAAATTCCTGTGCTAATATTTAAGTCAAGAATAAGAGAGAATCCAATGAAGAGTACATTGAGATCAACTTAAATCTGTATCACCAAACACATGTTTCTTTTAGGAGACGTATACATGTTTAGATAATTTTTTCATAAATTAAGGAAAATTCAACCTCATATAAAATGTCACGAGTCTTGAACATTGGTTCATCTACATTCAACATTAGGCCAATAGGACGAGACCTAAAAAATTCTCCCAGAACAAACTTGTCAGTTTTACTTCTTGCCCCATTTACTAGACAAGACCCTTAAAGAGGCTAGAAATCTTGTTGATCTGTATCAATCTTAAAATTTCCACACCAAGATATCATTGCCACAGGTTTAAAATTGTTTAAAATTCTCACCCATCATTACATGTTCTGGAGCAGCATAACCATATGTTCCCATAACTCGAGTTGAAACATGGGTGTTGTCTCCCTCAGGTCCATCTTTTGCTAGTCCAAAATCAGACAACTTGGCATTGTATTCCTGCACCAAGTACATATCTTCCATAAAGACTTAAGAGAATCCAAAGTGTAACACTGAGACATCTAATAATTTTTAAGTTGTAGGTACAAACCGAATCCAATAGAATATTTGATGTTTTAAAATCCTGATAAATCACTGGTCTTTTAGCCACTCCATGAAGAAATGGCATAAATTTTGCTACACCCAATGCAATTTTCATCTTGATAGACCAGGGGAGTGGCAGGGACCCTTCTGCATGCATAAGGGAAGTACCACTAGACATCAAACATCAAACATCTAAATATGAAGTATCTCGAGCTGGGTAGGTGCCAATGGAAGGAAATACATGCATAAGAGCACAGGCTGAAAGGAAATCTAGATGCCTAACTCTATGGTTGCCTAAGACTATGGCCTAATGATCGGTGAGGAGCTCGGGGGTGGGAAGAGGAAGTCATCGCCTTTTCCCATTGGTTGGGTGGACCAGACTAGTCTTGCGGTATTGAGATAAGTATTTGACCGTTGCATTTCACAGTAGATATGTATCTGTGTTTAAATGAAAAGGAAGTTGAATGATATGTTATTATCCTATCTAGTATTTCCGTTATGATCAAAAGCACAATATATTTATGTATTGCACACTTGCGGAGAAGTTATAATAACCTAAGTAAGATGAAAAGTATTGTGGAGTTCTGTATTATAGTCTTATAAAGAAGATATGACAACCTATCTATGACAGTAAGCATTAACAATATCTAAGATGAAATCTTACAGAGAAGCCATTGATAATTTAATTAACAGTATCGATAGAGAATACGTGGATGAATAACTTGAGGAATAGAATAATTTTTATTTTCAGTTGTTACTAATAGCATAAAACAAATAGTCTTTCAATTTATTAAAGAACTTGTGTATTTAGTTGTTTAAGCCCAGGTTGGCCTTTTATTAACACCTCAATTATTTTTGTGTTAATATCAAAATTATGTATCAACACCTTGAGTGAGGGTGTAAGGACCTAATGTTCAGTCAACACTTAATTGAATCTGACCGATACGAAGTGGAAAGACTCCTCTTCGACAATACTGGGCAGGGACATGTGGTTTGAGGGTAGGAACTCCTCAATTAATAACCTGAAACTTGAAATTTATCCAGTATGTAGGTAAGTAATATAGGCTAGTAAATTTATCTATCAATGATAATTGAACCCTGTCGGGAGGGTTAGAGGAAACCCTAGTCCGAATTTCCTGAGGAACACAAAGATGAATGCAAAATTGATAAACATTGATAATAGTTCTATTCCCGCAATGTGTAATAATTAATTTGAGGGAAAATATTAAGTCCCGGGAGGTATTTACAACAAACACGAAACTAGCCTTCTAGCTAAATTAAATTTCTAAACATAAACGTAGACCATTCATTGAAAACATCAGAGAAAATTTAAAAATAATTCCTCCTTCTTCATCTTGAATAATATTAAAACATTTATACGTCAATAAAGGCCAGTAACTGAATTTATTAGTTACAAAAGAAATATTAGTATCGAATTTCCTGCACATGATGGTTACATAGCCACAAATGGAAATTTATGTTGGAAATAACTAGAGCCATAACCGAATGTATCAACATGGAAAAAAGTCGAGAAACCCTTGAGGGGTATGGCCCAAGTCCCACTTAGATAATCATGCACCAGGGTTGTGGGAGAACCTTCACAGAATATAATGGTCTCTATAAACCCTAGAAGAATATACCATAAACGTGTTTAAGAACACGAGGCCAAGAAACTTACCGACATCAGCGACATCTGTAATGGATTCATTGTCTGGATTTTTGAGTGGCATTGTAACCACTGGAGAGAAAGGTGTTGGCCACCTATAAATTTTGTTCTATCAAAAGGTGGCCAAAACATTGTTGGAGCCTTCAAGAAACAGTTTTTATGCACAATTTTATCTCTTGAAGCCTCTTGAAGACATCATCTCCTCTGTTTCAAATTGTTCATTACTGTTCCCATTTCAAAGCTTAGAAAATTCTGCTGATTTCAAAGAGAAAGACTGCTGCAAAAAATCCTTTTTCCTTTTTTCCTCCATCTCAGAACTAACCTTCATTTTGCTTCCTCTTTCTTCATAAAATTCCTCTATCTTTCCTTTGTTTCATTTCCTCCTTCATAAAAAACCACCTTGCATAGTTTAAAACTCATTTTTTAAACTATATCGAAACTCTCAAAACCCTTGAAAAGCATTGAAAACTTCATAAAAATCACATTTTTTATATTATGGATTCAAGCCCCCTTCGGCTAGGTCCTTAACCGTTTCCACTACATACGCCTTGGTGCTGGAACCAAGCACTAGCCATCCAAGTGTTTATTGCATTGCTCGACGCCGATTAGCCATGTGCATAAGCCCCTAGCCATATTATCTTCCATAAAACCATGGCCCCGCAGACGGGCATTGAACCGTATTGCAAATATTTTTTCGCCCCAAAGTTTAAACCTTTGTTATAAATGATTTTTTTGGTTTTTAATGTGTTTTGTCATTTTATTAAAAAGAAAAACTAGGCGGGATTCATCACACCACTTTTGCGAGGGCGACGATTTTTTTCGTTTGGCAGCGATTCCATTTAGCGACCGACACGTGGCCTCGAGCACTATTGAAAAACCGCCGCTCATCGCACGTTAAAGTTCGACTATGGACCCAACGTGATATTGATGTGCTCCATCCGATCTGAGGCCGCTCATCGGACAGTGATCGCGCTTGGAAGCAGCCCGACAGTTAACCACGGATATGGTGCGGTCATTTAAGCATCTTCGCCATCGATTTGATCTACAGATCGATGATCAACAATTCATCACCCTGATTCCTTCGCTTTGACTTTCCGCCCTCACTCCCGACCGTTGATCTTTGGGCGATCGATGGCTCAGATTTAATTTCTTCTTCTGCCTTCCCTTTGAATTCCTTTGATCAATCTCGACCGTTGGATGATGCCATCCAACGGCCATGCTCCCTCCACGTGCCTTCTGAAGCAGCCAACCTAGACATGCAGGATTTTATAACATTTGTTTGTATTTTTGCAGGATTTAATGGTTTTTTTGCCATGCTGAATAAAATTCACAAGATGAGGGTGACGATCCTCCCGCCTTCAATTCACCAGAGAAATCATTCGCAGGGTTTAAAATTCACGTTTTATCAATGATTCATGAGGCATTGATGCCATTCGATCCCTGTACAGCCCTGCGCACCAAAAAAACACAGTTAATCAAGCACCAATCAAAGAGTATCAGTGTCGAAGACAGAACACACCAGAAACAGGAGACTGAAGACCTAAAACACAGATCTCAAGTAAATTAAATGTTTTTTAGGGAAAGACAAAGACATCTGTCAAGCCGAGAAAGCCTCCACCACCATAAGCATAGGCTAATTGAACCCTCTCCAACCCCTAAAGACACCTTCAGCCTCACAGGAATCAAAGAAGTTTTAGTCACTACTAGAAAAAGAGGTGTTTGCCTAAAGACAACTGAACAATTAATGCAAATCAAAGATCTTATCTCTAATTGTTGGCAAAACTATTTTTAAAGATTAGGAACAGCCCGAAAGCGGATCCTTTTCGATCATCAGGCCACGAAAGGCAGAAACAGAGTTATGAAGGAGAATTAGAAATGATTACATTCCCGCATTATGCCTTTCCTGGTTCCCAAAGGCCAGGAATTGCACTAGTTACATAATTAATTATACTTGACCCCTGGGAAATCCTCCCACCCCCTCATTCTTCTATAAATACTTCTGTAGAAGATGAGCCAATGTTGGTCTCTGGACATCTGAATGCATGCAATAGTTCTCTGAAGTTACTGATGCCCTGTGTGAAATTTGAAGATACATAAGCTGATATGAGAAGTTTGAAGTTGTAGAGACCCACCAAGCTTGCTAATTGTAACTGGTTTGAACATCAAATACAAGATGCTGATTCATGGGATCCTGATTTGTGTTAATGGTGATGTGTTTCTCACTGTCAATTGTTATTTTATTTAATGTTTTCACTCTGTTCACTTTCTCTGATAAGGAGCATCAAACATAGAGCTAGGACTTACTCTCAACAGTACCCTACTCTTACTGAAAGCTTTATTTTCTATGTTTTCTTCGTTTTAAAGTTCTCTTGAAAGAGTATATTAAAGCAGGTTGGTTTCAAAGCACTTGCCTGATCTAGATTGCTCTTTGTGATGATTATCTACGTTTTCCTTTAGAATATGCTGAAAGCAGGTTGGTTTCGAAGCAATCATCTGATCTTAAGCTATTCTAATTATTTTAAAAATGTTTTTAACTGAAAGTACTTCAATGCAGGGTAGTTAAAAATCACTTACCTGATCTCAGAATAATTTTGTGTTTTGTTTCTCTAATTACATGCCAAAGCAAGATATTTTTAAAGCACTTACTTGATTCATGCTGTTCACTGTTCTTCATTTGTGTTCTCCATTTCCTATCTGTTTCATTCCATACAATCAACTTAAGAGATCCTTTGACATAAGTGACTTGCCCCATGGATCCTTCTTGAAACTTGTTGTCCAATTAAAATCCTCCTATGACTCCATAGCCCAATGGGTTAAGCTGTGTTTTGCCCTTTCTATCAGCCGAATCATTCCTTCATTTGCATACATATTCACCCTTTATTATGAACTGCCTTCACCTTCATCATGTATTTTCCCAACCAAAACAAACAAAACAAACCCATGCTCTTCATAACTAGCCTAATATCACATTTTAGGCTTTAAAGATCACATCTTTAAACTCATTCATAGAGAGATACCTCTCTGGATTTGTTGGGGTTACTATGTTTTGGAAAATTTGGCAATACCAAAAGATAAGACAACATCAAACCACTTTGGGACCTCAGGATCTAGCCCTCCTGGGTCCAAAGAGGGATCTCTCTAATAAAACAAAGAATGATATATCTTTGAAGTTCAAAATAAGGTATTAGGCTAGCTATGAAGCACAAAGGGGGGTTTTGAATGATTTGGTTGGTGAGTTGTTGCGTTGGTCATGAGATCATAGACTGAGATAGTAATGGGAGAAAAGGAACAAAACAACAGGATGCTTCAGCAAAGAGAATAGGTCAAGAGAGTGCCATCCATTGGGCTATGGAGTCATGAAAGGGAATTACTTGCAACAACTAGCTCAGGCTTTCAAAGGGCAAGTCATCTACACTAAAGGATCTTTTTAGATAGATGGTGGGATGGAACATTAAGGATTGAAATTGAAAGAAGGAAAGAAACCCAATTTCTGTCTATAGATCAGATCAAAGGTCATTTAACTCCAGACCTGCTTGGACATACTCATAGGCAACTCTCAAAGGAGGGACAAAGGGGCAGCTTATAGATTGGACCAGAGGTCATTTAACTCCAGGTCAGCTTTAGCATGCTCCAAGGGAAAAATAGTGATAAGTTTAACAGAGCTAGGGTCTGTAGATCAGAGAACGAATTTGAACCTTCAATGCTTTGACACCATCAAGAGATATTAGAAAGGCCAGCTGGTCACACAAGGATCCTAGTGGACAGGGCTAAATCTAATCCCCAGTGTTCCCAAATCTTCCAGCTTAAACCCAAAAAGAACAACTAAAGATAGATTTCACTAATTCATACATCAGCTAGCAGGCAATGACATCCACTACACTGGTTAAATTAACTAAAATCAACCGTTAGATAACACATTTAGGAGAAAAAATTTAAGGCAAGGAGAGTAGAGACATAGGGTACCTAACAAGGGTAAATCCTATGCCATACTTCTGATGCAAGCCAGCAAAAAATGAAACAATATGAAAATGTAATAAACAGTGTTAGAAAAACATCACCAATAGTAATAGACCAGGATCCTATGAAATGTGCTTGATTAATTGATGCAAAACCAGTCACATACACTGAGCTCAATGGCTGTTACAGTCCAAACTTCTCCTCCCGGCCTACTACAATACAAAATACTTTTCTATTTCCTCCCAAGACTGTTCTAACAGTCAAAATGAATCGATCTAACTACAATCAACAAAAACTGAACAACAACCTTTACAATATGTTCTCGAGGATTATTATAGGAGAAAAGAATAACAGGAGTAGATGTAATCTTAAATGCAGCATTAAATTCTAAAGCAGTAGGATGGCCGAGGCTCCATTCAGTTTAAATTCTGGGAATTTATCTCTGGTACTCGTTGGATGATGGAGTGGTCTTCGTTAGGTTTCCATTTACTCCAGGTATATCTCTAGTGCACTGAAAAAAATGCAGAACGATGATGCTAGGGTCTGCCATACTGTATAACTAATGCATTGGAAGCATAGGACTGTTTTCAGGGCTGAAAAAATCTCCCTAGAACACAGTATAGAATGCAGACGGTATGGGCACCTTGTCCATTTATGGAAGAACATTCTGCTGATACAGAAACCATGATAGTATGGTTTTCTATGCATTGGACCTTCTGAGCGATCCACGGGGTCTTTGATTCTGGTACCTTGCCTTTGAATAATTGGATTAAGGCTTCTAATTTGCAATTACAGGCCTTAAACGCTATATTTTTCCACTAATACTCTTTGCCGCTTTCTCTATTTCCTCTGACTGCGAAATCTGTGCTTTAATGGCGCCGGAGAGGTTTTGCGGAGCTTTAATTCTATCCTTCGATGAAATTTATGTTACAGACACTTTTTCGGACATTTCCCTGTAATATCAGGCTCTAAATCCAGCTTCTTCTGCGCACTGTACCACCACAATAGTGAATATGAATCATGGCGGTTATCCACCTGTCTGTAACCCTGCAAAACACGAAAACACGTTAAGAAATCATGCACGGGGAGGGTGAATGCAGCGGGGACAATGAGGATGGTTGTGAAGACTGGTAAAATGGCGGAAAAGTGCAGGATTATGGTGGAAAATGGTCGTGGCGAAAGTTGTCAGAATGCAGTCGAGGATGGCGAGAATGAAATTTTAACATAGAACATTAAAATTGACCTTTGAATGCATATATATACAGAGGCGGGCGAGAAATACGATGAAACACGTGGAAAGGGTGACGTGGCAGGAGCGGTCAATGGTGGAACATGCAATCAAATCTGGACCGTCCGATCTCGGGAGGAGATTGACGACTGAAAATGCATCGAAGGGCGACGAATGGTGGGCCAGGGGTACGGTTGCCTTGGGTTAATTTCTGCGCATATTTGCGGCGCGATGACCATTGGATGGATGATCGCAGATCGGACGGTGTATATGCATATCGTGCCATGTCAAATACTGAAGGATAATGCACGATGGGGGGGCGGTTTTGGAATAGTGCCGGTGCCACGTGTCAGGCGATGAATGGAATTGATCCGAAATGAAAAATACCGCCCACCTCCCAAAGGCGGTGCGATAGATACCGCCGATTTTAGAACCGTGCATGGGGACCACCGGGGCGGGTAAACTCCAGACCGTTGATTTGTGGGTAAACAAACGGTGGAGATGCGATGAACGGGCGGTGAACAGGTTGAATGGTGGAGGTTGTGGGGACGCGACGACCATCCGATCGATATAGATTGACAGTTTAAAACGTGCTCGATATGGATTCTGCGATAAGTGCCTTTCAGGCTAGCGCGTGGTTCTAGCGCTAGGCCACATGGGGAGAAATATGGTTCTGGGGCTAGCCGAAGGGGACTAAGACCCATATACATGGAGAATATGATTTTTCGTACATTTTCAAAGAAATTAAAGGCCAAAAGGGGTAACGATAGAGGGAAGAAGGGGTTATTAAACCACACCAGGGATGTGTGTATGGTTTAGAGGGTTTTTTTGGGAAATTTTAGAAGGATTAGGGGAGGGAGATTTGGGGGTAAAAAACGGGAATTTGGACAAAAGGGAAAAAGGGTTGAAATGGGACATTTTGCAGGGATACAAGGGGAAAATTAAAGCCTTTTGGAGCACAATTTATGTAATCAGAGTGGCTTAATAATGGGTATCAGCAGAGCGGTTTTGTCAAAGGGAAAAAGTCACAAGGAGGCTTCAAGGATTATGTGTTTTCAGGAGAAATGCATTCCTTGAAGGCTCAAAAAAATTTTAGCCCCCTGTTTTCTTGTCAAAAATTTATAGGGGGGCTAACAGTGGCTCCACATGGGGATGGCTTCTTCTTGAAGGAGTCAAGAATTCAGAAAATAAATCTTTGGTGTAGGCCAGATGCCTGGTACTTGACTCATTCTTTTCTTCTCTTGGATCAGCTGCCACAAATTGTGAAGACATCAAATCAACAGAAACATTACCCAAACAATCTACCTACCCATCCTACAATCCCAACATTTTTTTTTAGGGTGCATTTGGACTAGCAGACCCTTTACATCATTTATTTTTTACAAACCAGAAAATAAACCTATTCTATTTCTACCCTTATCACTCCATGAGACCAGATTAGACTGTTGGTCTCATATTTTTTCTCTACCTAATCTAACATCTGCTGAGATTAAACTGTCCAGCAGATTTATTCTCTACATTCTAATACAGAAATTGAAAAAAAGTTAGGCCAGGATTAGATTGTCTGGCTTGCTAGACTGTGCAGAAATTAAAAACAACTAACTACATGCTCACAGACTAATATTTATTGAGCTTTTCCTACCTACCCTACTCTAACTGGATATCTATGATGCTCTAGGTGATACAATAATTCCATTGTAGCCAGTCAAGTACTAATAAAAAAGGATATGAGCACTGACTACCTGTCAGAGATAACCACAGGGTGCTCTGCATGGGGTTCTTCAAAACTGAGGTCACCATCAGTAGTGACCACTCCTGATGAATCTGGCCCATGTTAAAGATCAAAACTGAAGTATCTGAGAAAATTAGGGCCTCCATATATTTTGCCATAGGATCAATGAACACATGATGTACAGGTTCTTCTTTTAGGCCCTCCATGATTGGTAGGCTGTCTTTATCCTGGGCAGATTTGATTACTACATCTTCCAATGCATCTTCAAAGTGGCTATTGAAAGCCTGATCACCTTCTTCTTGTACTTCAATAGGCAGTGGAATCTCTTCCCTCTTAAGGGGAGGGAGACTTTCCAAAAATGCTCTGGGGTCTCCGAACTGGTATGATTTCTCTTGTGAGTTCATAAGTTCAATCTTAGCTTCATACCTTTCAACCACCAACTCAAGAAAATTTTTCTTAAGCACATGATTGTATTTTGAGCTGCGAAGAACAGCCCCTGGAAGGTCCTCCACCTTAAATTCTGCCAAGTCACTAGAAATTGTATTACGACACATTGCTATGAAATCTGGAAACATTTCTGCAAATTGTTCAGGGTCTTCCATTAGTGAAGTGACTTGGTCTTTGGCATGGATGATGTTGTACTGCGGCATGGTCTCCCAGTGGAGTCTAGTGAACACATAGATAATCAGCGACCTACTGATCACTAGTGGAGTCCTTTAATCATTTAGGAACTGCGGAGTCTCTAGGTGGATGATTCAAGATTTTACTGTCCACCACAGTGATTTACCAAATCAGGCTGATTGGTCATTAGTCCCCAGTGGAGTCGCCATTATTTTGGGGTTCCTATGTTTTGGGAGATCTGGCAATACCAAAAGATAAGAAAACATCAAACCACTTTGGGACCTCAGGATCTAGCTCTCCTGGGTCCAGAGAGGGATCTCTCTAATAAAACAAAGAATGATATATCTTTGAAGTTCAAAATAAGGTATTAGGCTAGCTATGAAGCACAAAGGGGGGTTTTGAATGATTTGGTTGGTGAGTTGCTGGGTTGGTCATGAGATCATAGACTGAGATAGTAATGGGAGAAAAGGAACAAAACAACAGGATGCTTTAGCAAAGAAGATAGGTCAACAGAGTGCCATCCATTGGGTTATGGAGTCATGAAAGGGAATTAATTGCAACAACTAGCTCAGGCTTTCAGAGGGCAAGTCATCTACACTAAAGGATCTTTTTAGATAGATGGTGGGAAGGAACATTAAGGATTGAAAGTGAAAGAAGGAAAGCAACCCAATTTCTGTCTATAGATCAGATCAAGGTTATTTAACTCCAGACCTCCTTGGACATACTCATAGGAAAATCTAAAAGGAGGGACAAAGGGGAAGCTTATGGATCGGACCAGAGGTCATTTAACTCCAGGTCAGCTTTAGCATGCTCCAAGGGAAAAACAGTGATAAGTTTAACAGAGCCAGGGTCTGTAGATCAGAGAAGGACTTTGAACCTTCAATGCTTTGACACTAGCAAGAGATCTTAGAAAGGCCAGCTGGTCACACAAGGATCCTAGTGGACAGGGCTAACTCTAATCCCCAGTGTTCCCAAATCTTCCAACTTAAACCCAACAAGAAAAACTAAAGATAGATTTCACTAATTCATACATCAGCTAGCAGGCAATGACATCCACCACACTGGTTAAATTAACTGAAATCAACCCTTAGATAACACATTTAGGAGAAAACATTTAAGGCAAGGAGAGTAGAGACATAGGGTACCTAACAAGGGTAAATCCTATGCCATACTTCTGATGCAAGCCAACAGAAAATGAAACAGTATGAAAATGTAATAAACAATGTTAGAAAAACATCACCAATATTAATAGACCAGGATCCTGTGAAATGTGCTTGATTAATTGATGTAAAACCAATCACACACACTGAGCTCAATGGCTGTTACAATCCAAACTTCTCCTCCCAGCCTACTACAATACAAACTACTCTGTTATTTCCTCCCAAGACTGTTCTAACAGTCAAAATGAATCCCTCTAACTACAATCGGCAACAACCGAACAACAACCTTTACAATATGTTCTCGAGGATTCTTATGGGAGAAAATAATAACAGGAGTAGATGTAATCTTAAATGCAACATTAAATTCTGAAGCAGCAGGAGGGCTGAGGCTCCATTCAGTTTAAATTCAGGGCATTTATCTCTGGTACTCGTTGGATGATGGAGTGGTCTTCGTCAGGTTTCCATTTACTCCAGGTATGTCTCTGGTGTACTGAACAAAATGTAGAATGATGATGCTAGGGTCTGCCATACTGTATAAATAATGCATTGGAAGCATAGAAATGTTGTCAGGGCTGAAAAAATCTCCCTAGAACACGGTATAGAATGCAGATGGTATGGGCACCTTGTCCTTTTATGGAAGAACGTTCTGCTGACACGGAAACCATGATAGTATGGTTTTCTGTGCATTGGACTTTCTGAGCGATCCACGGGGTCTTTGATTCTGGTACCTTGCCTTTGAATAATTGGATTAAGGCTTCTAATTTGCAATTACAGGCCTTAAACGCTCTATTTTTCCATTGATGCTCTTTCCCGCTTTCTCGATTTCCTTTGACTGCGAAATCTGTGCTTTAATGGCGCCGGAGAGGTTTTGCAGAGCTTTAATTCTATCCTTCGATGAAATTTATGTTGTAGACACCTTTCCAGACATTTCCCTGTAATATCAGGTTCTAAATCCAGCTTCTTCTGCGCACTGTACCACCACAATAGTGAGTATGAATCATGGCGGTTATCTGCCTGTCTGTAACCTTGCAAATCATGAAAACACGTTAAGAAATCATGCACGGGGAGGGTGAATGTAGCGGGGATGATGAGGACAGTCGTGCATACTGGTAAAATGGCGGAAAGGTGCAGGATTATGGTGGAAAATGGTCGTGGCGAAAGTTGGCGGAATGCAGTCGGGGATGGCGAGAATGAAATTTTAACGTAAAACATTAAAATTGACCTTGGAATGCATATATATACAGAGGCGGGTGAGAAATACGATGAAACACGTGGAAAGGGTGACATGGCGGGAGCGGTCAACGGCGGAACATGCAATCAAATCTGGACCGTCCGATCTCGGGAGGAGATCGACGGTTGAAAATGCTTCGGAGGGCGACGGATGGTGGGCCAAGGGTATGGTTTCCTTGGGTTAATTTCCACGCATTTTTGCAGCGCGATGACCGTTGGATGGACGATTTCAGATTAGAAGGTTTATATGCATATCGTGCCATGTCAAATACTAAATGATAACGCGCGATGGGGGGGCGGTTTTGGAATAGTGCTGGTGCCACGTGTCAGGCGATGAATGGAATCGCTCCGAAATGAAAAATACTGCCCACCTCCCAAAGGCGGTGCGATAGATACCGCCGGTTTTAGAACAGTGCACGGGGACCACCGGGGCGGGTAAACTCTGGACTGTTGATCTGTGGGTAAACAAACAATGGAGATGCGATGAACGGGTTGAACAGTGAAGGTTGTGGGGACACGACGACCGTCCGATCTATATAGATCAACGGTTTAAAACCCACCCGATATGGATTTTGCGATAAGCGCCTTTCAGGCTAGCGTGTGGTTCTAGTGCGAGGCCACATGGGGGGGAAATACGGTTCTGGGGCTAGCTGAAGGGGGCTAAGACCCATATACATGGAGAATATGGTTTTTGGCACATTTTCAATGAAATTAAAGGCCAAAAGGGGTAACGATAGAGGGAAGAAGGGGTTATTAAAACACACCAGGGATGTGTGTATGGTTTAGAGGGGGTTTTTGGGAAAGTTTAGAAGGATTAGGGGAGGGAGATTTGGGGGTAAAAAAGGGGAATTTGGACAAAAGGGAAAAAGGGTTGAAATGGGACATTTTGCAAGGAAACAAGGGGCAAATTAAAGCCTTTTGGAGCACAATTTATGTAATCAGAGAGGCTTAATAATGGGTATCAGTAGAGGGGTTTTGTCAAAGGGAAAAAGGCACAAGGAGGCTTCAAGGATGATGTGTTTTCAGGAGAAATGCATTCCTTGAAGGCTCAAAAAATTTTTAGCCCCCTGTTTGCTTGTCAAAAATTTATAGGGGGGCTAACAGGATTCAGGAGGGCTAGATCCTTGAATCCCAAAGTGGTTTGATGTTGTCTTATCTTTTGGTTTTTGTCAATGGCCAAAACGTAGGAACCCCAACAAAAGGGATGTCGGAAAAAGAAAATAAAATAGAACGATTAATCAATAGAGAAAAAAGGCAAATCAACTCTATAACATCTGTACATATTGAATAGGGAATACCTATAGAGAACCACTCCAGGACGAGCCCAAATTTCCGTAAGAGAACTTCCCGAGACTATTCTGAGTCCAAATTTAAAGAAGTGTTGATGCAAGCCAAAACCCTGTAGAAAGGAAAACTGGAAAATTTTTCATACTCGCATCAAAGAAAATAAGGGGTAATGCAACCAATGAAAATTAGCAAATCTTAGGAAACGAAAGAAACTGAATTGATACCTATGGTATCGGTGAAGGTTGTTACTCCCGAATTAATACACCTTGAGTTGCGAATTGTAAAGTATTACCAAGGTTGCCACTGACAGCATGTCAAAAAGGTCACACTAGGTCGTGGAGAAAAATACCCCAGGGTGACAAAGAAAGAACCCACATAGATACCTCTGTGTTAGTGTAGTTCGAACTATAAAAGAGCTTAGAGGGAAAAATTACTCAAAACTATTGATGTCATATCATCTGGGTTCAATACCTGTGCAAGAATATTTATCATCAGACGCAAAAACTTGGCTTCCTGAACCAGTTCACGAGAAGGCAAAGCCATCAAACCCTCATCAGAATTGACAAAATGAGCTCGGGATGCAACCTTGGGGATAGGGTTCAGTACCTCAACGAACTCATTTAGTCCTTGACCGTTCAATCATGGAGGAGAGATACATCAACTCTTAGGTGGCCAAATGTCCTTACATCTAAGAATTTTCTAGATCGATGTACCCTAGTGATTAAAGGAGTGTTAAATACAGTACGTTGGTAGCATTAACAAACAACCCACGATCATTTAACACCTAGCATCGGACTATATCATGAAAAAACATCCAAATATACCGATGAGATATGAGTTGAACTTAGAATAAATTCATATGTTCAAACATTAACCTAAGATTGTAAATTAACGAGTTTACACCATGGTAATTATGCAATTATACAATGAAATTTAAAGTTATAGAAGTTTATGACATGTTTTTACCATGAAATAAACTCTTTTATGTATAGATGTTACACATGGAAATTAAATTAATTGAAAAAAGAGATTTATGTATTATTTTTTAAATATTTATATACTTAAAAAGGGTTTAAATAAATAAGTTTTAAATATAAAAAATACATGATATTTAAATGATGATAATATAATATTTCAACATAAATTTGGTAATCCGTAACAAATTTTAACCCACATCAAAGGTAACTCAAATAAATTAATAAATTATAGTTTTTTTTTGTTTGTTTTATACTAGGATATGGATAGGTTGGAGATTGCAGAATTCATGTAGTTGAGGACTGCTTATGTCAGTTTCAAATATACTTGGAGAAACGAAGGGAATTTGAATGTTGTTTTGAGCATGTTGTGGATAGAACCTTTGAGAAAGATTGTAGACCTGTATGTGATTGTTACCGTTACATTTGGTATGAGAATGAATCAGTGTTAAAGGATGCTGATAAGTAAAGAGACATCCTCATATCTTCTTTTTTTCTTTTGAGGGGACATGAATTACATTGGGCCATGCATGGAGATGAAATTTAATTTATTTCTATGAACTTAGATGCATTTGTGGACATTAGAAGACCATATTGTTTCTCTTTGAAAGAAAATGGGTGGTGGATAATTGGGGGAAATGTGATTGTCCATAAAATGTAGATCGGATTTGGGGACCTTGTGGCCTTTTTCCTTCGACCCAAGTAGTGCTTGGAGGTTTCATTCGAGGGGTTAGTGGACACAAACCTAATATGACCAAGAATATTAGTGTTTGAAAACCTATGCTTTTGGAGAAAGGCTTAGGGTTCTATGAGTTAAGGGGTTTAAGCGTCAGGGGCTAATGGTAAAGGTTAAAGAGTTAGGGCATAGGTGATTTATGGGTTAAGGGGTTGAGGTCTAGGGGGTGTAGGGGTTAGAGGCTAAGGACAATGGTTAAGGGCTTCAAGTGTTGAGGGTTAAGTGTTAGTATGAATCCTTTGTTGAAGTGTACGAAAAAGGACCACTTTAGCTACGCATAACTAATAGCCCTAACAACAAAAGTGGCTGCCAATATCTTCAGATATGCGGTTAGTTATACAAGAAAATAGTTGCAAAATACCAGATCTATGTATGGAAAGACATTAAGCAGTAAAAACAAGGGTTTGCTCCATATACCAATAGACAAGACAAGAACAATTTTTGAAAGAATTTTTGTATTAATGGGGCACCTGAGAGGAAAACCAGAAGGAGTATCCAATTCCCCTCAGTGGGATGGGTTCTTGGAAGTCCTCAGCACTTCAGATCTAAGATTTCTCTCTCTAGTTGATGTAGGAAACCCAATGCAAAGAGTAGAGCTCAATGGGAGCAAATGATGGAGATATGTGACCAAGTGTATAGATCCAGAGTGATCTAATAGGCAACAAAAGGTGAAGAATGGTAGGAAAAACCCTCCTATTTATAACAAAATATTGGGTCATTCTAGATCTTGGTGCATGGGTTAACCAGATCTAGATCTACTTTTTATGGAATATTTTATTATATTTGTTGGAGGGAAAAGGTATTTATCCCTTAATTTGTTAAAAATAAATAAATAAATGATTTATTTATCTTTTTAAGGAAGCGGTTAGAAGATAATCAAATAAATAATGATTTATTTAATTATTTAAGGAAGTGGTTGAAAGATAATTAAATAAATAGTGATTTATTTAATTATTTATGGGTGATTTGGTCATATTTAACAAGGAATATCATCTAAATAAGGTTTAAATGATTATTCTAGAAAATAATAAGATAAACAAAGGTTTATCTAATTAATTTCTTTGATTTTGGGTTAAACATGACTGGGAATAATAATTAAATTATGGTTTAATTAATTATTCCATGAGGAAAATCAAACAAATATGGGTTTGTTTAATATTTCCTTTTGGGGTTTTCTGTTTTAACATAGTGAAAGCAGTTTTACTTAGGGTAAAACTGGTCTTACATGGTGTACTTGGGTCCATCTAATGATAATAGGTTAGATGACCAAAAAATGGTGTAACAGATTGCCCCCCAGCGTGCGAGTGTCAGGAGCAAATCGTATGACCGAAGTACGTTGTAAGAACACAATCACCAGACAACAAAAGGGATGTCAGAGAGAGAAATGTGAGGTAGATAGTGTGCTGAAGGACTAGACCCTGAGGAGACGAGACTCGCAGGTGCAACAAGTCTCTTTTTATGAGAGGGTACCTGTGCTGAAGGCGGCGGGGGAGGCATACCTATGCCCGTCGAGACAAAGTACAAAAGAATAGTGTGTCCAGTAAACAAGGGACCGAACCATAAAGTACAGCTGGCATAATCATGAGCCAGATAAAAATACAATGAGGAATCCCACATACATGTTGTGCCTGGGATAACAGCCAGGACTTGTACAATAATATCTGAGTACATGAGATACAAATACAACCCAAATGCCCCCTGTAAATGGGGAAGGGCTCACAAAATCTGACTGATACGTGCAAGTCGAAGAGGCGCTGCAAGTGGCTACGGCCAACATCATCAAATATCTGGAGCTGCATCGAAGGCTGCAAAGAAGAGGTCATCCGGGCATGTGGGGGGCTACCTGCAGGGCCACCCCCTCATGAGGGTTGAGACATCTCGCACACACCCAGGAATCATCAAGAGCTGCTGCTGGATCACTGGACCATCAAGTATACGAATCTCGATCATGCTGAAAGGATCTGGAGAAACAATCAAGTCAAAGGGAATGAGAGATCCCTTTGCCTGATCCGAGGCACCGAACAAGAGTGGAAGCTGGAACCAAGGTACACCACCCTCTAGACCTGGCTTCTGGAATGAAAGTGTTGATGTTGACAGAAGGATGTCCGCCATAGTTGAGGGAGTGAGATGTCCCCAACTAAGGCACGAGAGAAAACAGTAGAGCGACGGACAGACTGACACTAATGATGAGAGTGAAATAGAAAGGACTAAGTAGCGAATGGATGACTTCCCTTGTTAGAGCATAAAGGGCATGAATGGAATGGCAGCGACTGACACAATATCATATGGGATAGGGGACAGTGGGACTGAAGGTCATAATGTGCGACACAAGAGAGAGACCAAGCAATGAAGGATGGAGGGCTAGAGTGGGGTACAAAGGGACCCAGGATAGACTCCATGAATGCGATGATGACTCAACTTGGATGCTCTAAACAAGGGCGACTTGATGGTGCTGCCACACAGTAAAGGCCCAATGGGGGACCATGAAAACATGAGTACAAGATGGTAACTCATGACAAAAATCGACACGAACAAAGACGAGTAAGGAGGCAAAATGGTGCCCCAAGTACAAGTGTTGTAAGTGAGGAAGTTCGATTTGAAGGAGAGGTGAAGTGATCCTTCTTGGAAAAAATAGTTCCTGGTGAAGGATGAAATTACAAAAAAGATGCTGGCTATCTAACATAACATAAAACACACATCTCAGAAGGGAAATGCTAAGGGTAATATTTCTTAAGATAGAGTGCATTGCGAGGATTAGGAAGAGAATTTCCTTCAAAGTCCTCTAAAAGGTATGCCCCCTTACCAAGATCCTTACTGATAACGTAAAGGCCTAGCCATAATGAGTCGAACTTCCCGTGACCAAGGACATCATGGGCTTGGTCACATACTAGAACAAGGTCACCTTTGTGAAAAGGATGAGGCTAGACTTTTCGGTCATATTGAGCTTTGGTGCGTTTCTTGGCCGCTTCCATGGTTTGCAATGCAACACGACGGTCTTCAGAGGCACGCTCAGGCATGATAAGTCATTGTTCTAGAGGTTGGGTGTCAGGGAGAAGTTCAACAGCCAGATGAAGGGAAGGGATTTCACACTCGATTGGTAAGACAACCTCCTCTCCAAAAACGAGGTGAGGAGGGTTATGGTTGAGGGGCATAGGTGCCCCCGAGCATGGTGTGGTCATGCCAAAATGTATTTAGAAAAAGGGGAATCTAAACACATTTAAATGATGTGGTGTGCCATTTGTTCTCGTTATGGTTATGCAGTTTGAGAAAGGCAATGGAGGATTACCAATCTCTTTTGGTACTGCATATAGGGATCAAATGGAATTTAAGTTTCCAAGTTGGCATGCCTGGTGTCACTATCCCAAAAAGAGGATTTGGAGATAATGAACTGATGCTCTCGTAGAAAAGCTATAGGTTGGTCAACAATAATGTCTAAGAGATTGGGTTGCTGATGTAAGATGAGGGAACGATAAGGGGTATCATCCCTAGAGTGATCTGAAGTGATATGGGACTCTAGAGGTTCTTCGAAATGTGGAAGAATACTGGGACTAAAGTCAACACGATCAGATACACTAGGAGAGTTGTGGAGAATTGCTTTTCTTGGTCTCTCAAATGTGGGTGCCCCCTTACCCAAACGGTGGGTTTCAATGTAATGGCCACAAGGTGGATGTGGTGTGAACGCATGGGTTTGATGTA